>BEHA01004629.1:563173-682376 GCA_002897215.1 Eschscholzia californica subsp. californica
CTGCTACAGGAATTTGACATAGAGATTCGGGACAAAAAGGGTTCCGGGAATTTAGTAGCAGACCACTTGTCTAGACTTGTAGTCGAGTCTGTAGAAGACAAGTTACCCATGAGAGAGAGCTTTCCTGATGAGCAACTTTTTAGTGTCTCCCAATTACCTTGGTTTACTGATATAGTGAACTATCTTGCTACTGGTCAAATACCCAAACACTGGACCAAGCAAGATCGTGATAAATTTTTATCCGAGGTAAAACGGTTCTTCTGGGACGACCCATACTTGTTCAAGTATTGTCCCGACCAGATCATTAGGAGATGTGTTCCTGATGTGGAACAATCCAAAATCATCTTCTTTTGTCATGATCATGCATGTGGAGGGCATTTTAGTGGTAAAAAGACGGCTGCCAAAATTCTACAATGTGGTTTTTACTGGTTGTCTATCTTTAAGGATACTCATGCATATTGTTTGGCATGTGAACGATGCCAAAAGTTGGGAAGCATTTCACGTAGTAACATGATGCCCCTTAATCCTATTTTGGTAGTTGAGGTCTTCGATGTGTGGGGCATCGATTTCATGGGTCCCTTCCCAAATTCATTTGGAAATCTGTACATCCTAGTGGCAGTTGACTATGTGTCAAAGTGGATAGAGGCGGTTGCTTCCAAAACGAATGATCACAAAGTTGTGATCACTTTCTTAAAGGAAAACATATTTTCACGTTTTGGTACACCGCGAGCAATTATTAGTGACGGGGGCACACACTTTTGTAATAGGCAGTTTGAGCTTTTAATGAAAAAATATGGTATTACCCATAAAGTGTCTACCCCATATCATCCACAGACTAGTGGTCAAGTCGAGGTGTCAAATAGGGAGATTAAACGCATACTGGAGAAAACGGTTAACACCAATAGGAAGGATTGTTCTTAACGACTAACCGATGCACTATGGGCTTACCGTACAGCGTTTAAGACCCCTATTGGAATGTCTCCATATAGACTAGTGTATGGCAGAGCATGCCACTTACCCGTTGAGTTAGAGCATAGAGCATATTGGGCTATCAAGCAGTTGAATATTTCGCTGGACAAGGCGGGTAAAGAGAGAAAGTTGCAACTCAGTGAGTTGGAGGAGTTGAGAAATGATGCATATGAAAGTGCTAGGTTGTATAAGCATAAAATGAAAATGTTTCATGATAAAAATATTTTAAGAAAAACATTTTCACCGGGTCAGAAAGTTTTATTATATAACACACGTTTGCATTTATTTCCTGGGAAACTCCGTTCTAGATGGTCAGGACCTTTCACGGTCAAGTTTGTTTATCCTTATGGTGCGGTCGACATTGAAGACAAAAATGGTAGTGTGTTCAAAGTGAATGGACAACGTCTAAAACCATTTTTAGAGATGTTGAACGATACAGAGGATGTTTCTATCGAAGATCCTGTCTATCCAGACTGATCTGCTATGATCAGTTTCGTCTGGCTGAAGACGTTAAACTTAGCGCTTTCTGGGAGGCAACCCATGCATAGGACTTCTGAATCTGGTAACATCTTTCCTTACATCCTATTATTTTTGCATAGTCTTCAAAACATTGAGGACAATGTTCGGTTTAAGTTTGGGGATAGGGGATTGAATATTTAGTCTTTATTTCAAAAATTCAAAAGGGTTCAAAATTTTTAATTTTTGGATTGAAAAGGCGAGTCTAGTTGTTTTTGCTTGTTAATAGTTATAGAGTCTAGTTGGTTGTACTATGCTTTTGCTGAAAGTTTTTCCACGAATTTCGAGTCTCGGAGTTGTTGTGCACTAGCCATGTGAGTGTTAGATAGGTGAAGAGTTGATTTTTCTGAGAGAACTTAATCGATCATTAGTGGAGACTTAACCTATGTGAGATTCTGAGCCTTTCCTTTTGTTTTGAGTGATCTCTTATGTGATAACTCCGAGTAGAATGAAGAGCTACTCAACCTCGCAATATTCATTAGAGCTCAGTTGATCTCTTGAGTTCAAATTTTACAACCACTAGGGATGTCATCAGGAAGTAAACCCTTCTCTTATAGTCTGAGAAACTTGAAAGCAATGTCAACTAGAGGAAAATAGATCTCATCCATCATTTAGAACCCTGAGAATAAGGCATGAAGCAAAGTGGAGAAAACTATATCCAAGGAAATTGTTAAGAGAGAAAGTTGTATATTTTGAGTTTTATTACCAGAAGTGAAAAAAAAGAAAAAAAAAGAAAAAAGAAAATAAAAAAGAAAATAGAAAAAGAAAAAAAAGTATTTGTGTAGTTTGGTTTAAGTATTTATCCTTGATGTAGTTCTTGAAAATTTGAAGTCGTCGAGTTCTCAGAAGTTCTAGTCACGTCATCATTATAGTCTATTGACCTCTAGGAAGCATTGTTAGATAGTTGATCAGGTGAGAAGAGTTGGTTAGCTTCCCATTCCGTATTAGTGGTTGTTTCCTTTCTATGAGATCAGTCGTTTACGAAAAATTTAGTCCTTCTTTTGTAATGTGTTGAGTTTTCTTTCATACTCATACTCGCACATTGAGTGAACCATTTCTGAGTGACTTTAATTTTTGAGTGTATGACCGTGAGGCAGTAGTCGAGGCGAAATGTATTGAGAAGGTAATCGAGGTCTTGTCTGTTTGGAACCGAAATGATACTCATATTGGCTGGTCACGTGCACTTCGAGTCATGATTACTAGTGAAGGGATTTTCACCATTTGCATGGTTTGATGGACTTGGATTTCATTTCTATTAACTTTCGAAAATCTACCGGATAAACAGTTTTAGTCCACATTATATTTAAACCCTTCTGTATTTTTGAAATTCTTGAATTTTGTGGGTATATTCACTGAAAACACTCACGAGACAAAACTCGTCCTCTAGGGTAACTTAGAGGTTTAACGGCTTATTGCACATGCTAAGTGCAATCGTGATACCCTACGAAAGTGGTGAATTGGGCTTGGTTTTATTTTTCTGTTTTGCTCGAAGACTAGCAAAATCTAAGTTTGGGGATGTTTGATGAGACATGAGAATGTCTCATTTGAATCTCTTAACTCGGGTTAGTTAGTCCAGTTCGAGCGGTTACTCTGATGATTTGTTTGATTTTCTTTCTCAGGTCTCATTTACGGAGTTCGACGCAAAAACATCGTGATAAGGACATACTTGAGGGGCATTTTGGTCATTTTAATGACAAGGGCATTTTGGTCAATATTAATGGTCATGTGAAAGTAGAGTCCAATACGAATCTATCGGCTGAAAAGGAAGTCAAAACGGTGTCCGGATGAGGAAATTATAGCGAGTCAAAGATTTGTCAAAATCAAGTCAATATAGATCTTCAGAGACACGTGGCGGCCAATCTAACTAGTAATGTGAATATTTCGGGCTAACTTCGGCCATCTGTGGTGGTACGTCGGGATGTCCAGTGTACCAAGATCCAGTGTAACCGCGTGCATAGTATTACCGTGCACCTGGGTCTATCTGGCAGATCTAACGGTCGAGATCCTTTCCGCACGGACTTCTCCAACGGATGAGGTTTGTTCTGTATCCTATGGCCGTGATGAGAACAGGAACAGCAGGAGCAGCTCGATTTCTTACCCTAGTCAGAGATATCAAAGAGATGGAAAGTTTTCTCGATAAAATGGACCGGATTCAATCGGCAAAGGGATGAAGAGAAGAAGTTACTGTTTTTAGAGAGAGAAGATATTTTCTCTCTCTAAAAACTTAACAAAGAAAGGAAACCGAATGAGTGGTGATTGAGGGGAGGATTGTTTATCTTTTCGGCTGGTTTATACTTGTTCTATAAAAGAACACTCGGTTTTTGCAGAACAGAACCTCACGACCAGAAAAATAGAAACGAAATAAACCATTCTTATCATCTTCATCATCTCGGTTTTGGGAGCTGAAATTATTATCACTCGGGCTTACAACAAGAACAGGAATCATCTACTCATCTCTCCTCTCGGCTGGGAATTAAGAAATAGAGTTAGAGAGATAAAACCGAGATCATCATCCACTGGATCATCATCATCATCCATCTTTCTTCTTCTTCTTCTTCTTTTTGTGTATCTCTTTTAGTGAGAGAGAGAGATTAACAAAGATTATGAAGAGAGAAAGAGAGATTGTAGAGAGAGAGTGAAAGACAGAAAGATTCGGTTTAAAATAAAAGCAGAGATTTATCTTCATTCTTTCATACTTTTAATTTTTGTGTATCTCTTTTAGTGAGAGACAGAGATTAACAGAGATTATAGTGAGAGAAAGAGGTTAAGAGAAAAGAAACAGAAAGTTAGAGAGAGAAAGAGAGTTGGAGAAGGTGAGAAAATAATTTTCCCACAGGGAATCCATTTCCGGGAAGACGTGAAAATCGTTTTCCCTGAGGGTGCGTTTGGCAGAATTCTGGGAAAAACAGAAGGAAATCATTTCCCTAAGGCCCTGTTTGGTTTGGAAATAGCTAAAAAGTTAAGTTTTCTTACTCTTTTCCTTATATAAATTTAAATGTTTATCTCTTCCAGCATGATTAGCTAAATCTTATCTATCTAGGGTTTAGATGAAGTCCAAAATTAGTTTTATTAATATGATTTATATGTAAGTTAATCAATTTTTAGAATAAATTTCCTATATTTTAAATTCTTAATTGCTTTTAAACAATGATATATTCCGGATTTTATACCATTAATGTTATAAAACCCGAGTTAAATGGAAAGTTGATTAACTAATGTAAATACCTCGTACTTAGAATTGATTATATGGATGGATTCGAAAACCCTAGGTTCCCCTTTTCTGAATATCAACTTAAGAGTTATTTAAATTTTAATTGCTATATTTTTATAATTTGAAAAAATATTACCAATCAAACCAAGTTAGATTCCAAATTAGAATTAAAGTTAGAATTTAAGTTTGACTAAGTCTCTGAGGAACGAACCGGTCTTACCGGAATTTATTACAACTTGACACCCGTCCACTTGCGGGTGTAGACCTATTTAGGAAACTTTCTAGGCCCATGAAACGTGATCCTAGTCCGATCTTCACTGGGAGTCCGAGATGCATCTTGGACGCGTCTGGGAATCCCAACATGTCTCGGTCTTGGTCCAAGACATGGACCGATAGTCCAGACGCGTCTAGGACGCGTCTCGAACTTCTCGGATTTCACGTACGAGATGGCAACCACTCGAATGTCGGTCAGACGCGTCTGTGACACCAGGACGCGTCTGGACCGATGGGCACAACACATTTGGAACGTGTTGTCCCTAGATCCGAGAGGTGCCCGACCTTGACCATGGGTCTTCTTGGGTTTCCCGTAACTAGTCCATGGGTCTTTTTGTTGGTCTTTGTACGTTTCCAAGACTACTCTCTATTGTTCTAAGCGGAATCTCAAACATCATATGTTAACACTAGATATTTAGGATCATAAATAAGAACTAATCAATGAAATAGAAGAGGGATAAATACTTTAATCGCATTTTTCCCTCGAACCTTTCCAATTCGCATGTGAAGATCCAGAGCTTCAAGTGTAGCTCCTCTACTTGAGACACCGATTAGGTTAACTTGATCTCCCTTCCTTAATATCTGGTAGGACTTAATGGCAGGTTAAGAAGATGTTGCGTTTTGTGTGTATCTAATACAACTATTTAGTGTTCTAAGCGGGATCTCAAACATCTATATGTTAACACTAGATTACCAAGATCATAAAGCAAGAATTAATCAATGAACTAGAAGAGGAATAAATACCTTTATTGCATTTTTCCCTCGAACCTTTCCAATCGCGTGTGAAGATCCAGAACTTCAAGTGTAGCTCCTCTACTTGAGACACCGAGTAGGTTAATTGATCTCCCTTCCATAATGTTTGCTAGGACTTAATGGAAGGTTGAGAAGAACACTTCTTCTTGACTAGATTGATAGAATGAGAGCTTTTTCTCTACAATCCTCTCTCTCCACTAGTTATATATTGAAAGAGAGAGAGAGAGAGATGTATATTTTTCTCTCTGAGAAAAATCCACACCTTTTATGTTCTCTGAGAAAAATCCACACCTTTTATGTTCTCTGAGAAAAATCCACACCTTTTATGTTCTCTAATGACCCTTATACAGAGAGGCCCTAATTAGAATCATATTCAAATTAGGTTTTTCTATTTTCCAGGTCACAGAAAAGATATTACCCAAAATACCCTTTTCGGGTATTTTAGGGGTTCTCCCTTAATGTGGTCGGCAAAAGCTGTCCACTATGGGTTTGGCTTGGCCAGCCCACTTACCCTCGTCGGCCATCACATGGACGGCCCTTAGAGCCTTGCTCCGGGCACCCTTTTTTGGCCCGGTTCTTTTTATCTTGTTCTGAATCGCCATTCAAACCCTTTCGGCCTATTTACTTGGATATAATCCATCTTTAGCCTAGTCCCGTCTAGTCTAATCTCTCCGATCAAGTTACAACTCTTATGTGTAACCCGTTGTAGGATCCGGTCTATGTTAGCCGCGAAACACCGAAGTGATCCGACGATCGTAAGCGGCTTCTAGCAAAGCATTATGACCCCTAATTGGACCGGACTGGATAATCTTCATGATGAGTTCATCGTTATCCTAGCTGACAAATTGATCGCATTGCCATCTTGGTCGAAGGACATCTCCTTCAGACCGTACGGATATATCCTTTAGTCTCCCGCTTGTACTTAGAACAAGTGCAATGCTCGATTCCCATGTCTCTCGGTATCTCATCTGATACGTCATACCTTTCAGACTTTCTTGATCTGGAGAACATCTGTCAAAGCAAATGATTAACCATTAATCCATTTGAGTGTGGTCACACATTTTCCAATTGCTTCTCCTCAAGTGGCCCGGAGATACTAATCCTTACTTAATAGGAGGACATAATCGAGTCTTGTACTCCCACTTATCTTCATGTCTATCGTGTCCCACTTGGTAATCCGCCTTTATAACCTCTTTTTACGGTTGGCGTTTAACGGTACCAAAGTTTGACATTCCTTACATAAGATGAGTGAAGTACTCATGTTTTAAGGAATCTCTCCAATCTTGCCTATGAGCGTTCATGACGTTTTTCAACGTTGAAGAACTCTCATGTTTGGGATATCCAGTGTATATTCCTCAATCATACACTTATGTAATTGACTTGAATACCATATTCCTATAGCCCATGAAACAACGCTATCAGTCAATCTCACATGCTAGTCTTCATGAGTCATTGTTGTCCATGCAATGACTTGGACTAGTGACTTAATAATGAATCTATTCCAAGTTCACTCAGTAGGGTTTCATTTACCAGACCACGCATCTGATAAACCTACTTGGAATGCTTCACTATTTTTGGACTGTCGATTAAATACTAAACCATGATTTAACGACGAAATAATTAACTTATTTCTGATAATAAGAGTTTGTAATATTGAGCCTTCCCGTGTAACTCTTACACCCTCAATCTTACTAGTCTAAGCTTAAAGCTTAATGCTTATGATCCTAGTATTATTTCCATACTTAGTCTAAGGTGACAGTTTAGTTAATAGATTAAATCTATATGGATTTTGCTCGTCCATCCCTATGATAATCTTCAGTATTTCCATACTGAATTAAAACTGCTCCAGCTTTAACTACTAACTACTTTATTTTATTTGCAAAGTTTGCAACAGTCTCTGCATAAAATGTTTCCAGCTTACTGTTCTTCCATGTCAAGATTGTCATCTTATTCTAGAAGTTTGCAACGTATGACTTTTCAACCTATTATTTTCATACCGAGATCTCACAAGTTCTTCTCAAGTCCATTGTGTGATCCAGATCAGCTCATCTGGATTTGATTGCTGACGACCATAGATACTCCAACTATTTTGCGATGTTTAGGCGAATGCTAATCATGTCCCAGATGACCGATCTTTATGCCTTTAGCATAACCATCTTTCTCATGCATGATTGCTCATCAAAATCCTTCAGATTCTGAATCTTGCTAAGCTGTGTGCCATGAGACTTGGGTAGAAATACTCCGTTTGAATGTTTCACATTGGACTTTTTAATACATTTTCTTGAACAAGTTTTATCACCTTCTCGATCTATCTTTATGGATCTTTGGTGCCCAAAACATTTCACCTTTGTGTGTGGTCCATTTACTGAGTCAGTTCTGATGGTGCATAAAATGTCCAGACATTGACTAACGTTTGAAGAGTCAAAGATCAGACCAGAAGTCTCTCGGAACAGCTCGGCTTAAGGCAGCAGGACAGCTAAAACCCCTTATGGTCCACCACACATTTCCACAACCGGGAGGTCGGCCAGAAGAAACCAGCTCTGAACAAAACGCCCTTGGCATAGATAGATCAACCCTAGGATCTCTAAAGGAATAAGGGGGGTCTCCACAGGTTCGACCCATATCTTACGCCTAGAACTGGGAAGATATCAGCGCTGCGCAACCTAATGACTTAATCCCGGACTTTCCAGAAAGATCTCAGTCGGTTACACATCTTAAAGTGTTTAAGCCCGGTTGGACTCCACGTATCTAAAGGAGGAAACTTCTCCTTTAGAGTCTATCACTCCGACAAGATATCAACGAAGTATCCTTGAACTTAAGAACTTTCACTTATCAAAGATCCGGGATAGACTCGAAGAGAAACCCTAGATACGCAAAAGAGGTAACTTTTATTACGATTTGACGGCCACCGCCTCACCACCGCCACTCAGGATAGTCGGCCTACCTTCGCCTATAAAAGGCTCCCCACATCGTCCTTCAAAGGACACGATCTCTGGAGAACAAACACACCATCTCTCCCAAAAATTAGATCTCTTCATACCAGAAAGATCGCCCCCAAAAAACAGAGTTCTCATAACTCGCCCTCCAAAAGGATCAATCAATATTCGTTCTTCTACTACAAAGAACACCCTGACTGTCTTGAGCGTCGGAGCGGTTTTCGAAACCTTTGCAGGTTTCCCCCCTTGGGAATAGACGAACAGGAGCAAGGAATCAGGAGCTGGAGCAAGGAGTCAAGAGCTGAAGCAAGAAGCAAGGAGCAAAGAAGCAGAGCAGAGGAGCGGAACAGAGCAGAGAATCAGAATAGAGGAGCGGAGCAGAGTAGAGAAGCAGAGCTGAACAGAGGAATCTCCCCTCTCTAAACAGAATATACCATCATAACGGAGGCTGTCAGGCATCACCTCCCCACATCGAAAAAATCCTAGGCCACTAGATAAGAACACTAGTAATGTCATAAACTAATGTTGACGTTAGAGTCCCTTGCACGAGCTAATCATAAATTAGGAGTTCATATTTTTCTTTGTTTGTTTAACTAAGGTCACGTTTATTATATAACTCTAGTTATGCTAGCAGATTATCATTTAGTGGAAAAGCTAGCTAACTAATAAAGGTTCTAGATTGAGTAGACATGGATGAAGAAAATATTATAACAGTTGTAGTGTGGTGGATGATGAAGAATATATTCTCTACATGGTGTGTATGGGTGCTTTTACGATTGATAAGGTAATGGAGTACAAACTTCCACTAATTCCAAGGGATCCATCAAATTTGAACAAACTTTAAAAAACTTTTTAATCGATTGTACAACGATAGTGATCGATTTTATCATGATAACCATCAGATGAATATGACTTTATTCCGCTGATGAAGACATCTCTGGGGGTCCTACTTATTGATTAGGTTAGGGAGTTATTTGCATTACTTTTGTCTTATTTTAGGTTTTTTAAGTTGTTTATTTATTTTTTAAGTGTGAGACAAGTGTAAGCAAGGGTAATTATTGGTAGTAATGTCATAGGTGGATGGCATGTGGGTAGTTCTAAGTAGTTATTCTTTAATATATAAATAATGATGTGGTATGCAGAGAAATGATATAGATCAGAAGTGTAAGATTTAGACTGTTGAAGTTATTCTTTAGCTTTAGTGTGAAGCCACTAAAAGTGATTCCAAAAAACTATTTTTGGTGCGAAGGCAATTGTGTTATTATGTACCTTTTTAGCCTTGGTTTAATAAATAAAGATGCTCGTTGTTGTTCAAGTCATTTCCTACCTATACTTTCTCATATCCACTAACTAGGTAAGATTTTATCTACTTTCTTTCCCCATGAATAACATACATTTTGCCCATCCATCTTTACTTATTTTCCCTAATTTACTTGTCGCATCCGACTTGTTATTTAGATTGGTTTCTAACCTAAACATCCTACACAACCCCGTGTTTCATTTTGAGTTAGTATTGATTCCTAAATTTGTAATTATTGATTAGTAACGTGAGGGACACTATTGTGAGATTGTGGCTTCAAATCATGTATAATATAGTGTTACTCTAAATGGTTATGTATGAAATCAATATTGCTGTGATTTTTAACTTCTCATGTTAACATGTTATTGATCTCGGATATGCATAACATGAGCACTTACACAACCCAACATCATTCACATTAAAAATTTCTCGGGAAAATTCTTAGTTATACCAAACATTTAATTTGAATTTTAACATGTGAACATAGTTTTTTCTATGGAAATAAAACGATTTTGACATCTAAACGATTTTTAATGCATTCTCTTCTTTTTCAAGGACGAGAACCTAAGAAGCATGTCTCTCCGCGATACATCCTTTTTAATGCATGTCTCTTTTCTCGGCCCAATCTCGACGTGTCTATGTGGCATGCCACGTTGGGAAGACTATCCTAGCTGAGCAGTTTTGAAGCAAGTTTTCCATGTTTGTAACTAGTCCCTCGGGTTTCGAATAAATATAAAAACAATATTTTGTAATACACAAACTCAGATGACATAAAATTATCTCTCTTTATGCAAGTCTGAGAGTTTGAGCGAGGAGAACCTGGGTTCTCCCCTATCCGCGATACATCCTTTTTAATGCATTCTCTTCTTTTTCAAGGACGAGAACCTAAGAAGCATGTCTCTCCGCGATACATCCTTTTTAATGCATGTCTCTTCTTCGATTTGCAGACCATTTCAGGTAAGTTTTTCTTTGATCGACATTTCCTTTCATTTTTCGCTCTCTATGATTTTAATTTTATGGCAAAATTTAGGGAGAAAATCTAGTTTCGATTTAGGGTACAACTTAGTTTAGATGTACTGTTTGGTTACAAATTTGTTCTTCTTCCCTACAATTTTTATTTCTTAATAACTTGTGTTTACATCATCTTTTCTCGAATGAAGCATATTAATTTGCTAATATGGTTACTATCCTTTTACTAATTTCTTACTGTGGGCATAAAATTTTGGGATTCATACTAATTAGTTGTATTGCCCTAACATTTTGTCTATTGTATTTGGTTTGTGTTCATAGTGAGTTTCATCATCCCATTCGTTTTTGTCAAAACTTGTTAAATAAAGTAATTTTTGATTGTCCTCGTCTTTTACTTTTTATAAACCCAGAAGAATAATAAGAAATTGCATTTCTACCCTATATCAAAGGAATGGAAATAGTCTTTCCTGTTCCTATTGCTGTTGCTTTAATAATATTTTTGTTTTCAAATAAGATAAATCATTTCATTGGAATAAACACAAGACACAAAAATGACCTGGCTAAGCACTGACCAGGCCAGGCCGGGAGTAAAAGGATCTTTCGGACGAAATCAAAGACATTTTTTTTATTTCTGTTAGATAGGGGTGAAACCAAAGACCGCGAAGATCGAAAGACCAGTGAAAACCGAACCAGACCGGACCACAAAAAACCGGACCAAAAAAACCCGGTCTATAATGGTCAGTCATTTTTGATTGAATTGGTCTTTAGGTCTGATTCAGACCTTTTTCTAACAAGCCCGTGGGGCCCGAACCGGACCGCATTAAATGTCATATATATTATCCATACAATTAATGGTAAAATATTAATGGATAACTAAGTGTTATATCTTATAATGGAATTGCTTTTGTTCTCAATTTTGTTTCAATACACTATTGAGTGAAAGAAAAATAAGTGAAATTGTTGTCATTGTTGGATTTTATTTATTTGATCTCTTGCGCACGATATTAGCCTCAATATAATCTGTTAATTGTTAATATTTCGTAAAATAAAGTTTAAATTAGGTTTAAACCGAAAAGGACCGAAATACCGGTTTTTAAATGGGTGGTCTTGTTTATTTTGAACGGGCTTTTGGTCAAATTTTTTAACATATAAAAACCGGACCGATATAATTGGGTACCCCGTTCAAATATGTCAAAAAACCGGTCCACCCGGATCGATTTCACCCCTACTGTTGGAGATACCCCCTTATCGATTAAATTCGAATCAAATGCGATGTTAGGTGCACCACTGCCTAGGCAAACGACTTCGCCTTGTTTCCACGGTTGGAAACCACTGCCTAGGCGAACGACTTTAGGTTGTGTTTGATTGCAACTTAGGGAAAGTAAAAAAAATATAGAAACATTTACTCCGAGAAACTTTTTCTTCGTGAAACATTTTCTCCATTTATATTTTCATATTTTCCTCTGTTTGGTTGTGCTAAGGAAAAAAATGTTCTTTTTTTTCATTCTCCATTGTTTGGTTCACATAGGAAAAAAAAGTTATACTTAACATTTCTACAGTTTCTATAAGCATAAGCACAAGCATTAAAATTGACTAGTTTGGTTCGAAGTTGCTTATGCCAATATTAAACTTGGTTCCTTCAATTCACTTGAAGCAAAAATTGGTGGCGATATCTTCAAACTCCGAGTTTGTAATTGGAGATAATAAGTAGTATCAAGTTTGGTTTCAGTTGAGGAATTGGTGGTCTTCATGTCTTGAGCTTTCTGCGAAGTTATGGTTTGTTATGATTTTGGGCCTTTGGTTTTGGTTCAAACACCTTGATGAGAAGAAGATTGAGATTTGAGAATCCAACATCACTCAAACTTCATCCTTCCCCACCTTTGATGTTTATACGGGAAACGGAAGCACATGAAGATGAACAGGTAAACACGGGAAGAGAAAATAAAACGTGTGGAAGTGACACAAAGAGAGAATGAAAAGAGAGAGAGAGAGAGAGAGAGAGAGAGAGAGAGAGAGAGAGAGAGAGAAAGAGAGAGAGAGAGAGAGATGTCCTTGAACCTCCTAACTTGCATCGACCTTGATGACTTTCTCAAAAACATATAGAGACTTTTTTTTGTTACAAAAACCAGTCTAACTAGTGGTGAAAGAGAAAAGGATGATTTTCTTATGTATAAATGAACTAGCTATCTAGAAGTTTTAGTATATATGAATTATGGAAAAGTTATAGTTGAATGTAGATGACGAAGAACAAGTAGGGGTGGGAATCGGTCCAGGTCGGGCCGGTCGGGTTCATGTCATTCATCGGGTCGGTCCGGTCGGGCTTTGAAACTCTCTGTCCATTCGAGCTTTCGGGTTTAATCGGGAGGGTAATTTAAAAAATCCTAGTGTCCAAAACCTGTCCAAGTCCGTCAAACTTTTCGGGTTCCCCGGGTATCGGGCGGTCGAGTATCGGGTTTTCACCGAAGTTTCAAAATATCTCGGTTGAAATGACCAAAATATTTCTATTTCGAATGGTACCGAAATTTCTATCGAAACTAAAATTTAATTTTCTCTTAACAATGTTATGTCAAGGACACTCCGCACTTGGACAACAATATATATATATGTATATATATCTATATTATACACTTCAAATACGTTAAAAATAAAATTATATATGTTATATATACATACATAAATACATACAAGCAAGCACACATATAATGTGCATATGTATTATCTTATAGATGGATGACATTATTAAGCGGGTTATGTCGGGTAAAGATTATCGGGCGGGCTCGGGCGGGATGTCAGGTAGCACTTCAAAACCCGTACCTGACCCGTTGATTTCATCGGGTCGGTCGGGCTAAACTCGCCTTCGGGTACCCGCAGGCTCTAACAGACTCGGGTATCCGTGACGGGTTTCGGGTTTGCGGACTTTTTCCCAGCCCTAAGAACAAGGTTGATGCATGGAGTGAGAGACATGTAGAGAGTCAGAGAGAAAATATTTCTCTTTTCCCTGGAGAAACGGCCTATCAAACAAGACCTTAGTAGCCTAGGTAGGATTGTAGGAGGCTAGGAGAAGCGAGAGGTGCCTACAAGAGAATTTCGAAATCTTTTTTGGACCCCACCGTCCAAGCCCACTCGACTTGTCTTAGTTTGAAATCAGTCTCTCTCTTCCTTAGCCCTAATCGACTAAAAACAGTAGAGAGAGAGTGGAGTACGAACCCAAGAACCCTCCTTCTTCCTCAGTTCCTCTTCAAATCGTCAGTCATCTTCCTCAGTTTCAAGGTAACTCTTCTTCTCTTTTCCACTATTTTTTTCTTCTTCTTCAGTTTCTTCTTCTTGTTCATCAGTTTTTCTTCTTCTCTCCGATCTCCACTCGTTTTTTTACTATTTTCTCATCTTCTTTAACTTTTTTTTTCTTTTTCCCTATTCTTCTTCACTGATTTTTTCCTATTCTTATTTTCGAATTAGTGAGTAATTAGAAATTGTCAATTGTGTATGAATTGTTTCTACTTATTTTTTGTTCATGAAATACGAATAGGTTTGCATTTATGAATTAGGATGTTTAATGTTAACCTATATTGCTTATTGTAATTCACACAGGTCTGTTACTGTCTTTTTTGCTTATTGTAATTCATCCATTCATCTTTCTATAACTGTAATTAATCTTTTCATCTATTTCTATGGATTATCACTAGATTTAGGTAGTGTAGCTATTCGAAGATAATAAGGCTTGGCTAACTGAACATGAAAGGTAAATAGAGGGTTTGGGTTGTTTATGCTTTCTGCCTAGTTGATAGAAACCAGCGTAATAAGTTGTTTTTACTGATCATGACTGGTATCTGCAGCCCGTGGGCCAGAAACCACAATCGACTGGCCAACAAAGATTAACATAACCACAGATGCAACTCGTGAATTGAACTACCTTCACGCAAATGAAAGCATTATACAGGGAAATTTGACAGCAGCAAACATCTTACTAGATGAGCAGGCGAATCCCAAGGTTTCCGACTAATGTCTATCTTCTCTTGTGACTAGCAATCCCAAGATTTCGAACTAAGGTCTATTTCTCAACATCGCCTTTTCATCCCACATTCCTGCAACAGCATAAGTATTGGACATCAAAAATCATCAGCAACATAATCGGTACAACGAAACTCATTGATGACAACAAATCATACATTAAAACTTTTACTAGAAATTGTAATTGCTAGTTCAATAATTATTTATAGTCAACTATCTTTGTGATACTAATCTAACTTCATAGCAAAAAAGGATCAAACTGGTTGACATTAAGTTGGCAATCACATTGAAGCCCAAAACAGTGCATAAAAATTGAAGCCATGGAATTCTAAACTAAGTTGAAGCAAAACAGTAAGTTGATAATTGTGTTTGAACCCCCTGAAACAGTACATGTACAGCTTAACAAATCTAAACTATGTTTTGCCCAAAACTTAAACAAGGTTTGGCCCTAATTCTCTCAAGTTTGCCCTAAAATTCAAAATAATAGATAGATAAAGATGATACATGCTGCACATCAAAGAACAAACTTACTTCAAAATGAACATGTTTGAGATGGGGTGCATATCGAAGAATAAGTGCAGAAATAGCTGCAGCGGGTAATGCAAATCGAAGAAGAAATGACTTGAATTTCAGCTGCTTCAAAATTGTAGACTGAGATGAATCGGTTGCAAATCAAAGAGGAGGAATTAAGATAAACACTAAGAATCGGCTGCACATAATTAAACAAGATGAATCCCTTCAGGCATCTTAGGCTTTCTCCTTGAAGGAGAAAGGTTGCTGCTACTCTCGAATTTGCATAAAGAGGTCGTATTTTATTAGAGGGCATATTTGTAATTAGTGAAAAACATAGGTACTAGTTTTAGAAATTCAAAACTTTTTTCAAATGCAACTGTCCTGCTGGCATAGTCTGACCGACGTGGCGAGCCACGTAGGCACGCCGGGTTTTGGACTGGGAAAGAGCCGGGCAGACTCATTTTTTGTTCAAAGATTTTAGGGACAACCGAGATAACTCTTGATTCAGTTTAATGGCGGACAAGTGATAAGTGATGCATTAGCCCAAAACTACTTAACTTGTTGATCTGTTTCATCCTCCTCTTTTACCATTTCTTCCTCTTCTTAAATTATTGTAACCCTAACGTTTCTTTCTCTATTTTCTTGCAGCAATGGCGGAAGAACCACTAAACCCTTGTTGTGCAGTGGTATGTATTCTCTCATAAAACAACATTTTGATATATTTGTTTTGTTCCATTTTGGTTAAAAACTCATCTTTGATTCTTCATTGTTGTCAATTAATGTGTGAACTAGTTCAAAGAGAAACTCAGGAAGTCACAGGAAAATAGAAATGCTCTTCGGAAAGCGATTAAAATTCTTGACGATCAACTCAAAACGATTGAATCTAAAAATGCTAGCGTCACTACATGTAAGTGCATCTAAATTCTGTATTAATCTTGTTACGAATTTAGGTTTGTTTTCTTCTTTTGTTGCTTATTTGTATGTCAAATATGATCTTTTAAGACGGCACTTTCTCTTGCACAATTTATGCTACTTTCGGAATTTCTCTTGGAGGAAACCTAAAGATTTCATTGTTCAATTATCTATTCATTTTTCTTTTGGGTTGCAACTCCTGGAATATAAGAAGTTAAATATTCACTTCGGGTTTCTACCCATTTCTGTAATTTAGTAAAATTGTTTTTTTCGAATAAGGAAGATGAGTAGTTTGATTTTAGTCTATAAAGTTATTGGGGTGAATGGTGCTGTTGTAATAAGAGAACTTGGTTTTTTATTGGCAGTGTTAGAGAAGGAACAAAGCCGAGTGTCTGCCGAGATAGAAGCAAAAGCTAAAGAAACTGCCGCCAGACTTGAGTTGGAGAATGAGATATCGGTTTTGACATCAACGATATCCTCTTTACGGGAAAATATTGATTCGAGAGGTCAAAATGAAGATCTGCTGCAAAGTCGGGTTTTAGAAGGGGAAAGAGAAATTAATCATCTCAAGACGCTTCTTGAGTCGGAGAAAAAGAGAGTAGAGTCCGAGAAAAAGAAGGTTGAGGCTGAGAAGAAGAAAACTGCCGAAGCATGGAAGTTGGTGAAAGCTGAAAAGGTTAAGGCCGAAGAACAAAAGAAATTGGAAGGTGTTGAGAAGAATAAGTTAAAGGAATTTAAGCTTAGTTTGGAAGCTTTGAAGGTTGAGGCTGGTGAGGCGAGAGCAGAAATGATTTCCTTGAAATCAAAAAACGATGTAGCACAAAAAGCTCTTGAAGCTGAGAAAAAAAGGGCGGATAAAGAGAAGGAACGAGCAGATGTAGAAAAAGCAAAGGCGGACCAGCAGAAGAAGTGCGCAGAAGAAGAGAGGAAAAATGCAGTGAATGAAAGATGTCGGTCTGAGCAATTATCACTGCAGCTAGAGGAGGAGAAACTAAGGAACAGAAAACTGCAGAAGGAGGTGGACGAAAAGATCACATCAACCAAAACTACGGCAATGGTGCATGAACCTAAGCTTAGTTTGGAAGCCTTAGAGGTTGAGGTTAGTAAAGCAAGACCAGAGCTGGTTTCGTTGAGATCAAAGAACGAAATGACACAGAAAGACCTTGAAGCTGATAAAAAGAGGACAGATAGAGAGAAGAAACAAGCAGATCTAGAAAAGGCAAAAGCAGACCAGCAGAAGAAGTGCACTGAAGTAAGGAAAGAGGCAGCGAATGAAAAACACAGGTCAGATCAGTTGTTTCTGCAGTTGGGAGAGGAGAGGAACAAAGTTCCACAAAAGGAGAAGCTGGAGAAGATGACATCAACTATGCTTCTTTCCCATTTAGAAGAAGCACCCATGAGGCTGGCAGTCAAGCAGCCCAAGGCTAATAGGGAAAAGAAGCATACAGATTCAGAAAAAGCTGTCGCTGAGAAATCTCAAGGATATCATTTTTCTGAGCAGTTGGAGAAGGAGAGACAAAAGAATAAGGAATTGCAAAAGAAAATTCATGAATTAATATCAGCTAATAGATTGGAAAAGGGCGACACTGTTCTTTCTGCTTCCAGTAAAAAGGCCTCAAGCGCAGATGTGAGGCTTCTAAAAGAAAAACTGAAGTTGGAACGGATGCATGTAAAGCATGCTAAAAAGGTTGCTAAGCTTGAAAAAACGAGAAATAATTTACTGCATCAAGAAGTATGTCGCTTAAAACAGGATTTATTCCAGTTCTATCATCGGCTTAATGTACTAGATGGTTGTTTCTCTCACAGCCCTGAAGGTATTGATGCTTCAGCTAAGGTTGGTTTCTTCAGTCTCCTTGAGTACTTTCACAAACTTACAATTTTTCATTCTCTCATATTTCCTCTGAATCAAGAAACTTTTACTCGTTTCTGGATGGTGTGATAGCATTATTCTAAAGCATATACTTGTCAAATCACATCCAATCTCCTTTATTCCTTGCTAACTAAATGCTGTCATATCTACTTTGCAGATATCCAACACTTTTGGGCCTCATGTTTCAAACAGGAAGGGCAATAATTCAGGTGGGAGCTGTACCAAACCGGGCTCAGGTATTAGTTCTGAATTGGAGTCTCTGCTTGGAGGTTCTGACAGAAACAAGTCACAGACCTCTGCAAAATATTCTACTAGCACATCTTTTTCTGATAGAACATTGGTGGGCTCACAGGAAAGAGGCGATTTTGCTGTCACATCATCAAAATTTGTAGAAGAGAACTCAAATAATGTGCAATCAATTTCCAGATTATCTGAGAAAATAACCACTCTAAGATGTGACAAAAATCTTGGGGTTGTAGCTGAAAACAATGTCACTGGTCCTGCTAAAAAAGAAACGGCAAGTACACGTTTGACTTCACATAGGCATGAAGAAAATAATGTTGTTGGTGGACTGCCTGTACAAGCCAGGAAAAAGAAGAGGTCCCGAGCTACGGTAGAAAGTGATGACTGTATGCGTCGGGATAATAAGTTCCTGAAGCATATGGATGGAAAGCTTGACATGATGTTGAAGAGCAATCTGCCATCAGCAACTAAGTCTATCGCCCCAGAAGTTGAACAACAGGAAGTTCCTGATAGTCTATTTGTCAAGAACCATGAATCCAGAAAAAGGAAAGCAGCACTCCAGAAACGGGAACTCATCTTGGAACCACAAGCCAAGGCTGGTAGACAGAAACCTTCACAGAACTTGGGAGTTGAAGTCAGTGACTCTGCAAACGTCTGCACCCAAGGTGTGTCAAATGTCAATCAATTTCCAGAGAGTATTGAGGCAGGAGAGGACCAATTGGTTGGTGCTTTTAGGGGCAGTGAAAATTCAGGGGTACGTTTCGAGGACATGGGCTTTGAGGACTTTATGAAGTTGCTTGAGCTGGATAATCCAGCTGATGAGGAAAGGTATAAGATGGCAATAGAAATGCCCCTATCACCTACTCTACCTGAAATCAACTCTCCTGACCTGGAACCATACTCGTTAGATAGCTGTCATGATTTGGTAGAGGGAAATGCAAATGGTAGATTGACGACTCTTCAGCTGGATAACCCAGCTGATAAGGAAAGGCATAGGATGGCAACAGAAATGCCCTTCTCACCTACTCTGCCTGAAATCAACTCTCCTAATACAAAACTTTCTGAAATAGATTCCTCTTGTGATTTGTTAGAGGGAAATGTACATGGCAGATTGGCAACTACTGAAGACAGTTTGGTCAAGCTTTGCCGTTTCAAAACTGTTGACATGAAAATTGATTCAAACAAGTTGATATCTAACAAGTCCAGTGCTACTGAATGCCGAGGACCACTGATCAATATTTGTTCTAATAATTCTGTTGAAGCTCTGAACAATAAGGAAGATGAATTTCATACTGCTACAGATGAGGGAAGAACTTGTGCTCATCATGTCATGGAGTCTACTGCTGCAACCCCAGTCCCAAAACAAACTCTCTGTTCTGGAGTTGGTGAGAAAGAAGTTCTATGTGCAAGGGATGGTGGATCTAATAACAAGAGAATCTCTAACTGTTGTGTTGCTTTTTCATCTATGACGGGCAAAAGCAGCGTTTCTAGGATAGTTCGTGCCACTATTTCCTGTATCTCTGAGATATCATTGGATTCTCAGACACATTGGATTGCACACAAAATTCTGCTTGCCCTTGCGAAGGAGCAGGATCTTCTGCCGGAGTAAGTGATCAATTTCCTTTCTTTCCTATAATGTACATGCATATTTTTTAGGTTTGCCAGTCGTTTATCAATGAACTTCTGTTATGTTTATGCCTTTTGAAAAATTATGTTTCCTGATCTTCCAGGGAGAGAGCCTGTGTTTTTGTTTCTTTGTTGCTTCGCAACATTTCTGTGGTAACTTCAGTGAAACTTGAAAACTACTCGACTGAAGATGTTTCTCTTTGTTCAGAGTCCTTTGCTGCACATATACAAGAAGGTTTGCTCACCTCTGATTTTTCCTCTTCACATTTCGAATAATTATGCATTTTACTCTATAGGGTTCCGAGTAATCGGTACTATTATATAACCCAAAACGTTGTGGACTTTTATCTTGCAGTGATAGCTGAACCAGATATGAAGCACATCTTTGTGGAGTTAATCCGAACGGATATCCTGATTAGCCTCATCCAGGATTTCCTTATGGATAGAAGAGTTCTGTCTTATAACGAGTTATGCCAGGAATCAGGTTTCCCTTGTGATTCAGGGAGTGCTTTCCTTGTTAATGAGTCAACTATATCTGTAATATCTAAAATAGCTACAATTGATCAGTTAATTATTGGAAGCATTGCACTAGCATCTATCTCTTCAGCAATGGGCTACATTGATTTTATACGGGAAGCATCATATGATATCATCAGGAAGCACATAGGGGATTCGTTTTTTGTTCTGACAATCCTTCATGTTTTTGCTTTTGTATGTGGAAAACAATATTTCTCATCTGACAGCGACAGTTTGATCGTGACTATTATTAAATCTATAGTTGTACTTCTTGAGAGAGGACATGAAATGGTCAATAGTGAATGTGTTTCTGATCTCTCATCTGCAAGTGAAGGTCAACCTCGATTTCCTCGTTGTTCGCAATGCAAATTCTCAGAAGGTGTAGTTCCTGTGGATAAAGCTATGCTGTTGCTCCTGGAGAAGCTGCATACCTATTCTGTCACGGGGACCGAAAATTTGGCAAAAGGTGAACGAGAGCCCGGGCATGAAGTGTGTATACATGGCATAGACTTCGATGGAGGCCTTGCTACTGATGGATTAGATTCTGTTGTCAACCGGAGGACTTGTGACTTCGATGATATTATTTCTTCGCTGGAGCTTCTATCGCGTTTTACGGTATGTGCTTCAGCTTCCTGATTGCTTAGCTATATTATCCTTGATTTATTATACTGTCTGAAACCCAATTTCATAGGTTCAAATTCGACAGAGTGTGGTTATGTTAAGTGAAAAACAGTCAAAATTTCACTGACTTTGATAGCAACATGTAACCGAAACTCAATCTACTGGTAACTAAAAGGAGGGAAATCAGAAAATGAGATGATATCCAATTAAAAGTCTTAACTGATCATGGCACCTGCATTCTAGACATGCATTGAAATAAGGCACCAAAAAGTAGTAGGATTTAGACCTAACGCAACTCCAAAAATTAACGTCAATCATTCTCATTTGTATGCCTATTTTTTCCCTTGTTGACATCCTTTTCTCTGTTTCCTAATTGTATGATCTTTTTAAACTTGTGGTCCTTCCTGCTCCTTTCTCTCTATAGATAGTAATTTTGCTCGAAAGTTCTTACTTTTGTTGCGCAATCAGTCCGGTACTTATCTAACTCTATCCTCCGTGTCTTTGTTTTTAGGGTTGGAGGTGGATTTGTAGTGAAACTATTCCTCAACTTCTAAAGATGTTGGAATCATGTGTCTCGGAAAAATTTTCAGCTGCCATTATTATTCTTCTTGGTCAATTGGGGAGGTAAGTTTATTGATCTCTTTTATCTGGCATATATTTTCACAGGTGTTGATCTGTCTGAAGTAGTTGCAATTCACGACAGGCGGTAGAACTGTACCTGTGATATTATCAGTGTATGAAATGAGGATTCGTTGCAGAACCTGTCATAGTAGTATAACAAAACAATGCATGTCTAGTAGAATCTTTAAGTAGAATATAATCTGTTGTAGTGTGTTTTTCCTATAAGCATTTCAAGTTAATGATCAGGATTACAACATGCTTCATTTGAAAAAGAATTATAACAACTTTTGATAATTATTACTTGCATCTTTTATTATTGATACCGCTCTCTACCTGCGTTGCTGTGCAATTCTGGTCTTACTAATAGTATCGTCTCGCGTACTGGCCGGTACGCCTTAAGATTAACGAAACCAAATATTCAAACCTGAAGTCGTTATCTTGGGGCGGTTTGCGCCAGTAGAGTGGTACAGTAGCAGGAGCCCCACCCCTTTATTTATAATAAGACCAAGCTATAGTATCATTTTCTTTAATTTTGAGATTGACCTTCTGCATTTTTCTATGATTATCCTCCATGTTTAGCATATGCTTGTTCTACGTATACCAGGTGATGGTTTGTTGAGGTCAGCTAAGAAAAATGTTGTCTGTGTTGAACTGCATTTGACTCTAATATATTTTAATTTTCATCCTTCTAATTCTCAGGCTTGGAGTCGACGATAGTGGGTCTGAGCAGACGGGAGTTGAAGAACTTCGATCTAGCTTGTCTACCTTTTTCAGTCAGACACCTACAGAGAAATCCAACTATCCTGTGCAACTTTCTGCTGTTTATTCTCTGATTGGCCTTCTGAAAGTAGAATTTGTACAAATCATTCAGAACATAGAAGAGATTCTTATTGACAAAGATGGATCTGGCCCTTACGTCAATCTTATAAGGAGGTGGTTTGCCCAGCTTAACGAAGAGGAGAAGTTCTCGACCCTCGCCTTTTTCAAGCCTGAGAGTATACTTGAGAGTTGAGAATTTGCTTGCATGCTCATGTTGCTGTGTTGAAGGCAAAGGGATGACTCCGTGATAGGATACAGAAACTTCTGCATATTAATAGAATGCGAGATTAATGTGAAACGAGTTACTGTTTTTTGTGAAGAAGGATCATATTTTTGTGTCGACGAATTCAATTTGTTTGGATGCTGGATCGTTTTTAATAGGATTTGGATATCCCAGATTGAAAAGGAGAGAAGTTTTGTTGTCTGCAGTCAATTAGAAACTCTAGGTTTGTTCTCCTGTTCTCTTTGTAGTTAGCATGTCCAAAAAGAAAATTCTAACAAGGAACAAAGGGTTATAATTATTTAAGAGTTCTTTTTTTTTTTACATCATCTTGATATTGACATAGTTCAACAAAAAAAAATCTTGATATTGACATCTGATGTTATGTGACTAGTATTTTTGGCAGCTCCTGTAACACTATTGAGGATTCCCATATTTGGACTAGAAAACCCCTGACCCGTTGAACAAAAACATTGGTAAGATTCAATTCGGCTAAATTTAAGAGTTTCTCTTACCTAGGTATTGGGTTTGCAAGAGCAGCTGATGTATGGTCTGTCATATACTGGGTTCCTTACATTAGTGATTAGTATCATTGAAGGTAAAGGCACATTTATAGGTTCAAGAAAATAACCAAGATCTCACTAGTGTAAATTTGTAACTAAGCATCTTCAAAATTTGACCAAGGTACTGCCTTAAACATCTTTCTAAAGTTTTTTTTTGCACTGGGTGATTGGTTTAAAGTAAAAAACATAATAGGTTTACTTAACAAAAAATAGGTCTACATTTTTTTGAATTCCTGATTTTTTTTTCTTATAATAATACACAAATGCATCACCTATGTGTTAATTATTTTGATGGTATAAATGTGTAGAGACATAATTGTTTTCTATGCAACATAAATTAAGTTGCGTTAAATTAAGCAGTATAAGGTGTAGGATTGTTTAAGTTTTCGTAGGATTATTTAAGTTCTTTTAAAAAGCAGTAAGTGGTGGTATCATAAAAAAATGATTTGTTTGCCGTATCTTAAAATAAGCTGCCATGCAAAATATTTTTTGGGCCAGATTTGTTTCATGTATACTGACATTTGTGTTTTTTCTGTTGATTTTCTGTTTTTTTTGTTGAACTATTGATTTTCTATTAATGGTGGACTTATTTTACGTACCAATAATGTAAACGTACCAATAATGCAACTTGATTAGTATATTTTGCCTCATTAGTCAAACTTTTCGATATAGTTTTTCATTAGATAAGCCTCGATTTAGGTTCTTGATGAGCAAGGAAACCACCAAAATCCACCAATTCAGTTTCCAAATGAAACCACCACTTGAAATCAAATAAAAAAAAAACCTAACAACCTATTTACCTCATTTGGAAATGATTCAAATCCAAATCAGAAAAACGATCTATCAAATATCTTTGAATAAGATAACTTTTATTTATCAAATAATTTTTGGGCTAATTATGACCCAAAAATCTACCCGTAATAACACATTTAATCCACTCTAAACTTCAAATGTTTTTATAAACCAAAATATTAAAACAAATAGATATCTAGTCCATTTGTATCCATCTCGAGAGAAAACTCAAATCTCTAGGATGCTTATAATTTCATAATACCTAATCTAACCTTATATATAATGAAACACTTCCGGTTTAATCAATTCCACCAATATTCGGTTTCCATTTTTATCTCCCTCTTTCTCTCTCCAATCACGATCTTAATAACCGTAACCATTATCTTCATTTCTTATCAAAATCAAAAACCATAATTTTTTCTCTTCCTAAAATCGAAACCTATATTCATTCTCTTTTTGAAGAAGCTTCAGATCTCATTCCAATCCAATAAACCAGCTCAAAGCTCCGTTGTTTATTTCGATTTCCATAAAAAAGATTCAGATTCGTACTTTTGTTAAGATCTATAGTTGCTTATGAGGTTAAAGTAACAAGTTTAATTTTTCTTTCTAATGTTTTTCATCATCATCTTTAAAGATATTTATGATTTTCATTATAATCGACTTCATCTCTGTATCATCTTCTCAAATATTCATTATTATTCATGATTTTCTCTCTCTAAGATCTTCATAACCGATCTATGATGTTAAATTCTTGTTTACTAATTCATTATCTTCGATTATGTTATGTTTGTATCAATGTATTATTTTATTTTTTTATTAGATTTAGGTTACAGATCTTGATGTTTAGAACATCTCTTGATATAAGATTCGGTAACGATACCATTTCTTATCCAAAGAAGATTACGTACGTTTTTTTGTAACAGAATGTAAACGATGTGTAATTTATACGAAATTATGTGTACTTTATTAAACATCAAAATTTTGTACCTGAGAAGATTTCGTACGTTTTTTTTGTAACAGAATGTAAACGATGTATAATTTACACGGAAATATGTCATTTATTGAACATCACACATTTGTACCATAGAAGATTCTGTACGATGTTACTGTAACAGAATGTAAACAATGTGTATTATGAAAAAAATTATATGTACTTTATTGCGCTTTACAGACCACTAAAGATTTCTTACAATTATTATGTAATAGAATGTAAACATTGTGTAATGTTCCCAAAATTATATGTAATTTATTGCACATTATACATATTTTTTCACATAACAGTAACCTTGTGATTCAAATTAAAGTTATGTTTGTCTCCTAACACATTATGAAGTTTAACAAACAGTATGCATAATTTATTCCATTATACATGTCGTTTCTAGTAAATTATATGTTTTGTTGACAAATGTATATTTTTTCTTTTTGTAGTTTTGCTGTTACTTATGGAATTTCGTACAGAATCATCCAATCTAAGTAAGACCACAAAACTAAAATCTGATGGCTGGAATAAAATATTTACTGAAATTGGTCAGTTGTTTCTTGGTGGTGCAAAAGTATTTCGATATACTCTTCGACAATATAGTGTAACTGTTGTTTGTCCTGTTCAAGACTAGAAATGGAGAGTACATGGATGGACACCATCTTTGAACCAGAGAAGATTTTGTACGTTTTTTTGTAAACAGAATGTAAACGATGTGTAATGCAAAAGAAATTATGTGTAATTTATTGAACATGACACACATACATTTGATAAATTACGTTGTATACATGACAAATGATGGTTTCCTCGTCATAAATAACATATAATTTACGTAATTGTTTCATAATTTGTATTCGATGTGTGTTTATGTAAGAGTAAAAACGAAAACAAATGCTGTTGTAATGTTCCCAGAAAAATATACTCTTTCCAAATCTGAAAGTTAAGTGAGAGAAAGTGATATACGTTTTGTAAATTAACCCCAAAATCACGCTAAATTGATCCCAGAAAATATACTCTTTCCAAATCTGAAAGTTAAGTGAGAGAAAGTGATACATACGTTTCGAGCATTAACCCCCAAATCACGCTAATTGATCTCAGAAAATACACTCTTTCCAAATCTGAAATTTCGTTAGGGTTTTGGTAAGTAATCGTTAGGGGAAAATTTTGACTCGGTTTCAAAATAGATGAGAGAGAAAATCTTGTTTAAATTATATTTTTTTTTTCTTTTTTTAAACCCAGAATCACGGTACAATATGCTGTTTGAATTCCGGTCTGGTCCCACGTTAAAAATCCCGCGAAATTTATTTAGGGACATGAAAGGTATTTTGTCTAATTTACTCAGAGTTTTTAGTCCCAAGAGAAAAAAGTACTAAAAACCTATTTTTCGGGAAAATTAGACTATAAATCCTTTTTGAACATTATTTTGGGCTACATACCTATGAACCCTTTATCAAATACGTAGGACAATCTCAAAAATAAATCCTAATATCTCACAACTACGAAATAGTAGTTTTAGTCCAACATGGTTGATCTCAACCGCCTCATCAACACCGTTTATTAACAGTCGGTCAAAGCAACCTAAAGAAGGTAATCAAATAGCCTCAAAGAAGGCACGAACGAACAATCGACAAGTAAGTTACTAGGCCGGGACTTGTTATTATCAGGGCTCTGAAGTTATTAACACACACCCCGCCCCTTTCACAACCAATGTAGGATTATCCTAACAATCTCCCCCTCACACATTGGCTTTTTAACTTTAATAGTTACTAGGCCGAGACTTGTTATTACCAGGGATCTGATACTATTAGGAAAAATAACCTAAATAATGTTGGTGTCCCTGCTTTTCTTTCACATTGTTTATCGGTTGTTCTTGAGTTAAGATTTTTGTTACCAAACATGGTTACGTGTATATAGGAAAAAGAAATAGACTCGTGATCCAACATTTTTCCTTCTAACCAAATCTCGATTAACACTACCAAACTTTCAAGAATGATAATCCAATATGTGATTGAACTCGGAAACCATAATATTGAATATAGAGATAAAACCAACAAATTCGCATCATTTTCATCCATCAATTTTGTTGTTCACCATCAATTTTGTTCTTCAATATACCCAAATTCAAGCTCCCTTAGAAGAAAAGATTCACATCAACAAAAAAAATGAGAGAAGGGTAAAAATGGATTTGAAATTTAAACAGAGCTTACAAAGACACTTTGCGCCCACAAAAAGCTGACGCTCAGGCATGCTGCGAAGTGGTTGTTTACGCATGGACCTGATCTGAAATCAAGAACAGCGTAGGACTTTTACCAGATTAGAGGATTTTCTTGGACTAATTGCTAATTTGAGGGTCTATAAACTCCATATCCCAAGTGCAAACCATTTCCAACTTTAGGACGTATGTTAACATGACTTTCCACCGCTTCTACGAATTATGGCTCCACCAGTTTCGGCAGCTCCTTCACCAACTCTCCGCCGCACCGTCAAAACCCAACTGCGACCAAGACCACCAAAACTCAACCCAACTCATCCACCGAGTCATAGCCCACTACGAAGACTACTACCGAGTCAAAACCCACGCCGCCAAACACGACCCTTTCTCTATCTTCTCCTCTTCTTGGACAACTTCCTTAGAACGTTCTCTCCATTGGATCTCTGGTTGGAGACCCACCACGGTTTTCCACCTAGTCTACACTGAGTCAAGCCTCCGATTCGAAGCTCAACTCATTGATCTCCTTCATGGTCGTCCGACCGGTGATCTAGGTGATCTATCACCGAGTCAACTCGCTCGAGTTAGTGAGTTACAATGTCAAACTGTGAGAGAAGAAAATGAAATTAGTACCGAGTTGGGTAATTGGCAAGAGAGTGCTGGTGATCTTGTGTCTTTATTTACTGGTGATGAACCTAATATCGAACGGTTGATAATTGTTTTAGAAAAAGCTGAAGATCTACGGTTGAAAACGATTAAAAAAGTTGTTGAAATTTTGACCCCACAACAAGGTATTGAGTTTTTAATTGCTTCTGCTGAATTACAGTTTGGTGTTCGAGGGTGGGGATTAGATACTGATCAAAGACGTGAAAATATGTGACGGTTAATAATCTGAAGTTGTAAATT
Source organism: Eschscholzia californica subsp. californica (assembly GCA_002897215.1). Taxonomy (NCBI): domain Eukaryota; kingdom Viridiplantae; phylum Streptophyta; class Magnoliopsida; order Ranunculales; family Papaveraceae; genus Eschscholzia; species Eschscholzia californica. The sequence goes on from BEHA01004629.1 coordinate 591,519, forward strand.
ACCCGTAAGGCTGTGATGCATGTGATCAGAAGAATTTCTTTTAGGTTTCGCGGTTTATGTTCGGTTCGGATGAATTTTGATCGTTCATCGTTCTTCGTAGAAGCTTTTTTCTATCATCAAACGGTTTTGACAGACTCGGTGTATTGATAACTGTGAATCGGAGTTGTATGTAATAAGATGTCTGAGCAGCTAGGAGAGAAGTTTTCTGAATTATGAAGTGCAGGTGTTGCGGTAGTTTGTTGCATGCAGTTTCTTATCCTGACACGTGTAATACAATAGACACCGCTGGAGATATGAAATAAGAAAACAGTTCTTTATTTCATTGTCATTTTATTGCTAGGAGGCTATTCAGGTCTGATTTCTTTTCTTTTTTTTTGTCAAGGAAGGTCCGATTACTTGAGAGACACTTCTTAGTGTAGTGTAGTGGCCTTTAAAAGGTAGGGTCGGGTCTATCTCGGTTGAAATAGTCTCTGGACAAACTTGAATTCGGTCGGCTACAGCCTGGCCCAGTTCGCGATTGGTAATTGATTCGGTTTTGGTCGGTCGGGCAAGGCCAGCCCACCCCACCGGCCTTAGTTATGGTCGGGTCAAACCAGGTCACTGAGTTTCTTTTTGGGTTAATTCCGTTTTGACCCCCAATTGTTGACCAACTCACCGTTTTGGCCCCCAATTGTGTTCGGCAGATCGTTTTGGTCCCAAGATCCACTTTTCGGGCAGCGCTGACATCATCAAGTTTTGACCATATGTTTTGTATTCCCAATTTACCCCTCTCACCAAATTAAAATCAAATCCTAGTCAAATCAATTAACCTTACTTATTATTACCCCTATTTTATTCCCGAGGCTCTTTCTCTCTCTCCCATTAATTTCTTGTTCTTTCTCTGTCTCTTCCATTAATTTCTAGTTCTTTCTCTCTCTACATTTCTCTCTATCTCATCCACCATTGAAGAAACTTTTTTCTCTTTACATTTCTCTCTCTCTCTACAGTTCGAATCATAGGTTTGCATTGAGGTGAATCATAGTTGTGTAATTAGGAGTTCCAATATGGCAACTCAAGTTACAGATGTTCAGAATTACAGTGGTGGTGGTGATGATGATAGTGGTGAGTTTTTGTGTTACTGTTGTGGCTGTGGGGGAGAGATTTGTTACTGGTTTGTTGTTGCCGTTGTGGGTTGTTGGAGTTATGTCTTGTATATAATATGTAAATATATAGTTAGTGTAAGGGTAGTATAGTCTTTACAGATCATTTATATTTATCTAAGTCTTTTCCTTGTAAGAACTAAGAGAGAATATAATCAATGAAAACTAGTTCAACTTTTCTCTACTCTCTTCTCCACTCCGGATCTACAACATGGTATCAGAGCAACAAATCAAATGAAGAGAAACTTGTTCTTGGTAAATCTCTAAACATTTTTGCCTATAGTTCCTTTTTCTAGTTGGATTTCTCTTGTTTCTTTCCTTATAGGGCAGATCTAAACCGTAACTTTCTCTCTCTAGATTTCAACTCATTTTCTATCTTTCTCTCTAGATTCAGCTTATTTGTGGTCTTTGTGGTTGTTTTTAAGCATTCTTTACTCGAACTCGAACTTGTTGGTTGCTAATTTCTCGCCCAAACTCGAACTTTCAAACTCGTACTTTTTGTTGTTACTGTGAAAATGCGGACTTGTTGGTTACTTGCTTCTCAAGCTTCTCACTCAAACTTCATATTGTTTGCAATATCATTTGTTTACTTAGTGTTTATAATGGATGAAAAATTATACTATGGTTGTGGTCGAGGGCAAGGCCTCAAATATTGTACATATTGTGGTCGTAAGAACCATACTGTTGATTATTGTTGGGCATTACATGGAAAACCAGTATGGGTTAATCAAGCTACTAATGAAGATGGTAATTCTAAAGTTATTGAGGCTTGTTCCGGTCAAGTAACTTGGGTTAATCATGCTACTAACGAAGATGGTAATTCTAAAGTTATTGAGGCTAGTTCCAGTTAAGTAACTCTCTCTAAGGAGGAATACAAGTCTATGATTGAAAAGATGCGCGTGATTGATCCCCCTCCATCTTCTTCCGCTGCTACTCTCTTGGCTTCAGGTAACACTTGTCCTCAGTCTATTCCGTCTACTCCATGGGTAATCGATTCGGGAGCATCTGATCACATGACAGGTAATCGTACCCTTTTACGATACCTCAAAACTAGCATTCCTCCTTCCTATGTTACGTTGGTTGATGGCACCAAATCACAAGTTAGTGGCATTGGTGCCGTCCCCTCCTCTGAGATGAACCTCTCTACTGTTCTATATATACCTAATTTTTCTGTTAGTCACTTTTCTGTTAGTAAACTTACCAAACTTCTCTATTGTTCCGTAACTTTCTATCCAGAATATTGTATTTTTCAGGATCTAAAGACCAAGGAGACGATTGGTGGAGGATTTGAGAAGAATGGTCTCTACTATTTTCAATCGATTAAGTCCATTGCTTTGAATACTTCTTATGTTCCTTTTCAATGGCATTGTAGATTAGGGCATCCTTCCGCTAACAATTTACGTCTTTTGATTCATGATTTACCGCATTTCTCTTCTCTCGACTGTGAAACATGTGAACTTAGTAAACATCATAGGTCTAGCTACTCTCCTCGACCTAATAGTCATAGACTTCGACCTTTTGAACTCATACATTCTGATATTTGGGGTCCCAGTAGGACAACTAGTCTTTGTGGGGCTAAATATTTTGTTACCTTTATAGATGATTATTCTCGAATGACTTGGCTATATATTTTAAATGATCGTTCTTAATTGTTTACTACTTTCCAATCTTTTTATGCCGAAATAACAAATCAATTTGATGCTAAAGTGCTAGTCTTTCGTTCCGATAATGCACAAGAATACAAATCTGGTGAATTGTCCCAGTTCTTAAAATCAAAGGGAATACTTCACCAAACTTCTTGTGTAGCTACACCCCAACAAAATGGTCGAGCAGAACGAAAGAACGGTCCAATTATTGCTATTGCCCGTGCTCTTTTACTGCAGATGAATGTTCCAAAATTGTACTGAGGAGATGCTGTTATGACTGCGGTTTATCTTTTAAATCATACGCCTTCTCGTGTCTTGCAAGGTAAATCTCCCTTTCAACTTTTATTTCCGAATGATGAGATGTTTCCCATTCCTCCTAAAGTTTTCGGTTGTGTCTGTTTTGTTCATAACATGAGTCCTAGTCGTGATAAACTTGATCCTAGTGCATATAAATGTAGATTCATGGGGTATTCTCGTACTTAAAAAGGGTACAGGTGTTATAGTCCTACATTGAGAAAACACTTTGTTAGTGCAGATGTTTCTTTTCTTGAGCATGTTCCTTATTTTTCGAGAAAGTGTAATTCATTAGACACCATTTTTAGTGTGAATGTAGTTGTTCCCCATCCTGTTTTTGAACTTGTTACACCGCTCTCTACTGATCCCCAAACTCTGCCATCCTCAAGTAACCACTAAACCACCCCACCCTCGACTGCTATTGTGTATACTCGTCGTCCACAACGTGAGGATCTTCCTTCAAGAGAGACCATTAACGTCTTCTTAGCTCCTTCACCATTGCCTTCTTCGTCTACGGATCTGCCTTTTTATACTGATCTTGATGTGCCCATTGCTCTTCGTAAAGGTAAGCGGTTTTGTCCCAAATATCCTATATCTCTTTATGTTTCTCTTGATAATGTTTCTCCATCCTTTCGTGCATTTTCTACTTCTTTGTCCTCGGTTGTTGTCCCTAAGTGTTACATAGAGGCTCTTGAGCACCCTGGTTGGAAGAAAGCCATGGAAGAGGAAATGGACGCGTTGAATTTGAATCATACTTGGTCGATTGTCTCACGACCAACTGATGCTAAGGTAGTTGGATGTCGATGGGTATTTACTCTAAAACATAATCCAGATAGAACATTTAGTCGTTTAAAAGCACGTTTGGTTGCAAAAGGGTTTACTCAATCTTACGACATCTATTACGATGAAACTTTTTCCCCAGTGGCTAAGTTGAACTCCATCCAGATTCTTATTTCCCTAGCGGCAAATTTAAAGTGGCCCCTTCATCAACTTGATGTGAAGAATGCCTTTCTTCATGGAGATCTTATGGAAACTGTATATATGGCTCAACCTCCTGGTTTCGAGTCCTCTAGTGACTTGGTGTGTCATCTGAAGAAATCAATCTATGGACTCAAACAGTCTCTCGGACATGGTTTGATAAATTTTGTACTACAGTTACTTCTCATGGGATGATCCGAAGCCATGACGACCACTCTCTCTTTTATAAGAAGATTTATCGAGGTATTGTTATCCTACTTGTGTATGTTGATGATATTATAGTTACAGGGAGTGATGAGGAAGGATTTCAGATTCTGAAACATCATTTAGCCACTCATTTTTATACAAAAGACTTGGGTAAACTCAAGTATTTTCTTGGTATCAAAGTTGCTCGCTCGAAGCTTGGCATTACTCTTGTCACAAAGGAAATATGTTTTGGATCTCTTGGAGGAAGCAGGTTACTTGGATTGCAAACCAATCAACTCTCCTATGGATCCAAACTCCAAACTTTGTCCCGAAGTTGGGGAGGTACTTCCAGACCCTGAAATGTATAGTAGACTTGTTGGAAAACTTATCTATCTGACTATCACACGACCTGATATATCTTATGATGTGAGTATTGTTAGCCAATTCATGACTAACCTTCGTGGTCCTCATCTTGATGCAGCGATTCGGATCCTCATATATCTTAAAGAGGCAACTGGTCGTGGTTTACTATATCGTCCCAGTGGACACTTGAATAGTGAAGGATACAAGGATGCAGATTGGGCTGGATCTCCATCTGATAGACGCTCCACAACAGGATATTGTACTTTTGTTGGGGGTAACCTTGTTGCTTGGAAGAGTAAAAAGCAATCTGTTGTTGCTCGGTCTAGTGCTGAAGCAGAGTACCGTGCTATGGCGCAAATTATATATATGTGAGCTTGTACGGCTGAAATCTTTTCTAGCAGAACTTGGCTATTCCTCTTCTAGCGCAACTCTTCTTTATTGTGATAACCAAGCTGCTATTCACATCGCCAGCAATCCTGTCTTTCATGAGCGTACTAAGCATATAGAAGTAGATTGTCACTTCATTCGTTTCAAACTTCAAAGTAAAGAAATATGCACCCCTTTTGTTTCTTCTTCTAATCAACTCGCCGATATCTTCACTAAGGCTCTTCCTAAGAGTCAGTTAGAGAGTATATGTAACAAGCTTGGAGTGTCGAATATCTACTCTCCAGCTTGAGGGGGGTGTTAGAGTTATGTCTTGTATATAATATGTAAATATATAGTTAGTGTAAGGGTAGTATAGTCCTTATAGATCATTTATATTTATCTAAGTCTTTTCCTTGTAAGAACTAAGAGAGAATATAATCAATGAAAACAAGTTCAACTTTTCTCTACTCTCCTCTCCACTCTGGATCTACAACATGGGTGGTGGTGGGTTTGGTGTTGCTGATGAAGATAATGGTGGTGGCGCTGGTCGTGTGGGGTGGTTTAGGTGGCACCGACTGATTAAGGGTAAGAACAGGTTGAACAAAATCAAAACCAAACACCAAACTTTCAAATCAATTAACTCTAATAATTAAGCCTATTTCCTTCCCCCAGGATACTTTCCTCCATTTCCATATTTTCCCCCATTTCCAGATTTTTCCAGAAATGAAGATCTATGACGAGAGGGAAAGTTGCTCCGGTAGGTAAAAATGGAGATTCTATCGACAATCTTGACGAGCATGTCTTCTCATCAATGATTTCGGATGGTGAAAATCTTGGTCCTATTGTACGAAAAACTTTTGCTTCTGGTAAACCAAAAACTCTATTGCAATACCTTGTCAATTTACTAAATCAAAAGAATCTACAATGAAGACCAAGCAAAGGCAAGTGGAGGGGCAAAGTAGATTGAGCTTAAAAGACTAATTTATGCCTTAATTGAAGAAGATGAAGATGAAGCTAGTAATGAAGTTGGATATTAAGGTAAGGAGATGTTTAGTATTAGTGGCAGTGGCTTATTAGGGCTTGATTTGACTGCACTTTATAGGGCTTATCATGTCTACCAAAATTAGGGCTTCAAAATCCGTTCAAGCCACTGCCACCATGAGAATAAGAAGCTTTAATTGACTTCTGATTTCAGGTATCTTCTGTTACTCATTTTCTTGAATCACATCAAACTTTTTTTGCACATATTGCTGGATTGTTTGTAGTAGGACCAACATTGTTTGAGTTCTAAATTTGAAGTATGTTTTATAGTTTAAGATCCCATTTAAGGATTTACGGTGGATGAGATAGAGAGAAATGTAGAGATAGAAAGAAAGAAATTAATGGAAGAGATAGAAAAGAACTATAAATTAATGGGCGAGAGAGAAAGAACCTCGGGAATGAAATAGGGGTAATAATAACTAAGGTTAGTTGATTTGATCGGGATTTGATTTTAATTTGGTGAGAGGGATGGGTTGGGAATACAAAATATCTGGTCAGAAGTTGATGATGTCAGCGCTGCCCGAAAAGTGGATCTTGGGGCCAAAACGAACTGTCAGACACAATTGGGGGCCAAAACGGTGAGTTGGTCAACAATTGGGGGCCAAAACGGAATTAAACCTTTCTTTTGGCCAAAACTATTTACAAAGCTACTTTGGCTACTCCGTATTTAGAATGCCCAAAAGTTGGAATTTTTTCACTTTCTCTGTAAATAAGGTTTTACTATTCACAGAGCACATTGTGACTAAAATCAAATTTTGATAAGAATCAAACTTTAAAAAAATACTCCTTGATTATAGATATTTCATTGATGGAATGGAAGAACCTAACAATGAGGAAGGTATATTGATAGAGGAGCTTGGTGGTCAACTCACAACCACAACTATGAACAATGAACTCACGATCACTTACTAAAAAACATTAGCAATGGGAAGAACCTAACAATGAGGAAGGTACATTAATGGAGGAACTTGGTGGTCAAGAGGTTTCATTAACGGAAGAGTTTGATATTGAAGAACTCAACTACAACTCTTCATTGAACTCATCTAACAACATTCTAAGTGAAGACATAACTTTAGAGGTAAGATAAATTAATTTGTGGTGATTATTCTAAAAAAGAACTCAGATTTCTAGGTCAACATTTTAAGTGAACAACTCAAATTTTCGGTGAAATAATGCTTAGAACGATGAACATTTTCGGTTAATTTGATTTTTAATTTTTCAACATTTTCGGTGAATTTGATGTTTAATTTTTCAACATTTTCGGTGAAATAGGGGTTTTATTCTAAAGAACTAATAAGTTGTGATAAAGTCAAAAGATTTGTAAATAGTAAAAAGTAGATCTACAAATAGCCAGACCTGTAAATAACACTTAGTAGCTCTGTAAATAGCACCAACCTTTCTTTTTCCTAAAAATTAAGTTTATAAAAAGAGTTAAAAGAAATTTAGTTTTTAATTTTTTCAAGAAATTGGGCCGAATTCCCTTAAAAGAAATTTATTTCTCCTAAAAATCATAATTTCTTAGCGAGTTTTGGCCAAATTCTCGTTTTATTTATTTATACTTAGAATAAGTTTTACAACCATACTTTTACTACAAATTAATTGGCTAGTCGGTTTGTCTTTTACTATGAATGTAATTGGTGTGATTTTTTTTTTTACCCCCAACAACTGAAAAAATTGTTAGTTAGGGGGGTAAAAACCCCCAACTAGCCATTTGAGAGGGTAAGAAAAGAGAATTGAAATCTGAGTGTTGAGACGGGTCGGACTTGGTTGGGTAGCACAGACTGTCCGGTGGGCCGACCTTAACCCATGTTTTTCCCGGACCTAGCCCGCTAAATTAAAAATAGAGGCCCAACCCGGACAGGAATAAAATCGGGTAACCTGACCCGTTTAGGGTCGGGCCTGTAGAGACAAACCGACCAGATATCTTGATATCTTATTTTGTGTGATCCGTTTGAACATCTTTAAAAGGGGTAGTCAGTGGTGATTTTGTTGACATTCCAAAGTACACGAATGTCTGCGACATTCAACGTGGACTTTTAAAGTCTGCAAATGTCCAGTTATTTAATCACGGACATTTTAGAGTCCGTAAACGTTCGAGGTATTCAATCACAGACATTACAAAGTCCACAAATGTAAGAGGCATTCGCAAATCCATGGAGTTTTATATATTTAGATTTCCATTAACATTTTGGTGGATTTTCATTCGCAAATTAGTGAATTTTATGGACATTTTTATGGATTCTAGTTTAAGAAAGAAAAATAATGAAAACGATATTTAATATCAATAGTGACAGTGATAGAAGAAATATTAACAACAATAACATGTATTATCTTGGGTCGCCCTGATCTACGCATGATTGCTCTGAGTTTTATAAGCGTTAGCCGACCCGTGATTTGGTACGACCTTTTATGTATTATGTTGTACATTGTGAAGTACTTTATAAAATATCAGAGCCATATTTGTCTGCGATCGTTCTTCAATTAGGACAATGGTAAATTAATTGAAAATTAATAGCCAACGACATACTTTTACTAATATTTCAAATGTATTTTGATGCTTCAAAAGACATTTGATGCACGGGCTAACCCGTGAAAGTCATTGAAATATCAATAGATATTTATACAATGTCAATAGGAAAGTCATTGAAATGATAATGGGAAGGGAGATGCTACAATGACTTAGAGGGTGACTTAGAGGATGACATAATGACGTGGAGTACACTAAAAGACAGTTTTTTCAAAGTTTGACTACCGTGAGAACCGCTTTTGTTTCCAAATGAGGAAACATATCATCCTCTAAGTACCAAATTCTAAGTCACTCTATCATTTCCCTAATGGGAATACCTAAAAGACCACAAACTCTCCATTGTCAATGGAAGTGCATATGGTGATGAAGTCTATGAATGCCAACTAAAGTCCGGATAGGCAACACCCCCTAAGTACAATTTGAGGAGCTTTAGGGGCCAATTTACATTTTAACTTGTAAACAAGAACTCTCGGTAAACTAATATTTACGAGGTTCTAAGTGGAGTGAAAACTAAGACTGTATAATGTATGTTAGAAATAAGATAATAAAAAAAAGCATTTTTAGTAGTGATTATGGAAGGACTTGAACTTACGAACTCTTGCACATGATATAAACCTCGAACCCCTATGCCACTATATAAATGATATAAACTCTTAACCACTGTGTCATAATTTAAATCATGTTATAAGTCTGTTTAGAATATAAATACTATTTCGAAAATAACATACAAAATCCAAAAGAAAAACAAGTTTTGATTGACGAAGCATCTGATCAGATAACTAACAAATGAAAAAATCGCAAACTCAAAGTGGCGGCGAAACCCTTTGATGGGTCTTGACTCAATAAAACCTTCATTAAAAAATGCCCCCTTAGTTGAGAGAGGAGAGAGAGAAAAATAATTTAGGGGAAGAGACAGAAACAAGGAAAATTCAGACGAATTAGGACTTTACGCTAATTATTTTGGTCAAAATTTTTGAGGCAAAAATTTCATATTCGTACAGGTAAAAATTTCATAATTTGTATGGCACAGAAAATTCTAACCGTTGGAAGCACTCTATTCTCGACGAAACTGGAGTCGTCAGAGAAAATCTTTATAAGATCTAAATGAACGTCTTTATGTAATCCCTTTTACCAACGATTTTGGTGGAGAACTGACGGTTGTTCAAAAAAACGTCGAAAATAACTATATTGGCAACGTTATCTTAGTGTACCATCAAAAAATCTATGGCAAAAACTCCTCACTTTTATAGTGTACACAGAAGATTGAATGTCTGACTAAGTTGAAATGTAATTGAGGGAGTCGCCTACCAAAGTCTAACACAACTCATGGCAACCAGAACACACTATAGTATTACCAAACAAAAATTAGTTCAAGTAACCAAAACAAATCCGACAAGTCAACCTACTAAACTCCTACAAAGCCCCATGGGGAAACGAAACAAGGCCAATCCGACCACTCCCTAGCTAAAACAGACTAGCCTGGCGATGACAAGGCTCAAGAGGCCTCAGTCCCGTCGACGACCTCTGTTGCATCCTATCACGGGATAAATTTTTCGCCTTAGCTGCTCACACCGTGCGGCACTTGTGCTAGCTTCTCTCTTAGACAAGTCTCAGCCTTTTCACTTGAAAGCCTATGTAACTATGACTAATAGGCAGCTTCAAGCTCTAGTGTGCTCCAACAAAGTAAGCTTCCAAATAACCAAGAATACTTAAGAGAAACTCCAAGCTTTTATTGCTTATGAAAACTCTTTACAAAGACACACCTCTCAAGTCACTCAATCCCTCTCTTACACTAGATGAATTGATCCCAACTTGATTGATTACAAATGAGGGAGAACTTCCCTATTTATACTAGTTGCCTCTTGAAATGGATTACTAAGATTGCACCTCCTTACTTAACATCTAAAGGCCAAGATGGTGTAGAGAAAATATCTAAGTTTACTTGGTCCTTAAGGCTTCTTGGCCTCCAAGTAAACTTAGCCTCCAAGTAACTTAGCCACCAAGTTATTCCATTGTCTTCCAAAATATCTCCATCCACTAGAGACATCACATGGGTGGGGCCAAGGATGGAGCTGCTTCACTATTTGATGGGCCTAAAAAGTTTCCTAAATAGGTCACCACCCGCAAGTATACGGGCGTCAAGTAATAGTTCCGGTAAGACCGGTTCCTTCCTCAGAGACTAATTAAACTTATTCTAAAACTTAGAATTAGTACGGTTTTTGGTTTTGATTTTGGTTTTGGTTTTAAAATAAAATAAATAAAATATTAAAACGATCATACAAGGAACTCAATGGAGGAGAGGGCTTAGGGTTTCGGACTCCACCGTATAACTCACTTTCAAACACACTAAAGTAACTGACTAACTCCTTTTTTTTATAACTCAGAATTTCGGATAATGAGCTATCCTGATCCCGGAAGATGTTTTCGTTTAAAACCAATAATCAATACTAATGTAATTGTTTTATTTCGAAAACATAAATCTCTAAACTACTATCTATCAATTAATAAGTATGCATCGTCAAATGATTTAACCTAAGCACGATGCATCAAATCTAAAAGCATAGGTAGTGAAAAGAAGATCGATTTAACAAACTAAAACAAATTAAGCTTTAAGGTATAATCAAATAAATCAATTAAAAAATATGTTTCTAAAAGATCGAATATGGTTTCATCCTAGCCCTAGATTAAAAAAAATTAGCTACTCATGCTGAAAGAGATAAATACTTTAACATATATGAGTAAGAAAGTAAAGAGAATTAACTTTTCTTGCTGTTTTCAACCAAACAGACTATAGGGGAAGTGTTTTCCTTCTGTTTTTACGATTTTCCAGGAAAACATACCAAACAGACCCTAAGGGAAGTCGATTTTCTCATCTTCTCGGAATTGATTTCTCTGTGGGAAAAGAATATTCCTCAACTGAACTTTCTCTCTCTACTGTTTTAATTTCAATCCAAAAACACCAAAATTGAAGAAGATAATTAAATATTGAATGAAAATTAATACTCTCTGTTTATTCCTTCTTTCTCTCTCTACAAATCACTCTCTCTTTCAATCTCAATTTCACTCATTTTCTGTTTCTCACTCTCTCTACATAAAAGCTCTCTCACTCTCAAATAAACTCTATTTCCTTCTCTTCTAAAGATTATATCATTGAATGCTCAGAGAAGAAGAAACATAGATCTCTTCAATGGAGTTTGTCTTCTGTTTTTGGCTTAAGGGAAGATTATCTCTTCTCTCTCTGTTCTTGGGTATATATTAGAGAATGAAGGAGGAGATAGTAGCAGTCGTCCCTCTTCTAGATATCCCCCTGATCTTCTCTCTCTACTGGTTAGATTATCTTCCTTCCTTCCTATCAAAATATATCTTTAATAATAATCTCTAAATCTTTCTCAATCTTTATTTCAAATTTCTTCTAGCAATATCCAGCTCTTCCCTCTTTGTAAAATCGGATCTCTAAATCCAGCCGAGAGCATTCTCTCTCTCTCTCTCTCTAACTTCCCATTTCTAACATAAATAAATCTCCTTCATCATCACCGAATTTTATCTACAAATATCAATCCATTATTTCCAGAGAAGAGATTGAATCTCTGAAAATCTCTTCTTTCTCGATTTTATCTCTTTCGCTGTTTTAGAATTTTTAGAGAGAAGATATATCATGGAGAATTTCTCCCTCAAATCTCTCTCGGTTTCAATCTCAAATTCCAGTCGAGAGAATATCTCTCTCAAATCTTCATATCTTCATCTCTGTTCTTTCCTTCTTCACGTTTTAGGAGGTTAGAGATAAGGGAGAAAAGCCAATTAATTTGTTTCCCTTTTGAAATTTATCTCAGCTCTTATTCTTTCCCTTCTCTTTCAATCTTGAGCTCCATCAATCTTTCTCTTTATTTTCTGCTCCTTTCTGTTATAAGTATCTAGAGAGAGAGAGAGAAAAGATTTCCTTCTCTCCATTCTTTCTCTGGTTAGAGTAGGGGTGGGAATCGGTCCGGACCGGTCGGTACCGGACTCTAACTTCATCGAACCGGTCGACTCGGACATAAACTGTTGGTGACCACCTATTTACTCGGGCGGACTCGGACGGTCACTCTCAAGAATTCTTTGTCCATTGACCGTCCAAGACCGTTTATTTTACCGGTCCAGTCGGACACTGGACGGTCTCGGTCCGGACTTTCCAATAAATTTACTTAATTCAGAACTTTATTTTTATTACCACAAACAAAATTACTTACAAATGAAGATGTTTAGCCAAGAAATCAAAAGTAAATATAAAAAAGAAAAAACACAGTTGATCACCATTTGACAAGATATAATTAAGGTATGCGCTAATGTTTGGTCTTCCAGAGGACTATATGACTATAGCCAACGATCATCATATATTCATATGTCTATAACATTCAACGATCAACTTCTAAAAATGATGGCAGTTTAGTCGGTCAACCTATTCGGTCACTCGTACCGGTCGGTTAGCGGTCGGTCCTTCGACATAGAATTTTGACCGTGACCGTCCGTCAAATCTTTCGGGCCGGTCGGACACTGACCGTTATGACCATCGGGTGTCCATGGACACTTTTTATCTCGGTCGAACGGGTCGGATAGCGGTCTTCTGGATCTTTTTCCCACCCCTAGGTTAGAGCATCTCCGGTGGTTGTTCTCCAAATGCCCCTCCAAATGAGCATCTTCTCCAAATTTGGGGTCCACTTTTGGAGGGGCTCTCCAATGGTTCCATCTTTATCCACTCCTCCAAAAAATTTACTACATTATTTTAATCTAACATTTAAACAAAAACTCATTTACTACATATATATAGTAAATTAAAAAAGACATAATAATTTTATTGAAAATCACTAATATATTAAAAAACAAATAAAAAAAATTACATGAAAAGAAAATTAAACTAAAAATAGATAAAAAAAAATACATTGAACTACTTAAACTTAAACTTCTTCATTAATATGGAGGTAAGAATTTATATGGAACATCTCCTCACAATGTGAATATCCCTGAGAATGAGACTCAACGTTTTCAACAATTTTTATCTCGACACAGGAAGATTAGAGATAATCAGGTTCATTATGCGTTACGAGATGCTTTGATTGACCATTTGTGGGCAAGAAAAGGTGAGGCTTCACATAACTGATTAATCTTTAAATTGTTAAAGATGTTTGGAAGAATTATCGTAGTTTTCAGTTTAATTTGTCTCTGTTTCGAGTTGTACTATCTATTTCTATTAATGAAAATTTAGTTATGTTAATCTTTATAAAACAAAATTACAATATATTTTATTTTTATTAATCAAAATATATGTTGAAATGAAACTTAATTAATACAAAAAAATTAAAGCAGGGACTTAAAATGAATAAGTAAGAACTTATACAATAAATTAGGACTAAAAAAATAATTTAAAGGACTTGAATTAAACACATAAAAGCAAAAGGACCAAATAAAAAGTCTCATCTCATATGGAGAAGTTGAATAGTGCCCCTTCATGTATGAAGAAGTACTATTCATGGTTCTTCAAATCTTTGGAGATTTGGAGAACCATTGGAGAAGGTTTGGAGCTCCATCCCTCCAAAATTTGTACTTTTTGGAGGGATAGAGCTCCCATTGGAGATGCTCTTATAGGAGAAAAGATTTCCTTCTCTACTACAAAGGTCGTGAGATAAGAGGTGAGAGAAAGAAATAAGGCATGGGTTATCCCATGATTTTGGGAAGTCATCCAGTCACGGTTCCCCATTTGACTGAATCAGCAATTGCTGTCTAACGTCTGGCAATAAAGAGGACTTCGATATGGTGCTTCGCGAGATAGGGAAATACGTGACAACTCAAGATCCATTGGACCCACGTGTTGGAGATCTGAAGCTGACCCGTAAGATCCTTGCGGGCAATTGGTTTTTTTTAAGCCTCACCGTACAGAATCATACCTTGGTTGACATCCCGAAAATGACTTACTCGTGCCCACCAGTGTACCGACAATTTCTCCTCACCGTCAGATTTGACGCCACGTGTCAGCTAGCCGATTTGGTCATCATCCTTGACTCTAATCTTTGACTTGGGCTAACTTTCTTATCGGAACTCCGATTTGACCTCCGCTTTCGCCATAGGGTTCGTCTTGGGCTCCACTTCTCATCCGATATGGTCGTGGAAAAATCACCAAACTCTATAAATGACCAAAATGCCCCTAGTCTCGATTTTAGCTATTTTTCGCGCTTAATTCCATAAAAGACACCTAGACAAGAGAAACAAACAAATCATCAGAGTAACTGCTCGAATTGGACTAACTAGCCTTAGTTAAGAGATTCAGATGGGACATTTTCATGTCTCATCAAACATCCCCAAACTTAGATTTTGCTAGTCCTCGAGCAAAATAGAAAAATAAAACTAAACCCATTTCACCACTTTCGTAGGGAATCACGATTGCACTTAGCCCGTGCAACAAGCCGTTAAATCTCTAAGTTGCCCTAGAGGACGAGTTTTGTCTCGTGAGGGTTTGCAGTGAATGTACCCACAAAATTCAATGTTTCAAAATCCAAAAGGGTCTAAATATGACATGGACTAAAAATGTTTTATCCGGTAGATTTTCGAAAGCTAATAGAAATGAAATCCAAGTCGACCAGACCATACAAATGGTAAAAATCCCTTCATTAGTAATCAAAATTCGAAGTGCACGTGACCAGCCAATATAAGTATCATTTCGGTTCTGCAAAGACAAGACCTTGATTACCGTCTCGATACATTTCGCCTCGACTACTACCTCACGGTCATACACTCAAAAATTAAAGTCACTCAGAATGGTTCACTCTATGTGTTAGTATGAATATGAAGGAAAACTCAACACATGAAAAGATGGACTAAAATTGTGTGGACGACTGATCTCAAAGAAAGGAAACAACCACTAATATAGAATGGGGAAGCTAACCAACTCTTCTCACCTGATCTACTTTCTAACAATGCTTCCTAGAGGTCGATAGACACTAACGAGGATGTGACTAGAACTCCTGAGAACTCGACGTCTTCAAATCTTCAAGAACTAATTCAAGGGATAAACACTTAAACTAAACAAACACACTTTTTTTCCTTTGATTTTTCTATTTTTTTTTCAATACGCTTCTGGTAATAAAACTCAAAATACACAACATACTTTCTTAACACTTTCCTTGGGTATAATTCTCTTCATTTTGCTTCATGCCTTATTCTCAGGGTTCTAACAAATGGATTTCTATCTTCCTCTAGTTGACATTGTTTTCAAGTTTCTCAACTACAAGAGAAAGGTTTACTTCCTGATGACATCCCTAGTTGTTGTAAAATTTGAACTCAAGAGATCAAATGAGTTCTTCTTTCAATATTGCGAGGTTGAGTAGCTCTTCAATCTACTCAGAATTAGCTCAGAAGAGATCACTCAAAACAACAAGAAAGGCTCAGAATCTCACATAGGTTAAGTCTCCACTAATGATCGATTAAGTTCTCTCAGAAAAGTCAACCCTTCACCTATCTAACACTCACATGGCTAGTGCACAAACAACTTCAAGACTCGAAATTCGTGGAAAAACCTTTACCAAAAGGATATCTCGATCAACCAGACTCTATAACTATTAACAAACAAAAACAACTAGACTCACATTTTCAATCCAAAAATTAAAAATTTTGAAAAATTTTAAACCCTTTTGAATTTTTGAAATAAGGACTTAGCAAAAATTTCAATCCCCTATCCCCAAACTTAAACCGAACATTGTCCTCAATGTTCTGAAGACTATGCACAAATAACAGGGTGAAGAGAAAGATATTACCTGATTCCAAGGTCCTATGCAAGGGTCGCCTCCCAGAAAGCGCTAAGTTTAACGTCTTCAGCCAGACGAAACAGATGACTCGAAAAAAAATAGAAGAATTATACCTACTAGATTACAGAAGTGTAACTAACTGTAAACCAATAATCGATATATCTGTGGGTCCACCCAAAACACCAAATTTTCAGTGAATGATAGTCTCACATTTTTTTGACTGAGTAAGGTGTTGTGCACATCTGCCAGGCTGCTGTGTGAGCTGTTGTGTCAGCTGCTATGCTCATCACCTAAGCTGCTGAGTAAGCTATTGTCCGGGCCAGCACTGTTGTTACTGCTTGGTGCTTCACAAGTGGGCTGTTTTGGCTGCAACCTGGTACACTTAAGCTGCTCCATATGTTGTTGTCCCGGGCCACCTGAGCTGCTGGTTGGGGCCTCCACTTTTGGTCCGTGACAATCCGCTGCCTTATCTTGCACCTTACATTCGTGCCAACGTGGAATCTCACCAGCCACGTTGCACTAGTTATGCCCCTTCTTGACACTCTTCCATTAGCTAACTCTGCATGTACACCGTCACACGACTTCCATACTACATAGTTGCTTCCTCCCATCTAACTTGCTCCACCTTTAATTTCTCCAACTCTTCGGTGACTACATCGAAACGAGAACGTTTCGCTTGGTACTTTTGCTTCCATTCTTTGCAATGACCCCTTTTCTGATCAGTAAGTCTTTGGTCCTAGTAGGCTATCAAATTTTAACATAGCCAATACCCACAGTCGACTTGAATTTTAGATGCTGAAATTCATCTTGATGCTATGAATCTCGAAAATACCATTATGACTGAAAATGAAACATCCACACAAGATCGGACAAAAGCAATGATTTTCCTTCGCCATCATCTTCATGAAGGTCAAAAAACTGAATACCTAACGATAAAAGATCCATGTCTCATGGACGAATCTAAAAGAAAGATATGACCACCAAAAGATTGTCATCCTTCCAAAAGCTCGTTATGATTGGATGCACCCGTGTTTACAGGATTTTAAGATAGTAAGTGGGTACAATTCAGCATTGAACAAAATTCAATCTCGGCTACAATTATGTGGAGAGAATATAACTGAAGAAGACATGCTAGAGAGAAAATATTTTACTTTTCACGTATCGAATATGCTCCTACAACAACAATATCGAGAGTGTAGGTTTACAAAGTATTCTGAATTAATTTCATGTCTTCTTGTTGCTGAACAAAATAACGAGTTGTTAATGAAAACTCATAATGCTTGTCCCACTGGGTGAATCTTGTTACTCAATTAACCGTGACCGCAGACATGATAATGGGCGTGTTTGAGGCCAAGGTTGATAGAATAATCGACAACGTGGTGGTCTTAGCAAGCCTTCAAGTGAACAAAAATTAGCACCAACCCACGAGAAGTGGAATAATACCAAATACAAACATGACAAAGGAAAAGGTGTACAAACATCTAATGATCGTGAATATATTTGTCACTGATGTGGTATGAAGGGGCATTGGTCACGTGTTTGTCGTACTACTAAACACTTGGTTAGCCTTTATCAAAATTCAATTAAGGCGAAATGAAAAGAAATAGAAGCCAATTTGACAGAATTTGAAGTACTGACGAAGACACCTCCTTTGGATATTTCTGATTATTTCATAGATCATAGTGGCAAAGAATTTGAAGTATTAATAAGTTAACCTCATTTGGATGTTTTAGATTTTTTTTTTGCGGATCCAAGTCGCAAACAATTTGATGTTTTACTTAGGAATGAAAATGTCAACTAGAATCTCTTATAAAAGATCTAGTTTTAATATGTTTTTAGGAAGATATATTTTTTCTTAGGTTATGTTTTTTACCCATTTGTTTTTTTGAAAATTGTACTTTTGTTATGTTATTTCTATTCATAAAATATTAAAGTACTTATTATGTTTTTCTTTTAGTTCCTAATTAGTATGGAGTTTCCTAAAGATTCCAAAACTAATTATAGGGATGGATGTCTTGTCGACTGTGCAACGACAAATCCTATTCTGTAAGACGAGACATTTTTCTTACAATTAAAATTAGTTAAGGCTACTTTCGTTGCAATTTTAGGACCCACAAACCTGATAAAAGACTGTGGTAAAGCCGTTGTTATGCTACAAATTGTACAAAAATTGATATCCCAAATGTTTTATATTATCTATATAATAAAACAGGTTGAAAAGTGCTGACTGGGACAAACCCCTGGATAAATCCAGCCGTCAGTTTTGTTTGATCTCAAATTATGACCATTGGATTACCTACCACAAAAGACCATAATTTGTTCACCCACTCATTTAGGTTTTAGTTACCAACCCTTTAAGTGAAAACCCGTTTCTCTTTCTCGGTCAATATTCAATGGCCATCCTTCTCTAGAATCGACATAACTTCAGCGCCTCTCTCGAATTGACATTACTTCAGCAACCGTTACAATCTTTATCAGATTTCTATCTTTACCCGCTCATCGGGGTATATCATCTTCCAATTTTTCCAATCATCTCTCTAATAGAAATAGGGATTTCTCTCTCCAGAGGCTGCAAAATGGTTACAAGGAAGAAAACGGTAAACTCCAGACTTTCTTAACTTTGGGTTTTATGCTTCTTCGTCTTCCTCTTTTTCCTCTGAACTTTAAGCAGGATTTTTGAAGGTAAGTTACCCACTTACTATTTAATTTTTAGGGTTTCAGAATTATCTTCATTTTCCAACTTATTGGTCATTTCTCTTTTAGGGTTACAGAATTTAGTTTTAATGAATCACTCTTCTAAAGGAATTCTCACCACAACTGGAATCAGGTTAAGTTTGCAAATGGACGAGGAAGAGTTAACAGAGCAGGTAAATCATATATCTAACTCCTCTTTATGTTTTTGTTCTAGGGGTTTCTTCCATTTCAATAACCTTTCCATGCTTATGGATTTGAAATCAGCAATTGGGAATGGATTAAGATTTATTCATCTATTTTTGTTCATTCTTGCATTATATTTACATGAAATTATAGGGGTGGTTCTCCTCCTATTGCATCTTATTCATGGAGACGCCTCTTTTCGGTTTTGTTAACGGAATTTAAATACCCTTTTCAACAGTTAAACCCATCTAAATACATCATTTGTATTTTTATATGCCTATTTTAGTTTGATTCAGATTTAGAGTTTCACCTTTTAGTTAAATTTCTTAAGCTGATATCTTTTCTGCATTATTTTTTTGTTTCATTATATTGATTTGAGATTTTTGATATTTTGTTGCTCTAATCAAATTTCATTTGGTTCTGTTACAGGAACACAATTGAACCTGACACTGAACCTTCTTACTTAGAGAGTTGTTAAGGAGGTGAGTTTCTCAATCCGATTGTACACTAAGTGTTTGATGAAATGTATGACTAAGCTTGGGTACATGTTAATACTTATCGTGTTATTGTGTTATAGAGAGTGGAACATCTATTGGGAGTTGAAAGTCTCAATCTTATTTGCTTAAGGTTATTGCATATATAGTCACCAGTTTGTCTTTATTTGCTGCTAATTCTATGTATACTCTCCCCTTTAATCATCGCAGCACATTCATGTTCCTGTGTTTGCTCACGTGAAGTGACATGATTTTGAATGCCCTTTGATTAGGAATAGAGTTTTGTGATTAAAAAACATATTACATACGGTCTCTCCGGATAAAAAGGAATAATTGATCATTCCGTGAAGCAGATTGCTTAATCAAAAGGGTTATTTTGTCGGTTAAATCATTGATTTATCTTTGGGGAATGTTGACTAGATAGTTTGAGGATATTCCTTAAAATGTTTTGTTGAATGCTTAGGATAACATAGTTCTTGTAATGTACGCTTTTTTTTATGCTTTTCGATGTAGTTTTTGTGCCTTCTTAGCAGCTAAATAATATTTCAATTACTAAAGCATCTCGCTCTAATTAACTTTTGAACATTCATTAAATTTGCCTATTTGCACAAGGAGTTGCCAGAAGTGATGAAGAAGTAGTTCTTGCTATTTTCTTTTTTTTTTCCTGTTCTGTATTTGAGTAAACCCCCATCTTTTTTTATCTACTGCTGGGACGTCCATGCAGTTGAAATACAAATATTGTGTGAATATTAGAAAATAGCAATTACGTTAAATATCTTCAACATGATATTTGTGCGTCATTACAATTTCTCCTCCTAATAGGCTGCAGCGGATGCCAAGGTCTATGGGAACTCAGAAATTTATAATATATTGAGTGATCGAGGAGCCAAAGTTCCGGTAATACTTCAAACTTCTCTTATATTTTTTTCTGCTCTCCCGAAATGGAAAACAAATTCCACTTAGCTTTGGTTCTTAAATGTTTCTCATGATACCTTGTAGAAGTTCAGGAAAACACCAATGACTGTAGCAAATCCTGGAGAAGTTCCTGAGTACGAGCTTAATCCATCAGACCTACAACTACGGAAGGGTAATGGTATTTCAAAGGCATGATCTCATTTCTTTCAATACATAAAATCATTTAGTGAATTACTTTATTTGCTGTTTTTTATCATAATTGAATACACGTACTAATTATAATTCAAGCATCACCCTAAGCTACTTTTGAAGATGGACTGAAGGCGTCTGTTTTGTTGCAGAATTCATATCAAACAGCTAAATGGAATGGGACAAAGGTTGTTGTCAAGATACTTGATAAGGACGGCTACACTGATCCAGATGTAATTTACGTACTTAATATTTCCCTTCTTTCTTATATTGGTTGTTCTATAGTTGTGCATGACACCTACAATAGGCTCCCTCTGGGGCGCTAATGTTGTTTTCATAAGTTTTCGACACATAATACTTATGGAGTTAGCGGTGGTTTTTGTTAATAGCTTTCCGTTACTCCTCTAGCAAGCATATTTGCATTTGCCATTTGAAAGGGAGAAGATGGAACTTTACGCTTTCCATCCAATTAGGGCTACCCATATCACTTTTCTGTTTCAACATTTTGAATATGTGTTATGTGCTTTTCAACATAGATATGGATGGTTTCTCTTAAAGTTGTTCCACTGATTGTGTTACCAAATTTGCCTGTTATAGACAACTGTTTATAATATTTTCTTATCTTGGGCAGAAATGCTTTCAAACTTGAGTTGACATTGGTAGAGAAGGTGCGACATCCAAATGTGGTGCAGTTTGTCGGAGTCGTTGCTCAAAAGTAGTTTGCATACATTTGTAGTTAGTTTGATGTAATCTATATTCATGTAGTTTGCGTACATTAGAAATATATTGCATAGTAGTTTGTTATTTGTTTCTACTGCCGTCATAGGAGGGGCTTCAAAATAATGAAAACATCTTCAAGGAGAATAAGTTCTTGACGGGTGGTCTGTCTGGCTCATTGTTGTTGCTGCCGAAGCCATTTAATGATGATTCCCTCTCAAAGCTGGTTCTTTCCAAAAATTGGAGAAGGTAAAACCCAATTTTGAAACTCACCCAAGTTTAATAACTATGGATTCGACTTCCTGTGAGAATCAAACCTATGACCTATTATTCAAGCAGGGTTGGTCAAATTGAATGTTTTTATATTTTTTTGTTTCCTTTCTATCAATTGTAAGGAAGAAAAATTTAGAGCAGGTCGTTGTTCATGAAATATGAGAAATTTAAAGTATCATATATATTTCTATCACAAGTCAGTGACAATAACCCTTCTATAGCACTTCCGAACAAAAAAGAAATCTATATGACCTATAGAGGAAAAAATCTATAGTACATTGCCTGTTTTAGCTTTTTACTATTGTGGTGGTTGTATCACCCAGTTTAGAAATGTAAACTATTGCAATCTCAATTTGGTCAATGAAGAAATCTTATCAACCAATATGTGAATTACTGTTTTGTCCGTCCACCAAATTATATGCCTACCAAGTTTCAACAGAATTTATATTCTTTCTTGTGTGCTTACTGGTACTCTCATATGCTAGCTCTAGGTTTCGGATATTGATGATATTATATAATCTGTATTGAAATCTAACTTGTTATTTCTTATTTGCAGTTTCAAGGGAAACTTCTTCTGATGTGGTTGGTAGTCATTATGTTGCCCTCGGTAGTGTTACGTGGGTATTGTGGTTTAGCATGTGATGCTTGAGTGATGGGTGTTTTTTTTACTGTCAGTGTGCCTCGAACCAACCACATAGAAGGTGGAAAACTTAACCTCCTGCCACTCCAAACAAGAGCTGTTGGCTGAGTGATGGGGGTTATCACATACATATTGCTAAGTGGGGTTCCTCGGGATGGTGAGATGTGATTCTTCAGTCCATCTGCTTGAATATGCTCGACACAAATCTGACTACAAGTATGTCCAATTATTCGGGTATCAGAAAGTATTTGAACAAATTTCAGGACGAGAAGACTATCAGTGATTTTATATTTTACTAACTTATAGTTTTTAGTGTAATTTTCGTTTGACAAAATAGATGTTGTTTGTATCTTTAATGGGTTCTGTAAATATTGATTTCAATATAACCTCTTCATGGAATTGATAGGTGCTTTTGTTTGAGGAACTGACTAATATAAAATTCACTATATATAAAATTGATCATAATGTTTAAATCGAGAGAAGAGAAGGTATCAAGGATTCTTTAATCAAGGTGAGGCAACTAAAGCAAAATGTGCTTCATACTTACTATCAAATTTGCATCATGTAGTGCTTAATAAAAATTTTCGTGCCGGAGGCACGGGCTATACCCTAGTAAAATATTAAAATGTATTCAATAGCATGCAATGAAGTTTTTTGTTTTGTTGAAAGAGCATGCAATGAAGTAGATATAGAACGCTAATGTAGGAGAGTTGAAACTTAAATTTTTAGTACATATTGATTCCATTTACTTAAAGTTCACACATTGTTAGTGGCCGTCATATAGTTTCTCTTAACCTGTAACTTTCATGATAAAAAAATTCAATTTATTCATGATCCCGATAATTTCTTGCATATATATATATATAGTATGTAATTTCTGTTTGTTATGTACCTCAAAGTATGAGAGCCACAACAATAAAGCAAAAACAAAACTGAGACATTGGAGTAAACCAGAAAAAAACTAAGATAATGTTGAATGAGGAAGATATGTTAGCCAACAAAGTCAAAACCACGTCCAGATTAGAGATCAATTTCCATCTGATCTTGCTCTAGACTACTTAAGAAAAATCAAAAGAGAAGGCCATAGCTATGATAACTTTTATTGAACAACACGAAATTCAAAACATGAACCACTTAGAGGTTCTTTGATGATTTGAGAACGACGATCTTCACCACCATATATGAAGCATTTCTCAACCACATGGCTGCTAATTTTATGTAAAGAGAGGTTTATATAACAACCTTCTAATTGATCGAGAACATTAATCGTAGCACATTAGTCGTAGCCCATGGAATCTGAAGTTCCAAGACACACTGAACAACATAGTTCCTGCGTGAAATTAACCGATATTTTATTCAAGTTATTGTACTCTCACGAAAACAAAAAACTTCAAACTCTAAATAGAATGTTTCATGATACCCAAATGGTTCTTGTGCAAGGATAAAGGCATTTGAAATGATCTTGCGAATCAATTGGCGCTTCTGGTTAAAATCCGAAATGAGAAGACACTTTTGGAGTACAACACAACCTTGGGATCCGTTGAAAGCACAAAATAGTCTGGAGTCATATCTTCAAAAAGAAACTGCACAAAAAACAAAGAAAGAAACCGCTCGACTGTTAATACGTTGAATTTGATCATAGATTTATATATGTTTATTGCATTTCAATCTGATGTGTCATCTCCAATGCACATGCAACACAAGCTAACCGGGGGTTCGGCTGTGAATCGGCTTAGGCTTTATCCAAGCCCACGCCCACCCCAGAGTTACTTGTTTGAGCCCAACTACATAGAGCATAAGAAATTTCATTCTTTC
This sequence comes from Eschscholzia californica subsp. californica, assembly GCA_002897215.1. Lineage (NCBI taxonomy): Eukaryota > Viridiplantae > Streptophyta > Magnoliopsida > Ranunculales > Papaveraceae > Eschscholzia > Eschscholzia californica. Next base: position 615,751 of record BEHA01004629.1, read on the forward strand.
CCTTGGACATTCATTTATCAAGAACATGAACAATGAGGCAAACCTCCAAATAGGCTGAATGCTGACTAAATTCAGAACCCTTGATTTTAATCATAAGTTGGTCGTAAATATGCTAAATTGTGAACAACCTAAGGATTGTGGTTACCAAGTTGGTTTCCACCCTCTAGGTGAAGGGTTCGAGACACAAAGTCATATCCCTTAAAGTATGTTAATCTTTCAAAGAAATAATATGTTGAGTTATGTTGAAATGGAGCAAACTACTGGTTAATTGGCAACCACTGGAAAATAGAGTAGTTAAAATGTGGGTTTTTAGTACGAGCACAAGCCTCACTGAAAGAGCAATATGCTTGCAGTGTATATCACCGCAAGGCTCTGTGCACGCATCATTGGACGAAGGCATGAACAATAACGAAGTGCATCTAAATTGAAAAAAAAATCACCTCAATACACTCAAATAGAGTATGTATAAAGTTTTAGACACTTTTCGAGTATGACTGACAGAAACAAGAGTGAATCCGAAACGGAAAATGGAAAGAGCTAAAGATAAGCATGCATAGTATGATAAAATGCTCGCCTCGCTGTGTTCAGAAATTAAATACTGTAAGCAGCGCTGAGCAACATGAGTTCCATTAAGATCTTTCATTAAACGAATTATTCCAGGCTTCAACGAGGAAACCACCACTGCAGATTGCTCCAGAGTCTTAAGCGTTTCTATCACCTTTTGAACAGCTCGGGTCCTGCAATTTCGTAATTAGAGAAACAACAATTGAAAGACGAATTAACGAAAAGGTGAATTTCATAAGGTGAATTAAGAGGAAGAAAGTACAGACCCATATGTGTCACTTGAAATTCTAATAAGTTCACGGGGTCTTTTAGTAATAGCGTGGAGTATGTGCATCCTCTGAGCTTCGTTACACACTTCGAGCAGTTTTTGAACGAGGTAATTACCAAAAGGATCTAGCATGAGCTCAACAATGTCATCAATGATCTCCAAAAATATTTTCCGGATATCTTCTGGACTACCCTCAACCAACTTCTCTTGAAGAAAATGACGACCTTTTGCTAATCGATATATTCGTCCAATGACTTCGTCAACCGACTCATATTTATGTAGCTGTAACTTCGAATATCCATGTTCCTGACTTCGACTTAAATTCCTATCGTTTAACATTTTCCCATCGATGTTTAAACGGTTGGGTACTTCTTTCGCTCTTATAGAACTTGGATTAATAGCTCTTAGTGAGTTCAACCCATTTGACCTTGTAAGAATCCTTTCAGGAAAATTTTCTCTTCTCAATTTGTCAAAAACTTGAACTGCTTCGAAATCATTGTTATTTGATGGACCGCTCTCTCAAAGAGGTTTGCCTCTGGTCATGTCCACGTGGACCGCTCTCTCCATTGTCATTGAGTCCTTGAGCAAAGCAATGGCATCCAAGAACACCACAACCAGTTATTGCAACTTCTGAAGCATTAAATCTCGGAACACACACACATCATCTATGATAGGCATCTAAAAACGGGGTTGATCAATATTGTTAGTTAAGGGCCTGGTTTTCATACATCCAAATGTTGGATGCACTTAGTTCTTGTGAATTCCCTAATGAATAGTACGATCGCAGATAGGATGAAACAGGGTGGTCAAACCGAGGAGCTACATACTGTATATTATTCATGACCGGAGCACCCGACACCGGATACACTGGAACTGCATTTTGCTGCTTGAAAGAGTTTCCATTAGGGCTCAAGCTCAACAAGTGCATACCAGTTAGAGTACTATTGGGTGATGCTAAAGGTGGAAAGATCTCTAAGTCCTTAGAATTCAAGAAAGATGGTTTTGAATTCCCATTAGCAACTTCATTCACTCTCAATTGGGCGAATGCTGATGCTACGGATTGAATCTGAGAGAAGTTCATGTCCTTCCTCTTGACATGTTGTTTCGAGTTCACGAGAGGACTTCGAATTTCGGAGGTATCATTAGGTATCTCTCCTAGTATTCTACTAAATCTGCACGAAATCTATTAAATTTTATAAATATTCGTCATAATGGATATCATATTGAGACAACTTGTAAAAAAAATAAAGAATGTCTTTGTATTACTTCAACAGTCTCAGATAAAAAGTTGATACTAGAAAAGCTTCTAGCTTTTTCTTCTGGTTATTTGATGAACTATACAAGTATAAGAACTATAAAGTCTAATTATTTGATGAACCAGGTGTTCAATTTCATGACTCTTGCAATTTGGCATGATAGACTTGGTCATCCTGATTCTATAATGATGCGTCGAATAGAAGATTTTTCAACAAAACAATTATCCATGTGCATCTTGTTCTCAAGGAAAGTTAATTGTTCGACCATCTCAATAAAAATAAGCATCGAGTCACCTAGCTTTTTACAACAGATTCAGGGAGACATATGTGGACATATCCATCCACCTTGTGGCCATTTCGATATTTTATGGTCTTAATAGATGCTTCAACACGATGGTCACATGTGTCTCTATTATCAACTCACACTATTGTGTTTGCTAGACTTCTTTCTCAAATAATAAGGATAAGGACACATGCGTTTGATGATTATTGCATGCCAATTAGGATTACTGATGAGCATCCAGTAGCTCTTACCCATACTCCAAATGGATTAGTTGAATTTTTTATTAAACGATTACAACTTATAGCTCGACCGTTGTTATTAAGATCTAAATTGCCTAGTTCGGCAATGGGACATACTATATTACATGTTGCAGCACCAATTCGTATTAGACCATCTGCTTAGTATCATTACTCTCCAGTGCAGCTTTTAGTTGGACACCAAGCAAATATATCACATCTTAAAGTGTTTGATTGTGTTGTATATGTGCCAATTTCACCTCCACGAAGAACAAAGATGGGTCCCCAAAGGCGTCTTGGTATTTATATTGATTTCGATTCACCTTTAATAGTAAGGTATCTAGAGCCTCTTACAGGTGAGTATTTACTGCACGATATGCCGACTGTCATTTTGATAAAAAGAAATTTCTACCGTTAGGGGAAGATAAGCCACAAAATGAGGCAAACCATAAAATTTCTTAGAATACATCTTCCTTATCCCATCTAGATCCTCGCACCAACCAGTTCGAACTTGAAGTTCCAATGATCATTCACTTACAAAAGATTGCAACCTAATTACCTGACATTTTTACAGATTTAATGAAAGTAACAAAGTCACATATACCAGTTACTAATACGCCAACAAGGATTGATATTCCTAAAGATCAACATAAAGATACAAATGTACCTAAAACACGGTTAAAGTGTGACAGGCGTGTTAGTGCATAAGATACTACTGTGCGGAAAAGAAAGAAACATGAAAATATAAATATTGGTCCAGAAGAGGCACGAAGCACACATGTACCTGAAATGACGAATCAATCCACCAATTTAGAACTCACTGCTCCAGAAGTGCCGCATGAAACTAATGTAAGAGAATTATCAACTAATTAATTATATTAGTACAGGAGAATACTGGGAAACAAACAAAATTATTCCTGACAATAAATTTGCAATTGTAATAACTCTAGGTGTAATAGCAAATAATGATGATCCTGAACCACAAATATTGAAGAATGTCGACAAAAAAAAGATTGGCCAATGCGGACGGATGCTATTCAAACTGAGCTAAGTTCATTAGGAAGGAGGGGTATTTGGACCTGTAGTTCAGACACCAAAAAACATAAAACCTGTAGGATACAAATAAGTATTTGTACGCAAAAGAAATGAGACAAATGAAATTGTTAGGTATAAAGCATGTTTAGTTGTTCAAGCTTTTTCTCAAAGACCGGGTATTGACTATCAAGAGACACATTCTCCTGTAATGGATGCAATAATATTCTGGTATAAAGCACGTTTAGTTGCTCAAGGTTTTTCTCAAAGACTGGGTTTTAACTACCAATAGACATTTTCTCCTGTAATGGATGCAATAATATTCTGGTATTTGATAAGTCCGGCAGCATCAAAATGTCTTGAAACACGTCTAGTGAATGTAGTGGTTGCATATTTGTATGACTCACTTGATAGTGACTTTCAAAAGGTATTCGCTAAGGTGGCTATACCACATCCGTCCTGGTTGTTTCAATCCATATAACGTTTTTTGCAACTTGAGTGAATACATGTTTGACGATATATTAATAATACAATTTGTCTATGTGTATTCATTAAAAAAATAAAAAAATAGATTTGCTATTGTTGTAGTCTATGTAGATGATTTCAATATTGTTGGGAATCTAGAAGAGCTCACTAAGACGGCTGAATATTTGAAGAAAGAGTTTGAGATGAAAAATCTTGGCAAAACTAAATTCTTTCTTGGTTTACAAGTCGAACATTTGCAAAATAGAATTTTTACCCATTAATCAATGTATACAGAAAAAGTCTTAAAACGCTTTTACATGAACAGAGCTCATCCTTTAAGTAGTCCTATGATTGTCCGCTCACTTGATGAAAAGAACCCGTGTCCCAAAATAGAAACGACCACGCCCTGACAATTCGCTGACGAGACAAAATTCCAGCAGAGTCTCCTCTGTAAATCGAACCGGTCGCACCTGTAAAACCTGTTATACAAACCATACATTCGTATACACAAAATTCCAGCAGAGTCTCCACTAACAACTGGTAGGGGGTCACGTAACTCACTGACACGAGTTATTCTGGTAGAAAACCAATCCAAAATCCATCGCGTTTTTAAAAGTTTCTTTAACAAGTTATAAACATCATGACAAAATAATTTATCAAAACCTATATTTTTATTATGTACAAAAGTTTTTTTCTTTACATCTAGCAATCAATAGCAGTGATTAGTTGCTCACCCACGGTGCACTCTCGATTAAGAGAGAGTCCATCAGAAGAGTCTATGGTGCATTAGATAGTACCGTCGCATTTCGGCACTAGCTAATGCACTAGCATCTCTTCGAGAAAACATGTTACCCCTAGCTGGTAAGTCACCTTCCCAGCAAGAGACTCTGCAATCATTTAAGAGTTTACCTCATAATACGTATATACCTTAAGTACCTAATACGTTTTTTATCACTGAGTTCGAATAAGAGAGCCATCCCCCAATACCCATGGAAAGACCTGAACCTTATTATCTTCGGTACCCTATCATGCATCTAGTGTGATCTTTCAAAATCAGTTACATTCATGTATTAAAACCAATATTATTGTGCAATTCAGTATCTTATCAAACACGAAAATGGAACGACCCAGAGTCATGTCGGACAAAGCAGTGGGATCCCAACCAAATGTCACCGCCCAGGCGAGCAGTCAGAGTGCACATTCTTAAGCCTCGAGCTGGAGGCACGAGCACTAATGGCGAGCGAGTGGAGCAGTTCACACCCACAGGTCTCATAACTAGTTTCACACCACCTTACCGGTCTCACACGGGTTACACCCATGTCAATATGTCATCCTCACCTCTATGGCTCATGCCCTTAGGTTGACATAATCCGAAGTCGGGTACATAAGAAAATTCCAAGTAATTTCATAATCATAGTAAACAGTTCGAAATCATTTCTCATATCATAGTAAAACCATTCAAGCACATTCCAGTTCATCGTTAAAATCGATTTCCATGATACCTTAACTCTATTTCATAATGGCGAATATAACTATAAGATCTAGCATATTTCATTACGTATAAAACCATGATGTATAAAGGATTCAGAACTCCTACCTCGCGGTACAAGAACTAGTCTTCCTCTTTTGAAACCGTAACAAGATCATCATTGATGAACTCTGGTTTCCCCTCTACCAAACTCACAACACAACCGATATAAACATTAGGTTCTTGGATAAGAACCTTCGTACAACAAAAAAAAAATTAAAAGAAAACAATGAAATCTTAAAACATAAAAGAAACCTGTAAAGTCTGGAAGACTTCGAATATAATCAAATTTCGATTGATATCTAACTTCCATAGCCATGTTCAGTTAAGGTCGATCATACACTGTTTGAAAGGTACCTATGTCAATAAAATTTTATTATTAAGTGCCTTCGCCAAAACTTGAGAAATACATCTTCGAAATAGTAAAAGACAAAGACATCCATAACTCTCTCATCCGAACTCCAAATGACATGGACCATGCCATTTTGGAAAGATAACATTCTAAGCTACGACTTTCGTGTTCCGAGAAAGCCCGTTCAAATACTCTACAAGGCTCCGATTGTTCAATAACAGACAGCGGTGCCCAATCCTTTTAAATCGTTGTTCAGTCGATAAACGATATCAAATAACTTCTATAACGTTGCTTATATTGCAAAATTACTTAATTCTCAGCCATATGAATCCTAGAATTGCATGAATCATAAAAATTTTCAATTCAAAAACCTTAAACCCTATAATTTAAGAATATAACAATTAAATCATCAAAACTTCAATTTCTAACTTGATTTAGTATTTCTTACTTTACTTGTCCACGACTTCTTGCCAACCAATACAAATTCGAAGTAGAAACAAGAAAACAAGACTTCATAAACCTGATTACAGAATATAGAGTTTTAGAGAGAGAAAGCATGAATTTCTTATCAAAGAATTCATAAAGGCTAGCTCCAATCACTTCCTAATGCTTTAATTCATCCAAACAAGATTTCTCAATTGAATTCTACCCAAAATACGTTGTTCCTCGATTTGGTTTGTTTCAAACACCAAAACGAATATGTTGAGTAGCTGATTTAGACCCTATTTTAACTTGAACTAAATGCCTAATAGCCCCTCAACTAACCTTAACAACATGGGATGTTACATTACGTCCTCGAGACGACGATGAAGATCTTCTTGGTGTTGAAGTACCGTATTTGAGTGCAATTGGTGCTCTTATGTGTTTGCAACTTGTACCCGACAAAATATAACATTTGATGTAAATTTATTAGCAAGGTACAACTCTGCACCTTCCAAAAGACATTGAATTGGTGTCAAACATATACTACTATATCTGCGTGGAACTATCGATATGGGTTTGTTTTACTCGAAAGAAACAAAATCACAATTATGTGGCTATACAGATGCTAGATACCTCTCTGATCCTCATAATGCAAGATAATAGACATGGTATCTGTGTACTAGTGGTAATACTTCCATATCATAGAGATCGATAAAACAAACTATCACAACTACTTCTTCCAATCAAAATAATTGTTATTCACGAGACATGTCGTGGGTGTATATGGTTAAAGTCTGTTATCCAGCATATTTAGGAAACATGTGGAATTTCCTCAATCAATGATACTCCAACAATATTATATGAAGATAATGTAGCTTGTATTGTACAACTTCAAGGGGGATATATCAAAGGTGACAAGACGAAACACATATCTCCCAAGTTTTTATACACTCATGAGTTGCAAAGAAATGGTGGCATAGAAATTAAGAAAATACTTTCAAGTGATAATCTTGCAAATATATTTACTAAAGCTTTACTAACTTCAACATTCAAGAAATTAGCCTATAACATCGGAATGCGCCGGCTAAGTGATCTTTCACAATCTCAATCGTTTGAACGTCTATGAGAGAGAGAGTATCCATGAGGGGGAACAAACTAAGAAGGTATGTGACAAAGTGAGAATATATCTACATTGTAATTCTTCGAGCTGTACTCTTTTTCCTTCGCTTTTATCCCATTAGGATTTCCTTGACAAGGTCTTAATAAGGCAGTTTATATACTTCTAACATAATCGAAGATATAGAAGAACATTGTACTCTTTTTCTTTCACCGTGGTTTTTTCCATAGGGTTTTTCTTGTAAGGTTATAATGAGGCAACTTCTTATGCTGTGGAATCCAGGGGGGGGGGGGTTTGTAATGCTTTGTCTTCCACAATTATAAGTTGTAACTAATGTGGTCATATGTAACCTATATCTTAAAAGACACATTCATGTGTATCATGTAACCCATTGAGTAAATGTCCATGAATGTATTTCACTTTGAGAGTTTGTAAAAGGGGTTCTAACCCAATGTAATGAATACAACAATTAATAGAATATTTTACCACAATCTTAAGGTAGATATATGGTGTTCTTAGTCTATATTAGTCTTCTCTTTTCTCTAATTTATCTCTTTTCCTTAGTTTTCACAACATATTTAAAGATATATAGAGAGATAAAGGAATAGTGAGTATTGAAGATGAAGGATGCTTCTCTTTCTTATTCACAAGATGCCACTTAGTGAAATGAAGAGAGTTATGGTTTCTGAGACACAAAATTACATGAGTATTAAGGGGGATTTTTTTTTTGTTGAAGATGAAGGGGGGATTTAGTTCAACAAAAAAAAAAAAAAAGATGAAAGGGGATTTTGAAAATAAAGATTTGGAGGTTAGGTCTAGGGAATTAAAAATTTGGAGTCTATTTTGGTCGAATTAGTTTTAGGACCACTGGATAATTTGGAATATTTCATCAAACTTAAGTAAATTGAAGTCTCTAAAAGTTGAGACCTTTATGTACTAAAAATAGTTGGGTTATTTCCTAAATAGCCCCCAACTTTATGACCAGTTTCCTGCCTAGCCCCTTACTTTATCAAAAATACCCAGATGACCTCTTTTTTCAGTTACCGTTATAACTCTGTTAACTAGTCACCACCTCCCTCTCCTCCATCTCATCACCTCTCTCTGCCACCTCATTGTCTTCGCCGTCGAAGGTCGCCGACCGACTGACCAATCTTCTCACTCTAAAACAAAAATCCAAACATTAATTCCATAAGTATAAACCCTAAACCTAATTCTTTTTTTGAAGTAAAACCTAAAACCTAAAATGAAGAACTCATCTCTGCTTCTTTATAACTTGATCTAAACTCACCCATTGTTATATAAAGAAGAACAAAACAAGAAGCAAATCCAATAAGTGGGTATAACAACACATTACTTGCCATCTTTAATTTCTCTCTCTACAAATAAATCTGAAACACCCCAAATTGGTTTGAAAGAGAAACAGGAAAAATTGGGTAAAACAGTTTAACAAAATAATAACCAGTAAAATTTTCATTGAACAACTGAAATAAACTTCAAGGTTTATCCAAATAAAACTAAAACATCTCAAGATCCAATTAAGATTAACAGTAAGAACATAACAAAAAGGAAAACTGACCCAATACAAACCTCATCTTTATCTTCGTCCTTGTCCACCGGCGGCACCAACACCACGACCGAAACCCAAAAGAGGAGCGAGAGAGGTGGGTTCAGCCTGCTTGATAACACCAGGAATATCCTTGAAATGTGTTGATGATGATGATGAAGTTGAGGTTATTGTTGTTAAATCTTTTGCTGTGAGTTTTCTTTTCACTATATACTTTTATTTTGTAAGTTCTTCAATGTTCATAGTTTTGGTTTAATTTCTACCAATTAGTTCAAGATTGAATTTTTCTAATGGTTCTGATAATCTCAGATATTGAAGGCCTCAAGCTAGACTGTGTTCTTAAACATTTAGCTGATACTGAAGCCATGATTTTAGCTTCTTCAATAATACCCAAATCCCCTGCCTTTTTCACTCTAGGATCCACCATTTCCGCCACTCTAGTTGTATCCTTAATTATTGGCTCTGCTACACAAGTCAAAACCTCTTCTTTTTCCTAGCTAAATGCGTCGATTCCTGTAATCGTCTCCAAAATTATTACTCCAAAACTGTAAACATCATTCTTCTTTAAAGCAATTCATGTTCTTAAATATAATGGATCTATATATCCTGGAGAACCCATTAATGGAGTCATTGAAGATCAACGAGATTGCATAATCCAATGAAGATGGCATATGACGACGTTTCAGAGATTGCATAATCCGACCAGATGGTTGTGCCGACCGACTCGAAGCCAGACCTTCAGACATCAAAATCGGAAATTTGTTCTAAGATTGTTTGAAGTCGATCAGAACCCTCTCTATCTTTTTATACTTTGTTAACACGATCAGATCAATTGATTCTTCTATTGTTTCTTTGTTTGAAGCCTAGTTCTTCATTTTAGGTTTTAGGATTTTTACTTGAAAAGTAAGAAGTTCGGTTTAGGGTTTATACTTATGGAATTAATGTTTGGATTTTTGTTTTAGAGGGAGAAAGAGTGATAAGAGAGAGAAAACATGAGAGAGAAGAAAGAGGAGAGTTTTTTTTTTATGTTTGAAGGTCGCCGGCCGGAAAATTGGTCGGCCGGCTAGCAGACCTTTGCCGGTGAAGACGATGAAGTGGCGGGAAGATGAGGTGGCAGAGAGAGGTGATGAGATGGAGGAGAGAAAGGTGATGATTAGTTAACAGAATTATAACGGTAACTGAAAAAATGAGCCATCTGGATATTTTTGATAAATTAGGGGCCTAGGCAAGAAGTTGGTCATAAAGTTGGGGGCTATTTGAGAAATAACCCAAAATAGTTTTAGTAACTATAGAACTAGTCATAAACTAGGGGTGAAACAGGAAATAACCTTAAAAAGAATATTCTGGTCAGTCAATCTTCACCCTTTCTCCGTCCATCTCTTCCTGCTCTCCTTCCCTACCTTCCTTTCCTTTCTTCGTTTATCTTTTCTTCCTTTCTCTCTCTATGAAGAAAAAAGAGAGTTAAGACATGGCTATGAGGAGGGCCGCATTTCCTCTCTCTAGAAAGAGCAGACGAAGTTCCTCTTCATATTCTCTTTTACAAGAACAACTACCACAATCAGCAAACCCTAAACATCAAGAAATTGAACATGATAATGTATTAGAAGGAGAATTTGGGGATAAGGAAATCATTGATCTTCTTCCAGGAGAAAAAATTGAGAATGATTGTTGGTCTAAAATGCTTCCTGAGATCCTTGTTGATATCATCGAACGAGTTGAATTGAGTGAAGATCGTTGGCCGATTCGTAAAAGCGTTGTTTCATGCTCTTGTGTTTGTAAAAGATGGAGAGACGTCACTAAGGGGATCGTCATTTCTCCTTTAGAAAGTGGGAAGATCACTTTCCCTTCTTCTCTAAAACAGGTCTATTTTTTACCTCTCTCTCTCTTACATGTGTTTGTGTTTCTCTCTAGGGTTTTCTCCCATTTCTCTGTGTTGTGATAAACTTAATGGCATCTTCTCTAAATTTCTGTTCTTTGTTAGAAAGGTTTTTAATTGTACTGATTAATGATTAGGTGATGGTATGTAAAGCTTTATGAAGAGGATTATATTTAGCCTTGGTTTGTTAAAGAAAGCAGTAAGAAAATTAGGTCAGAATGATACTTTAGGTTATAGTTCTGCAAGTATGTTAGGGCTCTACATATATTAATTGAATTTTTTGTTGTTTAATTCAATTGTCTGAAATTTATGCAAAACTGAGAAATGGGTTTATGCTCCTTGTGAAATTGAAGAAAAATTCGATAATCGAAATCCCTGTTTGGATGTTAATTGCAGTCTGGGCCGCGCAATTTACCTCTCCAATGTTTTATCAAACGGAACAAGAAGACTTCTACATTTTTTCTATATCTTGGACTTACCTCAAGTAAGTAATGAATGCCTAATATGTACTTACTGTTTGTTGTGTTCCCATTAGAATTTTTTTTTTTTGCTTTTATCTTTTTTTCGCTTTTGAAGATGTAAATTTGAGTTTTCATGGCATCCCCGTGGAAATTTAAGTTTCGCTATTCTCCATTGAATGTAAGTTTCAAAAAAAAAAAAAAATTCTCCATCGAATTTAATTTAGCAATATCACCTTTAGTTCAACAAATTAATTTACAGCTGCTTTAAGTTGACTTTTCTTGTGCTGTCAGAAATGAAATTTGACCAAGTCATGTATATTATATTTTGAAATTGACTGTGGACTTCAATTCTTAAAAAATTCTATAGCCCAACTGCTTAACTAATAATACATGTTTCATATTTTTATGCCAATGGCTAGATTGATAGTTAGGTATCTATCTATGCCTTTTAGTAGTCATCTTACTCGTCTGTCAGTTGCATCTCAATTAAAGACTTATGGGTCTTCAGCCAGTTCTTGCACCATTCAATCTGATTTGAGGATGTCAATAAAATCAATGTTTTAAAATACATTTTTACGCCTCAAGGCGGGTTGCTCTCACAAGCTAGGCGGCGAGGCGTACGCCTCTACGTGTAAAAGGCATAAACCTTTTTTTCGTGTTTAATAAACATAAATACTAATATTTTGTGTTTTCCAACAACTAAAACATAGTGTTACTATAAATGCACACGTTTTATTCTCGAGTTCAACCACGTACGCCTCGAGGCATCAACTGACCTCCTCGCCTCAAGGCGCGCCTCGCGGCGTAGGCCTTGAGAGTTTTTTAAAACATTGAATGAAACAGTAAACCATGAAAGCGAATCTAGTGGTGTGTTAGTATTGTTAAATCGCGCTAGGAGTCAGGGCGGTAGCGGATGCACGATTTCGAGCTAGGGGGTGTGAACCTATATACCCAATTTTTTTTCTTTCTTTTGTCCAACACAATTAACGAAGTACTTATATTCATTAATTATATTAATATATCAAGGATTGCAAATGCAATTGACTTCCACGAGAGTCGAGTTTGGAACTTCCGGTGTTGGAGTCGTCGATGTTGAACTTGATGAACCTGAAAAAAATTCCTCTGGAGATATCTTTCCACAGTTGAACTTGAGTAAATGAATAATAAGTAGAAGAGAAGTGATTTTGGATTGCTTTGGAGAAGAAGATATAAGAGATAGAGGTAGAAAACTGAATTACGTAGTTGGATAGTTGGATTGAAGTTTATAGGTTGAATGGTTTATAGTAGTTAATGGGTATTAAGTATGGTGGGAATTTAAAATTTATGGTTATGGCCGCAACCCCGTCTATTAGCCCCTGAGTCGGGGGCATCTGCTAGTGGTTCATCCCAAAGAGTAGAACCAAGGAAGAACATTTGAATGTTATTTTTGTCATTTAGACCTGAACTACTTTTTCTTATCAAAGGCTGATAATCAAATAAGCTCGTGGAGGGTTCTAAATGGCAAATGAGATAGGTGAGTCAAGACACTTTTTATTATTTTTTTTATATGAGGGAATTCTAGTCAAATAGGAGAGAAATACCTAAAGATTTAATAGAAGACTACCTAACGTGAGGGTTGAATGACTTTTGGAAGTAACAGGAAAACCAGAGAATAGTTGAAACTTCAAATTCATCTTTTTTGGTATCTACGTGGTGTGGAGGTAGGGGTAGTGATGCTGAGCTTCATAAATGTGCTTTATCTTACAAAGTTCAGTAAAATTGGACGAACATTTAACTGAAGTGTTCTACCTTCCCCCCATATGAGAACCTTTATGTATACGTTAATACGCTGTGTGATAAGCACAATTGTTGAAAGAGGTTCATTTCTTTTTAGTCAGACAAACTGATCATTTCTTTTATTTTGTTGTGGAGCCGTCGTTTCTTCTTGATTTGAAATGTTCGTATGTGTTGACCCATTTTATTACCCGTTACAGCATTAATTGACAAGGGGAAATTTCTGTTGGCGGCTAGACGGTTTAGGCGTGGTGCCCGTATTGAGTATATCATATCTTTTAATTCTGATGACCTATCTCAAGGAAGCAATGCGTATCTTGGGAAGTTAAGGTCAGTTTTTGTCATTTATGTACTTTACCTTTTCCAAGTTCCAACTCTTATGCATAACCATTAGATTCTTTTTTTGATTAAAGACAACAATAATTGTATTTATGAAGTATTATATCCAAACTACTGAACTAGTACTACTTACAAAAGATTAATAAAAATGACGAAGTTGCGAAAATTGCCTCCAATTAAGCGTGGACTCCACACAAAATCGCATGTGAATCCCGTAGTTTCTTACGATCCTTATGTAGCGGGAAAGAGTCCCAAGACCACAATAAAGCGTTCCCCTCTCGAGGAGTTGGCCCTTGTATCGAATAGCTTCACAAAGAAAATACCATATCTTCCAAGTTACCTTACTATGCAACAAGAGCTGGTTGCCGATTCTTCTTCCTTCTCACCCATGATGAATGGATTTATATTACAATCTTTATTACTAGTAGCGGTATAAGCCTCATAACCACTAGAAACTTGGGTATGATTTCTGTCTTAGGTGGCAGTTTCTGAGGAAGAGATCTCATCTGCTTTATTATACAAGTCTTCCTGCTTCCTGAGTTCTCTCATTGACTCCCCAGACTCATCAGCTCAGAGGCTGCCCCGCCTACTTTGCCATCAGAATACTGAATTATCAGGAAACTTATAAAAGAAAATGTATAAATTTTCGTATTTGTGTGTCAGCTTCTCACTTTGGCATTTCGATATGAACGTAAAACGTTTTGACTCTTACAACATCCATTGCAAAGAAGTATATTTGACTTAAACTAGAATCTAGACTAAGAGAAGCTTCTTTGAGCTTTCAGGATCTTGAAGCCATGTTTAATCTTTGTGGAGATAATGTATTACTAGTTCTTCACTTGTCATTATTAGACGTATCGACATTTAATATCTGCTATATGCAGCTCTGACTTTCTTGGGACCAAGTTCACAATCTATGATAGCCAGCCTCCACATAATGGTGCAAAGCCTTCAAACAGTCGATCAAGTCGCCGATTTGCAAGTAAGCAAATAAGCCCCCAAGTTCCAGCAGGAAGCTTTGAAATTGGACAAGTCTCCTACAAGTTCAATATGTTAAAATCAAGAGGGCCAAGAAGAATGATCTGCAATCTGCAGTGTTTAGGGACAAGGCGAAACATCAAAGAGGGACTTCAAAAAGATGATCCTAGGTTCCTAATCCAAGAAACCCCTTCAGAACCCATGGTTCTGCAGAACAAAGCTCCAAGGTGGCACGAGCCATTACAGTGTTGGTGCTTGAATTTTCATGGACGAGTTACAGTTGCTTCGGTGAAAAACTTCCAGCTAGTTGCTTCACTAGACCCAAGCCAGCCCGAAGGGAAAGGGGATGAGGATACTGTGCTTTTACAGTTTGGGAAGGTAGGAGATGACATGTTCACTATGGATTACAGGTATCCCTTGTCGGCCTTTCAGGCATTTGCTATTTGTCTCACCAGCTTTGGCACAAAACTAGCTTGCGAATAAGCGAACACGGGAAATGATATAACCGCCCTCAGATTGGCTACAGGCATGCTCCTTATTCCCAAATTATGGGGGCATCTCAGTTGTAATGTGGGTGCCTACTGCCATTCCAGGGCACCTATAGAGTTTGGGGGAACGTATAGAATTACACACGGAGAAAAATTTCAGTGCAAATATCTGGTTTGTGAAGAAAAAGAAGTATTTTATGTGAAAATGTATTTCAATGTGTTCCTTAGGTTAAATATTTGCTTTATGATGTATATACCAAACTTTTGTTTCAATGAAAAGCAGAATGTATAAATTTACTACTTTCTTAATATGATGATATTTGGAGCTTGTCTTAATTTTTGTTATAAGCCAGAGTTTGGTACATATAACAAGGAGTTTTGTTTGAATATAGGTCCCATTGAATAGGCAAGGAGTTTTGTTTGGTACATAAATCAGATTTTGGTACATAAACAAGCTCAAACTCTATACTGCTTTTTATACGTAGGAGTTAAGATAGAACCTAGCATGGAGTTTTGTTTGAATATAGGTCCCATCCACCGAATAGGTCCTATAGAATAGACTTCAAACACTTCTAAACTTGAGTTTGTACCTATATAGTCCAAACACTAGTGCTTTCTCAATTAACTGCTAATAGTTCTGAATTGTATTCTTTTTTGTCAAATTATTTGCTATCTCATTGCCTTTGCGAGGGATATGAGAGAATATCATGTCGTGAATGATGATCGATAGGTTATATTTTTCAAAATGGAAGGACTGACCCTAAGCACCCCAACGACACATAGTAGGAGTCAGATATCGCGATTCAGATTCCATAGCAAACCTTTTTGTTATTCAATTGCAATATTATTGAAGATCAACCGTTAGTTACAAATTAGCTATTCCTAACCCAAGTGGATATCTGACATCTACTCTTGACTTGATCTTGACAACTTGGTGCCAAACGGCCAAACCATCTGCATGAGAGTTGGCGCAGCTGTCCAATGTGCTGAATGCTGATGACTGGTAATCCCGACGGCTTTGGCTGTAGTTATCGCAAGAAGAGCAGCTAAAACCTCTCCTTCAGCTACAGCACATGATGGTCATTTTTCCAACAATGTGTTTAGATTCTGAATTATAGAAAGGGTTATTTCTCAAATAGCCCCCAACTTTGTGACCTGCTTCCTGCCTAGCCCCCTACTTTATCAAAAATATCAAGATGACCCCCTTTTTCAGTTACCTTTATAACACCGTTAACTAGTCATCACCTCTCTCTCATCCAACTCATCGCCTCTCTCTGTCACTTCACTTTCTCGCCACCTCATCGTCTTCACCGGAGAAGGTCGCCGGCCGTCCAAATTTCAGTCGGCGACCTTCAAACATAAAAAAAATTGTTATCTCTCCTCTCTCTCTCTAAATTTTTTTTTAAAATCTATCCTCTCTCTCTCTCTAAAAACTCCGGCGAACGGAAACCCCTTCGCTGGAGGTGGGTCTGTTCGTTGAATGAAGGTCTGTTCAACGAACAGACCTCCTGCTATTCACGAACAGATTTCTGTTCGTGAACAGACGAACAGATTTCTGTTCGTGAACAGACCATCCGGTGAAGGGGTTTTCCTTCGCCAGCGTTTTTAGAGAGAGAGAGAGGAGAGATTTAAAAAAAACTTCGAGAGAGAGAGGAGAGATAAACAATTGTTTATTTTATTTTAATGTTTGAAGGTCGCCGGCTGGAAATTTGGACGGCCCAAGACCTTCGCAGGTGAAGACGATGAGGTGTCGAGAAGGTGAGGTGGCAGAGAGGGGCGATGAGTTGGATGAGAGAGAGGTGATGACTAGTTAACGGTGTTATAACGGTAACTGAAAAATGGGGCCATCTGGGTAGTTTTGATAAAGTAGGGGCTAGGCAGGAAGCCGGTCACAAAATTGGGGGCTATTTGGGACATAACCCTTATAGAAAACACAAGAAATAACGGCAATTTCATTTGGTGCAATAAAGGATAAATTAAAATAAACATCATTATTCTAGGAGTAACTGTCAGTCTAAGTATGTCTTTCAGATAATTATCATTATTTTTGTTCTTGATTCTTTCATTGTTCCAGACCTGCAGGTGCTTGTACACACAAGAAATAGTAATTTACCCGAGTCCAAAAGAGCCGACCTGGATACCATTATCGGCTGCATGGGCAAAATAATTCAAGTCAAGCCTAGAAACTTTGGTTTAATTCACAACTAGGTAATCCAGGTTCATTTCCTTTATGATGTCAGATCCCCACTTTTAGCTATTATCAACACCATCTTTTCTGATGGGGAATCGGAGATAAAACTCAGCTATCTCAAGTTCCTGTGGAAATCTGTCAAGCTTGCAGGATTGTTGACCATCCTTTAAACCATTGTCCTGTCCTTACTCTTTCCTCTGATGAGGAACTGGATTCCAACTCTAACCCTATAGACACCACTATTATCATCTCTCCTGACTATGATCATGAGCCCCCTTTACAGTAGTTCCTCCACCATCTCCCATCACCCATACCACCCCCCTCACAACCTTTTCATTACCTCTGGTAAAAGAGGCAGAGAAAACCCGAGCTATCGTTCTATCAGATCCCCTGAAGGTGTTGAGACTTGTTCTTCAAACATATGTGGTGCACTTTGTATCGTATTCCTCAAGCTATCCAGAACAGAGCCGACATGGATACCATTTTCGACTGCACGTGCAAAATAATTCAAGTCAAGCCTAGAAACTTTGGTTTAATTCACAACCAGGTAATCTTGGTTCATTTCCTTCATGATGTCAGATCTCCACTTTTAGCTATTATCAACCCCATCTTTTCTGATAGGGAATCAGAGATAAAGCTCAACTATCTCAAGTTCCCTAGGGCAATCTATCAAACTTGCAGGATTGTTGACCACCCTTTAAACCATTGTCCTGTCCTTACTCTTTCCTCTAATGAGGAGCTGGATTCCAACTCTGACCCTGTGGACACCACTATGATCATCTCTCCTAACCATGATCATGAGCCCCCTTTACTGATAGCTCCTCTACCATCTCCCATCACCCATACCACCCCCCATCACAACCTTTTCATTACCTCTGGTAAAAGAGGCAGAGAAAGCCCGAGCCATTGTTCTATCAGCTCCCCTGAAGGTTTTGAGGACTTGTTCTTCGAATATATGTGGTGCACTCTGTATCGTATTCCTCAAGCCATCCAGAACATAGCACACCTGGATACAATTTTCGACTGCATGGGAAAAATAATTCAAGTCAAGCCTAGAAACTTTGGTTTAATTCACAACCAGGTAATCTTGGTTCATTTTCTTTATGACGTCAGATCCCCACTTTTAGTTATTATCAACCCCATCTTTTCTGATGGGGAATCAGAGATAAAGCTCAGTTATCTTAAGTTCCTTGGGGCAATCTGTCAAACTTGCAGGATTGTTGACCATCCTTTAAACCATTGTCCTGTCCTTACTCTTTCCTCTGATGAGGAGTTGGATTCCAACCCCGACCCTATGGACACCACTATTATCATCTATACTAACCATGATCCTGAGCCCCCTTTACTGATAGCTCCTCCACCATCTCCCTGAAGGAGATATATTCTAAGTTTGAAGGTATGACCTTCCTGATAGAAAAATATCCTAAAGGTCTGAAAGTATAACCTTCCGACGGAGTGTCTTTCGAACAAGATGGCAATGTGTGCGATTTGGCTTATAGGATAATGATGAACTTATTCGGAAGATCAATCAATCTGGTTCAATTAGGAGTCTTAATGCTTAGCTAGAAGCCGCTTACGATTGTCGGATCACTTCGGGTTCGAAAAAAAAGCCCAAAAAGTCAAAAATCACACTTTTGAGCCGGCCAAAACAAGCCCATAAGGGGCTGCTTTGGCCGGCCACACTAAAGGGGAAACCCTAATTAGGGTTTATCCTAATTAGGGAATCCCAAAATAATTAAACTCTTTTTGTGCTTATCTTTTCTGAGGGATCTTTTAAGATTCCTTACTTGTAGAACTCTACTAAGGTAATGCCTACATAAGGACCAGTTATGAGTTCAGAAAAGGTGTGGAAATTTCTCAGAAGGAAGTCACTCTCTTCACAAAACTATTGGAAAGAGAGGATTTTAGAGAAAAGTTCCCATTCTATCTATCAAAGTCGAGAAGAAGGAGTTCTTCATCTATACCTTCAAGAAGGTCCTAGCTGACTGAAAGGAGGGAATTCAAGTTATACATTCGCTGTCTCAAGTAGAAGAGCTACACTTGAAGCTCTTTATCTTCCGAATACTGGTCGGAATTTAGTTCGTGGGAAAGCGAATAAAGGTATTCTTCTTCCTTCTACTTCATAGATTAGTTCATGTATAGATCCTGGACAACTTAGTGTTAATAATATGATGATTGAGATTCCGCTTACAACACTAGTAACATGATTAGGATATGTATTAGATACATGTAATTCCCAACAGTGGCATCACGAGCCGTTTGCATGAAACTATCTTTGGCTAGAACGAACTACATTCAAACTTGAGATTGATAGATAGAAATGTTTGAATAAAGATTCGAACAAAACTTTGATTATTTTGAATTAGATTTAAACATAATCAAACATGTATTTGAAAGAGTTTCAATGCATGGGATCATTAGATCTTGATGTTTTTGAAAAGATTTTTCCAAAACGGATCTAACGAATTATAAATTTTGAAAAACGGGTTTCAAAATCACGTAGTTTTGGTGTTGAATAATGGAAAAACAGTAGGAAGAAGACAGTCGGTTGGAGGTTTTTGGAAAGTTCCAAATACCTATAGGCCGGACCGGCAAGCACGCGTCCCAGACGCGTCCAGATAGGCCAGCTGGTCTTGTGACAGCGTCCCGAGACTGAGAAACACGGTACAGGAAGTCCCGGTCCGAGTAAGACTGGGATTCCTAGTCCCAACAGGACTGGGAGTCTGAGATTATCAAATATCAGACATCCCAGACGCGTCTAGGACGTCCCAGACACGTCCAGACGCATCTAGAATGCGATTGGAACGTCCAGACGCGTCTAGGACGCGTCTGGTACGTCCAAGCACGTCTCAGACTTGGAGTTAGAGACCGCCTACCGTCCAAAGCACTGGACGCGTCTAGGACGTAACCATGGCATCTCA
Source organism: Eschscholzia californica subsp. californica (assembly GCA_002897215.1). Taxonomy (NCBI): domain Eukaryota; kingdom Viridiplantae; phylum Streptophyta; class Magnoliopsida; order Ranunculales; family Papaveraceae; genus Eschscholzia; species Eschscholzia californica. The sequence goes on from BEHA01004629.1 coordinate 635,866, forward strand.
GACTTGGAGTCCGAGACGGCCAAGTGCTATGCTAGGACGCGTCCAGCACGTCCCAACTGAGACAGTCTTGGCATCCGTCCCTATAAGTCCAGACAATTGACTAGCTTAGATCGAGACTAGTCAAAGGACTTTTGACCAAGTTGGACTTGAGTCTTTTCGAGTTTGACTTGGGCCCGTTGGGCCTTGACTCGAGTGGGAGATTTTCTTACTTTTTATTCCGATTCCAAAACATAATTTTTCCGACATTGACCCGGGCCATTCGAGAGCCGAAAACGAAGTTTTTCCAAGTTTAAGTTTGGAAATCATTAAGGAAGAAACCAAGTGGGCCATTAGTCTGAATTTTACGAAAACTGACTTAGACGCCCATTAGACATAGGAATGCCACAATATCCCACAATTAGCTAAATGGAACATAGCAAAACCTAGAACCGAATCTAGGATACATACTTTATTTTATGAATGTCATATATTTGTATGTATATATATGTGAATGTTTAATGTAGTATTGCCTTTAGTTAAGTTGATGATTGTTTCTAAGCACAAACGAGTATTTGCCCGAATAATACTTAGAGTATAGGGTCTAGAAAAGCCATTGATAAATTGCATGATGAGATCATGATTCGAGTGGGAGTAATCAATGGTGATTCAAGGATGAAAATCCAAACAAACCATTAGGCGAAACAAGAACTAAACTAAAAGATAAAGATCTTTTAGGAGGCTATACTAGGGTTTTAAGATAAAACCTTACGAGAATTCACATAAAAACTTACGTATACGTCACAAGGGGTTACGATAGAGTTCACAGTAACGCAACTTGAGAAAATACGTAATAATCTCTAAAAATAATTTTGAGTATAATCCTACCCGAATAAGACCTATTGATCCCTTGTTCATCGATGGTGGGTCTGCCTCCGCAGGGTGCCATCTTTTACCTCGGGACAATACGGGTAGATCTATGAAGAGGTCTACGCGTCTAAACTGGTTTTACTCAACGAGTTAGTAAGAAGGTTTTAGATTTTAGGGCAAAGGATTAGTTTGACACTTAAGTGTGAAAAAAAATTAATCAAGAATCATAGGAGTATGATCAGTAAAGATGTTACTCACCCAGGACGACGGAGTTACGGGCAGTGCCCTCGTACGCTTAATTTCGAAGAATTTGGATCTTGGAATCGTATTATTCAAATAAGGGAAAAGATTCTTGAATAATATGGAAAAATTAGGAACTTGATAGGATAACAAGTTTAAAGTCACTTTGCGTTCTTTAGATGTAGTTTAATTATGACAAACAAAGAAACCCTTAACGTTCGTTGGCTCATAGAGAAAGAAAAGCTGAGCGGAGATAACTTTAAGGTATGGGAACGGAACTTGGGGCTCGTTTTTAGATCCGAAAACAATGCAGTTGTCTTAGACACACCTACTCTGATAATCACGGAAGAATCCACTAACGAGGAAAAGGAGCAATAAAAGAGAGTTCATACACATGGATGCTTACACCATGATAGGACAACTTAGGGAATTGTTCCAAAAGAAGTCTAGAATCGAGAAGTACGAGACGTCAAAGGCAATACTAGATTGCCGCCTTGAAAAGGGTAAGCCTGTAGGGCCAGATGTTTTCAAAATGATCAGTCTTTTGAGAAACTAGTACGACTTGGAGTCGATCATGGCCGGGATTTCTCCACTGATATCATCCTGCATTCACTTCATAATGGGTTCAATCAATTCAGAATGCCATATAATATGAATGGATGGGATAAATCTTTGGAGGAACTACACGCAATGCTCCAGACAGCCGAGGAGAATATTATAGTAGCTGAACCTAAGAAAGAAAATCTAATAGTTCAGAAGGACAAAGGATTTAAAAGGGGAGGTAAACAGAAGAACAAAAGGAAATTTGACAAAGCAAAGGGCAAACAAGTTGCCAAAACCAAAATTCTTCTTCTGACTCCAAATGTTTCCACTGTGATGGCATATGCCATTGGAAGAGAAACTGCCCCAAATTCCTGGAACAAAAGAAAAACAGAACGGTAGTTTCCGCAAAAGGTAAAAATGTTAAAAGTTGATTCTATTAAATACAATTCCCTTAAAAGGTATTGGATACCTAGTGCTCATTTCATTACGAATGACAGGAGCAAGTGGGAGCTGAGTATTTAACTGAAATGAGACGAACCTGTCAAAGAGCAGAAGAAGTAATGGTTGTTGAAAAGGATCAAGAAGGATTTTAGTCTCCTATAGGCATTACTTTTAGATTTTAGTATTTTCTTTTTCTTTGAACATCTTTTCTAGAATTGGATTTATGAGGAATAAAGTATTTAGTTTTAATATTTTATGATGTTTTCAGAAAGGTGCCTATTTCAACTTACAAACATTAATACCTATCGATTCAATTAGTTATTCTAATCTAGTCAGACAACTAGGATGAACATGAGATTCGAAAGAATAAAACATGGTTCAAACTATCTGGTCTGACAAGATCTCTTATGACAAAACAGAGGTCAATTCATCACTAATACTTATGTTGGACATAAGATTATGGTTAATGTGACTAGAACCAACTAAGTACTCGAATTTAGAAAAGATTTAGAAACTTGAACTGAATCGAGTAGTGAATGAAAATGACTGAAGATCTTGACAGTATCAATAGTCTTAGTCATAACATGTCATCCGAAACAACAGTGTCTAATACAAGCTGCATATCCACTAAAAAGTGCTAAGAATTCCATAAGAGTATGTATTTTAGAAGAAGTTCTAAAATATTCTTTTATTTAGGTCTGAGAACTTCAGACTTAGTTTCTTCTACAAAAGAAGTTATATGGCGTTTTTCCCTCACAACATCGGAACAAAATTGGATCGTTTCTCCCGATGGTGTCTTCCTTGAAAGGAGTTATTCAAGAAGAGAAGTGGGAGAAATATTCGAATCTGATTCGAACCGAGCAACAAAAGAACAACAAATGGGAGTACGAGAAACTCGCCAAGTAACTTCTTAGAAGAGTTAAGAAGATTCTACGATATTGTTCAAAAACCCACGTGAGTCTTCAGAAGACCCACAAAAACTATAGCAGAACCAGACTCTGAAAATTGGCTAAGAGTCAAATGGATCAAAAGTAAGAGTTGGCATCTAACATTCGTAAAGAAATTCAAGGGTTGATTTTCTGATAAAAATAGTTAGAATCTTGTTCGACAAGAGGGTAAGTGGGAGTAAAACAAGACAATTTTACGTCCTGTATGTGAGACATACTAGAATTGAGAAACAATTAAGTAACTGACCCAATAAGACATCAGACGAGGGTAAATAAATTAAATGGGCATCGAAATCTATACAGTTATAGATTAACAGATGATAAGACTTGTCCGAAAGAAATTTTGAAGAGGTCTAACTAGAAATAATCTTAGAGAAAAATTCTACCCATCTCTCATGGATCACTGCCAAGCAATCAGAATTTAAAAGTTCTGATGAGCAAAAGCACACATGAGGGAATCACTGATGTCACGAGACATATGATGATAAAGATGATCGACATTTACCCACACATCTAGAAATACACAAGTATTTGATGTCGTCACCCATACAGAACAGAGAAATTCCCTAAGATATTTAGAGCATCTAGGAGAAAGTCTCTGAAAGTAAATAGTTGAAGAAAGTCATAAAAGCAATCTTCCGAATATAAAGATGAGAATCTTTTAGGAAATACAACAAAGTGAAAAGGGTTTTTCACAGTGGGAATCGTTGCAAACTCTACTAGTGAAAGAAAATACAATTAGGACTTAGGAAGTGTTAGTTTCAGTTTAAGAAAATTGACATTATCGTAAAAGCTGATGAAGGCATTCTTCAGCATGATAATAATAAGCAAAGTGGAAACCAAAGTGGATTGAATCCACAAAACTAAACTGTCACCTTAGATCAGACATGGGAGAGGTACGAATCTAAGGAATTAGGGTCATGAAAGACAACCCTAAAAGACTTGTGAAAGCGGGCACGTAAAGGAGTTTACGCGGGGAACTCACTTTTAAAAACTCTTCTTATCTGAAATAAATTAGTTTATTTCGTAATATTAATTGTGGTTTAGAATTTAGAGGACAGTCCAAAATAGTGGAAAGTTCCATGCAGGTTTATTAGACACGTGATCTAATGAAAGAAACATTGCTAAGTGAACATTATATTATATCCCTAATCCAGATCATTGGTTGGACAACAATGACTTAAGAAGACTAGCATGAGTGATTGACAAGATAACGTTGTTTTTTTGGCTATAGGAATAAGGGCATTTAAGTCAAATTCATGGGTGTATAAAAATACACTGAAAACCCACCAAGTGAGAGTGCTTGAAGAGTTGAAAATATGAACGTCATGAATCTCATTTAGCAAATTGGAGAGATTCCTCAAAACATGAGTACTCACTCATCTTATGTAAGGAATGTCGAGCTTTGGTCCCGTCTAACGCCGCGCCGTAAAAGGAGGTTATAAAGACACATGCCAGGTAAGACAGGATAGACATTAAGCTGAGTGGGAGTATAAGAATGGAATATGTCTTCCTAACGAGAGTTAGGATAAAGTATCTCTAGGCCACTTGAGGAGTGACAACTAAAAATGCATGGCCGTGCTCAAATGGATTAAATAGTTAATCATTTGATTCGACTGTCTGTCCTCCCGATAAAAAATTCTGAAAAAGTGTGACGTATCAGATGAGATATGAAAAGACATGGGAATTGAGCATTGCAGTTGTTCTAAGTACAAGTGGGAGATTGAAGGAGATATATTCTAAGTCTGAAGGTTTGACCTTCCAGATAGAAATATATCCTAAAGGTCTGAAAGTATAACCTTTCGAAGGAGTGTCCTTCGACCAAGATGGAAATGCGTGCAATTTGGCTTATAGGATAATGATGAACTTATTTGGAAGATCAATCAATCTGGTTCAATTAGGAGTCGTAATGCTTAGCTAGAAGTCGCTTACGAATCACTTCGGTTATCCGCGGCTAACATAGACCGGATCCTACAACGGGTTACACATAAGAATGGTAACTTAAACAACGAGAACAGACTAATGTGAACTAGTATATAGATGGATATGATCCAGTCTGATGATACTCCGAAGATAGAAAAGAATCGAGCTCAAAAAGAGAAGTCCGAAAAGGCAAAAAATACACTTTTGGGCCGGGAAGGGATTCCCTTATAAGGATTCCCCTGGCCGGCCATATAAGAGAAGTGGGCCGGCCAAAACAAGCCTATAAGGGGTTGTTGTGGCCGACCACACTAAAGGGGAAACCCTAAGTAGGGTTTATCCTAAATAGGGAATCCCAAAAGAATTAAACTTTTTTTGTGCTTATCATTTCTGAGGGACCTTTTAGGACTCCTTACTTGAGTAGAACTCTGCTAAGGTAATGCCTATATAAGGACCAGTTCTGAGTTCAGGAAAGGTGTGGAAATTTCTCAAAAGGAAATCACTGTCTTCACAAAACTATTAGAGAGAGGATTTTAGAGAAAAGTTCCCATTCTATCTATCAAAGTCGAGAAGAAGGAGTTCTTCATCTCTACCTTCAAGAAGGTCCTAGCTGACTGAAAGGAGGGAATGAAAGGAGGGAATTCAAGTTATACATTCGGTGTCTCAAGTAGAAGAGCTATACTTGAAACTCTTTATCTACCGAATATTGGTCGTAATTTATGATGGGCCAAAAAAGTTTCCTAAATAGGTCTACACCCGCAAGTGCATGGGTGTCAAGTTGTAAATTCCGGGAAGACCGGTTCGTTCCTCAGAGACTAAGTCAAACTCAAATTCTAACCTTAAAACTATTATGATTTTAAAAGTGAATTGATGGTAATAAAGTTCAAATAAAAATAACACATAAACTTTAAATAACAATTAAGTGTGGACGGGTAGAAAGTCACACGGTTAAAGAGATCGTTAGGTGGGCACCAACAACTAGGCTTCGGGCCTTCAAATAGACAGGTTGACTGGCAGGAGGTCGGGTCTGGTAGTCAGGTAGATGGGTAGACGAACGTCCGAGTAAAGAACGGCTACTGGTAGACCAACGTCTGGATAAGAAGCGGGTACTAGAGACCTGTTGACCCGCACGAGAGAAACAAAACTGTGAAGTCCAAGGGGGCACCGGAGATGGTGTCGGCCAAGGACCCTCCGACGGTCAAGTCAGTAACTTAGTTCGATAAAGTAAATGAATAAACCGAAAGTAGAGTTACTAATGATAGTGGAGTCGTTGTAGTATCAGAGGAGGCGCGACTCGTAGAGTGGCCGGAGCTCGGTTCTACGGAAAGATGAGTCGGATAGCTTCTGGTCTACTTGGACGGTAGAGTAGACTTCTGATCACGGCAGAGTAGACTTCTGATGATGGTGGAGCAGACTTCTGGTGATGGCTGAGTAGGCTTCTGGTCACGGTAGGGTTGACTAGAAAGATAGAAAGAGGAACAGAAAGCCTCCAATAAGATCCGGTGAAGTATCGTAGACACTTCTAGCCAGAACCTCCTTCTTTAACTAACTTAGATAAGATGTCACCGGAGTAGATGGATTCTAGTCGAAGCTTTACTGGCGAATGATTGATGTGATCGGATTAAAAGGGTTTCTGGAATGCCAAGTTGAGAGTAAGTAAGTGATTTCGAGTGAGAGTCAGATGATCCCTTCTGAGAATGAGGTTCCTCTATTTATAGAACTTAGAGAAGGATAACCACCCATGGGCGCGGGTTAGTTAGATCCGGAATAGTAGGATCTCATTAGAGTGCCTTCGTAGCCGTTGATCTCTAGATGGGGCGTCGTAGCCCTACGATGCCTGCTGCCTTAGTCCGCTTGTTACCAGTAGAAGAGGCCTACTACTCCCTCAAAGTAGCGCAAGACTCGGTCTTCTACCATGACCTCAACGTATAGCGAAATGTTAGGGATTGAGGTGACTTGTTCTTTAACTGCTAGCCACATGGTGGCGTGACCATACGGAGTCTGAGTGAGTTGACACGTCAGACTAGGGTTGTCACACTAGAAGAGTGGGCTAGGGCGAGCACGCCAGACTGACTGGGCCTACTAAGCGTGTTGGGGTTGCTAGTGAGGAACTCTCGACGGGCTTCCATGCCAGGCTCGCTGGGTTGTTGGAGGCGCACACTTCATGTTGTATGAAGGCGGGCGTATAAGGAAGGCCCAACATGAATTCCGTCTCCATTAAGCCCAGATGTCGTTTTTGGCCAATACAGTTTGTCCCCCACTCTCTGAGTTAGCATGTGGCTTGCTTAGAGAGTAGTGATTCGAAGTGGAAAAGGTCGGCTCGGGAGCTCGCCTTGTCGCCTTGGGCGGTATGTCGAGATTGAACTTCGAATGACCACGAGATGTGCTTTATTTCTATGCCTTGTACGTACGTAGCAGGGACGCCTGGTCGGTGTTTTACCCCGTTGAGCGAGGGTTACGCTCAAGTCAAGGAGACTCGTACTTCGGAGGAAGCGACAGACGTTAGAGTATCGAGGCGCGCTTGTGGTTTGCCGCGGAAAGGGAGATGTTCCCGTCGACTGAGGCGAGGAGGACACGCGTAGGCGAGAATGTCCACGCAGGGCACGACGTCCTTCCCTGCACAGGCACGGCAGGGCAGAATGGTCTGCCCTGCCTGGGGCGCGGCAGGGCAGAAATGTTCTGCGCTGCCTGGGACGCGACAGGGCAGAAACGTTCTGCCCAGCCTTGGACGCGGCAGGGCAGGGAATTCCGCCCTGCCTTGGCGCGACAAGGTAGGAACGCTCTGCCATGCCGCAGCAGGGCAGGGGCGTTCTGCCCTGCCCAGACCTGCTGGGAGTGTATTTTTATTTTATTTTTATTTTTTATGTATATACATACGTATATATATATGTACGGATACGTTTTTGTACAAAAAATACGCGTATATATATGTATATGTATGCGTTCGTATGCCCGCGTATATAGTAATTTCAGAGGTTACCTTGGCGAGAGATCGACTCTTAGTTTCTTCTCCCGGATCGTTGGACGAACGAACTCAAGTAGTGTTGCGAATTAAGTCCGCCTTGATTTCCTCCGCAATAATCAATCATAAACCGTTTTGTACGGATGGGGATTCGCCACGTGGCGATGTGATGGGTCGGACGATGTGGTCCGTTCTTTCAGCTTCACTACCCCTATATAAGGGGGTAAGGGGTCTTGGACCCTCATTACTTGGGAGTGGGTTTTGGAGCAAACTTTTGGAGGAAAGAGTTGGAGAGAGAAATCTAGAGCTTTCTAAAGGTAAGTTTTGAATTTTCTCATCTGTTCTTCGCGTTCTTCGTAGTTTTCTCAAATTTCAATCTTTCATTGCAAGAATCGAAGTGAATTTATATGTTTCTGTGTTTTGATTTTGTTGTAGTAGTAGGGTTCCACCAAATCATGTTTGCCTTACTTGCCATTTTAGCGTAGTGAACCTTATAATTGCTTCGTAGGATTTCTACTATGCCTGTTTTGCCATGTTAGCGTAGTGAACTTTTACACTTGCTTCGTAGAAATTCTAGGATGCCTTAGTTGTAGTGAAACTTGGTATTTGCATCGTAGAATTTTTAGCATGCTTCAGGTGTAGCTAACTTTAGAGGTTTGCATCGTAGAAATTCTAGCAGGCCTTAGTTGTAGCTAGCTTTAGCATTTGCATCGTAGAAATTCTAGCATGCCTTAGTTGTAGTGAACCTTGGCATTTGCATCGTAGAAATTCTAGCATGCTTCAGTCGTAGCTAACTTTGGCATTTGCGTCGTAGAAATTCTAGCATGCCTTAGTTGTAGTGAACCTTGGCATTTGCATCATAGAAATTCTAGCATGCTTCAGTTGTAGCTAGCCTTAGCGTTTGCATCGTAGAAATTCTAGCATGCTTCAGTTGTAGCTAACCTTAGCATTTGCATCGTAGAAATTCTAGCATGCTTCAGTCATACCTAACTTTAGCATTTGCATCGTAGAAATTCTAGCATGCCTTAGTTGTAGTGAACCTTGGCATTTGCATCGTAGAAATTCTAGCATGCCTTAGTGGGCCAACAACCACGTGTGGTTGCGCTTGATGTGCAAGCCTAGAGTGGCCGAGCATGGTAGGATTTGGCGTCGTACCAGACTAAGGTTGGTCGTGTATGGCAGGCTAGGTTCAGGTCCCTTCTAACCCAGGAATGTTAATTATAGGATGAGTGACCAGATGCAAGGGCGGAGCCAGGAATGAAACCTAGGCCTGGCTAGCTAAAAATATATTGGCAAGGTCAAATGGCCCATTGATGGTCTGGTTATTCCAACTCAAGTTACAAACATTTTTTTCAACAACAACAAAAGAAAAAGTTATACACATTTCAAATTTAGCAGATTAAATTTTATAATATATTTATAGATTTTCTTGTTAGTGACCATAGTAAATACATTGAGATTTACACAGATGTGTGCGAGATCTACACTGATACATTTGAGACTTCTATTGAAAATAAAAGAAGGAACAAATTGTTCTTAGACAACATGGTTATTTCTTCAATGATTATTGTAGTATTCATTTCACTTGTTCTTTTAAAAAATAAATGATAATGAGCCAGAGAAAGGGAATGAAAGAGATCAAAAGTAATCCTTCTATTCTATGTCATCTAAGTGACTATTATCTCTTCTTCACCCTCTTTAGTATCCGACTCTCTGCCTCTCTCTCCAAAATCATAGTTGAAATTGCAAGGTATTAATAAGAGCTAACCCTAACAATCCAACGGTTTCAATCTTAACCCTAAAATCTAAGGGTTTAGATGGATGCAAAAGAAGGATGACAAAATTAAAACACAAAAAACAAAGGTGGGACTCGAACGAGGAACCTAGAGCACGGGCGTCCTTCACTATGAGTGTATGACCAACTAAGGTGCCTCATTCATGCTGAGAGTATTAACCACTTTTATTATAATATAATCCATCCCTGGCTGCAGCCTAATTCATGCTGAAAGTCTTAGCCACTTTTTATAATACTAGAAATCCATCCCTGGCTGCAGCCAGGGATGGTCTCTATATAGATCCGCCCTTGACCAGATGTACCTGGTGGCCTTTGTTGATAGCGTCCCTTCGGAGCGAAGCGACGGTAGTTCGAGTGTTCCCGGAGCGCGGCCAGAGTTACCTAAAAACCCTTTGTCCACTTTAAGCGATCATTATTTGAATGGAGTGTTTAGGGAAAAACATGACATACCAGACGACGTAGAGCTTCAGGCGCCTGGTCCGTTAGAGTTCGTAGACGACGACGTAGAGGGTTGGGTAGCTTTTTACAAGCATAACTTCGAGAGCGGCCTAGAGCTCCCTATCCTGTTCACAGTCTACGATGTCCTTAAGGAGTTTGGGATAGTACCGTCGCAATTGACCCCCAATGCTTGGAGACTCCTACTTTGTGTTCAAAGGTTGGGGGATGATGGCCGAGTTAACAGAGTATTTCACTGAGATGACGTAGCTGCTCACTACTCTCTGAAGTTAGACAAGGGGCGCTACCAATACCTCCTTCGTAGGGATAAGACAACTGTGGTTTTGGGTCTGCCCGTCTCCGAGAAGAAGTGGCAATGTCGTTATTTCTTTGCTAGGGGCCCTAGTTTGTTTGGCCATCGTGATATTTCGTGGTTGCCTTCGGGTTGGAGGAGCGCTAGTAAGTTTCCTTTCGGCTTGGTCTCGTCGTAGTTGTACAGTTTTGTTGTTATATGTTCATTACCTTCCCTTGTTTGTTTTTGCAGATTGTGCTCGTGGTAACCGCCGCAACCTCTCTGAGCTCTTTGCCAATTTTCCGCTTGCTAGTTGTTTGCTAGTTCCTAAGGAGGAGAGGACTTGAGAGAGTTTTCTTATCCCTAGCAAACCTATTGGTAAGCCCTTCGACATTTTCCCCTTATGCGTCGGGTTTGTCTGACAGTTCCTACTGTGCTTTGTTGATTGGAAGTGTATGCATTGCAGAACCGGAGATGTCGGCGAAGAGGCAGAAGAGGGCTGTAGTCATACATCCACTCCCTCAGCGCAGAGCGGGGTCGGTACCTGGGGTTGGATCTTCTTCACATCAAAGTTCACCTGCTGCTATCGTTCTTCCTAACGCTCTTGTTACTCCTACTGTGTCGGCGCCTGGGTCTGCGGCGCCTTCGACGGGTAGCACAAATGTTGTGCACTTTGAGATGCCTTCGACGTCGTCAATATTCGGGGACGACTCATATGTACCCCAAGTGCTTTCCCGTATAGCAGGGAGCGGGGACGACACTCGTGTTTTCGAGATGGGTCTGTCCGGGTGTTGGATTGGATCGAGGCTCGCGCATACCAGGTTGGCGTTTGTACTTCCGTTTTACATGGTACGATGCAATTTTTCTTTCCACTAATGAATTTTCCGACTGACAGGCGGTTGTGTGTGCCAACCTCACCAAGGGCTTGATAACCGAGAAAGATAGGCAACTTGCAAAGTGGGCGGAGAAACACGCGGCTCTGCAGTCTTGCTACGATGCAATGGCCGGGAAGATGGCGGAGTTGGATTTGGAACATGGTAAATGTCCCGCTGAAGCCGAATCGTACGCGGAGCGATCGGCAATGTTAGCACGGGGCCAGGTCATCAACGAGGTAGCTCAAGGGAGGCACCACACATGGGATATGGCTGGAGAGCTTGCTCGTTGGAAGAAGTTTAAGAGGGAGGAGGGGATACCCGACGAAGAGGAACCTAGCGATGCCGCTTGAGTCTGCACAGGCTAGCTAAAGGAGTATGAGTTGCCTAATTTTGTTCGCCTGCCAGGCTTGGCGGGAACTCTCTTTGCATTTGGCTCCTTAGTACTTGTATTACTTCCGGTTTATAAGACATATGTGTGTTTTGGTTTCCTTTGGGGCGTGTTAGACTTTTGGCGGAGTGAATCCCGCAGCACTTGAACTGCTTTGGTAGTGTTGAAAATGACAATTTAGTAATTGCTCTTTATTTGCTAATTTGGTATTTGTTAGTTCTTTGAGAACTTAGTACATAACATGCTTATATAAAATGTAATAAGTGCTTGATAGAATAAACTGAGGAAAGGCGTGCCAGGGTAGCCTAAGGGTGCCAAAATTACAATATCATGTCTTGTGCCCCGTTGTTTAGGGGTAAAGAGAGTGGTACGTCAGGATAACCCGAGTCGTTGGGACTGGCCTCGGTCATCTTTGTTGCTTATCTTGTGCCTCGTTGAGCGGAGGGTGAGTAGAATGAGATTGTGTCGTCTGTTCGTCTTGGCTTGGGCATAGGTGTGCAAGTTAGGAGGGAGGAAGCGTTGTCAAGGCAGAGGTGTCGAATTGCCAGCTTGAGCTGTTGATGTGGCGTTAAATTGCCACATTTAGATCACTTAACTTTGATGAGTTAGTTCTTTTCATGTTTTATTTCTAATTATTTATAAGTTTTTCTTGGTAGGTACCTTATTTGGAGTTTGACGCTTCATTTGGAGCAAAACGGAACATTTATCACATTTTCATCTCATGTGGAAGAGATCGGAAGGAAAGAGCATCAGGGGTATTTTGGTCATTTTGATAAAATCAGAGGTTAGACGGCAAGTGGAGTCAAGGGTGAGTCTGACGGTGAAGACGGAAGTCGAATCGGAGTTCGAATGGAGAAATAATGGAAGAAAGAAGTCGAAGGGTATTTTTGTCTATTCTGGAAATTATAGGATGTAGAGACAAATTTGATGGCACCCATTTTGGCTTATAAATGAGAAAAAGGTCTAAAATCCCAAAGCCCAAAGAATAAGGAAGAAATGGAGATTCTATGAGCACCCTTTGAGAGCCCAAGTCAAAATTGTCTTATAAACAAGTCAAGGTTGACTAGGTTTGGGTGGAGGGTTTGAGTAAAAAAAAAAGGAAGTCTGGTTGGTTATCTTCTATATGAGAAAACTAGGGTTTGAGGAGTTTTGGAAGGGGGAGAAGAAGGGGACTAGTTCCGGCCATCTCTTGGCCGGCACACCAAAACGCCGGAAAGAGAACACGGGAGAGAGAGAAGCTACCACGAAAACAGGAACGTGAGGAAGCTCGGGTTTCTTCATCAGCAGCTCGGGATTTGAAGGCATAACAAACTGGGAAGGATCGAGTTGCTGGAAACGAACCAGCTCGTCTTCTTCACCAACTCGGGATCTATAGCAAGGGTTCGGGACAGCAAGGCGGCTACTCGGGTCGAAGCTCCACCTAGAGTCGGACAGAAGCAAGTTTCTAGCTCGGGTGTTTTCTTCAAGGCATAGGGATTTGTGGCTCGGGACAGGAGTTTTCTTGGCCGGAACTCATCTCTCTTGGCCGGATTTTCCAGACCTAGCCGGAGCGATTTAGTGTAGTTCCGGCCATCAATTGGGTTGGAAACCTTAGGGCTTTTCATTGACATATTATTGCCTTGATTTTCTTAGTGTTTGATTGTGATTTGGTTGCCAATTTCTAGTGAGAGAAAGCTTGAAGCAAGCTTTCATGGTGGTTTGGTTTGAGAGGAAAAAGATGACGCTCTGTTAAGGGGAGGTCAAGTTCTGCTGAGAGGACACCGATTGTATACTGTTAAGAGGACTCCTGCATTCTGTTACAGGGAGATCGACAACACTTAAACACATATATTTCCCGTCGATCTTAGTCTCGCGCCTTATCGAAATAGGGAGATTTTCACCTTAACTTATGTCTTTCTTTATTTTCTTCTCGTTTATTATGTGCTCCACCATGTCTAGCTAGCTTTTGTAGTCGGATACTCGTGATACATGTTTTGATGTGACAAGAGTTTTATTGCTTTTAATGATAAAATCTTCCGGATTTTTAGACCGTTCATGGACTGGAATCTGAGTTAAACCAAGAGTTCGTTGACCCATCCAAGTAAATGGGTGAAGTTAACTAACTTTTTATGCTTATAGATCATTAGTATAGTCATTATCGACTTTGTGGATCGAAGTATCCTCCTCATTCGATTCTTGCTCGACCATTTTTCCCGAATCACTCTCACCTCTCACTTTTAGATTAGATCTTTTTATTTGTTTATTTATTATAAACCAATAAAAACTCCAATTATCATCTTTTCATTTTAGTCTGAGTTAGTGGTTGACACCTAGACCGGTGGGCTAGACTTTCTCGATATTCTTATTACCTTCCTATCTTCGTGGATCAATCCCGGTCTTACCGGGTTATTACTTGACGCCCGTATACTTGTGGGTGGAGACCTATTTAGGGTAACCTTTTAGGCCCATCAGCTGTCTCTGCAGAGGCGTCGTCTGGGCAGAGGTGATGATTTTCCAATGCTAGTTATCCCTTGTCCCCTCAGCCTAAGTGTAGAGTGAGTTCACTCTGGACTTAGGTTGTTGTTTTTGTCGGCGTCGTAGGATGTGAGAAACGTGTCTTTCTCCAGCTTGTCCAAGTCCGCCATTAGGTGGTTGATCCTGCACACTGAGATGTAGGTGGTCGATGGCATTGCCATCGACCTTCCGATGCTCGAGTTTAGTGAAAGTTCAGAGATGACAATGAAGAACAGACGAAGGAGGTAATGGTATGTGTTACTCTCCCTCATGTTAAGAGTCGAACTAGGACTTATCTGCAATTAGGGTGCTATTTTGGTTGACATCGTAGAATGGGAGAAGGGCGTCTTCTCTTCTGCTTGTCTGTGTCTGGCATTAGATAGTTGGTCCTGCATGCCAAAAAGATAGGCGGTCGATGGCATAGCCATCGACCCTCCGACGCCCAAGTCAGTAAGTCTTTTAGACAACAAAGAAAATTCATGAAAGAGGTGAGATCATGTGTTACTCCTTTTCAGACTAAGTGTTGAGGTAGGCTTGTTCCTGCCTTAGGTTGTTATTTTGGTTGACGTCGTAGGACAGAAGATGGTGTCTTGTTCCAGCTTGTCCGAGTCTACCCTCTGATAGCCAGCCTGTTCACAAAAAAGGAGAGATGGTCGATGGCTTTGCCATCGACCCTCCGACGCCCTAGTTAGTAATGATCAGGGGAGAAAAAATTAAAATGCATAAAGGAGTTAAGAGTTCGTGATACTTCCTATTTCCCTTCGAGGGGTTAGATTTTGGCACGTTGTGTGCTGCCAAGTGGCTCGGATGGCAGACTTTAGTATACTGAGGTTGTTTCTTCCCTTCTTTTCATTGGTTTGGGGGTTGAAACATGCTCACCAGATACGCATGATATGCTAGCAGACCAGCAGGGATTAGTGGGGCATGTCCCATTTTATTTGTTAAGAGGACTATCAGAGAATGAATAAGAGGGGTAGTCGGTGGCCTAGCCACCGACTCTCCGATGCCTAAGTCAGTATAAGAGTTTGTGAGAAGAATAAGTAAAGTAAAAAATAGGGTCTAGAAATGGTACAACTTTAAATGAGTGGCATTCCAACTGTTGTTAATGTTGAGCCCATCTTTTGCTTGAAGTTTGTATGCTCCCTGACCTACCACCTTGATGATTAAGTAGGGACCTTCCCAGTTGGGTGCTAGCTTGCCTGCCCCAGCTTCTCCGGTATTCTGAAAAACCTTGCGGAGCACCCAGTCACCTACTTTGAAGGCTCGAGCCCTGATGTTCCTGTTGTAGTGACGGGTTACCTTTTGTTGGTATGTTGCGTTTCTGATTACCGTCATGTCTCGGAGTTCGTCAACAGTGTCGAGATTATGGTTGACTTGCTCCCAGTTTGACTCTTCGGTTGTCCATTGGCAGCGTACCGATGGTATCCCAGCTTCTGCCGGTAAGACCGCCTCAGAACCGTAGGCTAGGGAGAAAGGAGTCTCACCAATTGGCGTTCTAGCAGTAGTGCGATATGACCAGAGAACTTCTGGTAGCTCGTCTGCCCAAGCCCCTTTAGCCTTTTTGAGCCTTTTCTTCATGGTTTTTATGATGGTTTTATAAGAAGATTCTACTTGGCCGTTGGATTGGGGGTAGCATGGGGTAGAAAAACTAAGCTTGATCCCCCATTCCTTGCAGAAGTTCTGGAAATCGAAGCTAATGAACTGGGAACCGTTGTTGGTAACGATCTCCTTGGATACTTCGAACCTGCAAATGACATTTTTCCAAATAAAATTTTTTACCTCGCGATCTCTGATTTGGTGGAATGCCTCAGCCTCGATCCACTTGGTGAAGTAATCTGTTACGGCTAGCATATATAGACTCGCTGCCCTGGAGCGGTGGGCAACTTTCCTACGATGTCCATACCCCACTTCATGAACGACCATGGTGATAGTATGGAGTTATGTTTCTCTGGAGGTAAATGAGAAGAGTTGGCGAACCTCTGGCAACTGTCGCAACTTCTGACATGACTTATGCAATCAGCTCGCATGGTAGGCCAGTAGTAGCCAGCTGTGAGGACTCGACTGGCCAGATTACGACCCTCTGAGTGATTTCCACACTCTCCTTCATGAAGCTTAGCTAACACGTATTTGGCTTCTTCTGGAGTGACACATTTGAGATACGGTCCAGAGTAAGACCTTTTGAGTAACTGACCTTCCAACATAGTGAACCTGGCTGCCTTTGCCCTTAGTCTGCGAGCCTCATTCTTGTCTTCTGGTAGTTGGTCGATTATCAGGTAGCTTATTATGGGTGTCATCCAGTTATCGGTGGAGTTTACAGTTGTTACTTCTAATGTGGAGTTCTTCCACGTAGCTGGCCATTGGAGGATGACAAGTGGAATTGTCTGCTCTGTCTTGGCTGGGATTGACGAGCCTAGGTTGGCCAAGGCATCAGCGTGCCCGTTCTCTAGTCTGGGTACCTGCATTATATTAGCTTCTTCGAAGTCAGCTAGCATTTCCTTTACCTTGGTCAAGTAAGCGATCATGCTGGCATCTCTGGCTTGGTATGCTCCTTGCGTCTGGTTTACTATTAGTTGGGAGTCTGACTTTATTTCTATCTTTCGGACGCCCATGTCTTTGGCAAGAGCTAGTCCAGCGATTAGGGATTCGTACTCTGCTTCGTTATTCGTAGCTTTAAATTCACATCTGATGGCACGTTGGATTTGGTCTCCCTCGGGGGATTGGAGGACTAAGCCTAGTCCAACTCCATTCATGTTACTGGAACCGTCAACCGACAACGTCCATTTCAGCTTCTTCTGTTCTGCAAGACACAACAACTCCTTCTCGGCTTGAATTAGAGTACTAGGCGTAAAGTCGGCTATAAAGTCGGCCAACACTTGAGACTTAATTGTAGTACGAGGTTGGTAGGATATATCATGCTCACTAAGTTCGACTGCCCACTTGGTTAGTCTACCAGATAGTTCTGGTTTGTGAAGCACATTCTTTAATGGAAATGTGGTAACTACAACCATCGGGTGGCACTGGAAGTAAGGTCTTAGCTTCCTGGCAGCCATTACTAAGGCCAGGGCAAGCTTTTCTAGTTGGCTATAACATGTCTCTGCATCGACTAGAGACTTTCTAACATAATAGACGGGTAGTTGCTTACCTTCTTCTTCCCTACTAGTACTGCACTTACTGTCGTTTCAGAGACTGCTAGGTAGACATACAAGTTTTCGCCTTCTTGAGGCTTAGACAGTAAGGGTGGAGAGGTTAGGTACCCTTTCAGCTGCTGGAGTGCCTCTTCACATGCTGGAGT
This sequence comes from Eschscholzia californica subsp. californica, assembly GCA_002897215.1. Classification (NCBI taxonomy): domain Eukaryota; kingdom Viridiplantae; phylum Streptophyta; class Magnoliopsida; order Ranunculales; family Papaveraceae; genus Eschscholzia; species Eschscholzia californica. The sequence goes on from BEHA01004629.1 coordinate 653,335, forward strand.
CCACGCAAATTCTTTGGCCATCCGCAGAGTAGAGGAAAAATGGTGGCACTTCTCAGAGGAACGTGAAATGAAACGGCTAAGGGCTGCTACTCGACCAGCTAGCTTTTGCACATCTTTGATGCATGTGGGAGAAGGGATGTTTATCACTGATTGGATCTGGTCTGGGTTGGCTTCCACTCCTCTGTGAGTCACCATGTAGCCCAAGAACTTCCCTGAAGAGACACCGATGGAACACTTAGTAGGATTAAGTTTCATATTGTACCTTTCTAGCACGTCAAATGCTTGTTCGAGATGTTTTAGATGCTCGTCGGCCACCAGGGACTTGACTAGCATGTCGTCGATGTAGACTTCCATGGTGTCCCCCAGCATACCAGCGAACATTTTGTTCACCAATCTCTGGTAAGTTGCTCTAGCGTTCTTCAACCCGAATGGCATGACCTTGTAGCAGAAGATGCCTCTTTCTATGATGAAGGCAGTCTTCTCCTGGTCTGTCGGGTGCATTAGTATCTGGTTGTATCCAAAGAATGAGTCCATAAAACTGAGTAGTTGGTGGCCTGCAGTGGCATCGACTAGCATGTCGATGTGGGGTAGCGGGAATGAATCCTTGGGGCAAGCCTTATTCAGGTCGGTGAAGTCGATACAGACTATCCATTTTCCGTTCTTCTTCTTCACCACGACAACGTTAGCCAACCAGTCGGGGTAGTTGACTTCTCGGACAGACCCTGCTTCAATCAGCTTCTGGACTTCCTCATTTATCACTCTATTACGCTCTGGAGCAAACTTTCTACGCTTCTGTCTTACTGGAGGATGACTAGGATCTACCTGTAATTTGTGTACCATTACCTCGGGGCCGATTCCTGTCATGTCAGCATGGGACCAGGCGAAGCAATCATGATCGGTAGTAAGGAACTCGACCAACTTGCTCCGCAACATAGGACTAAGCTTAGAGCCAATCTGCACTTTATGATCTGGGAAGTCTGGGTGGATCTGGACTTCATCTAACTATTCTATGCTTGGGCGGTCTGGATCAGTGCTACCGAGCATTTCCTTCTGTAATTGGTATAAGGTTGACTTTGGCGCTTTCATCGCATTTTTGTAGAAATTCCTTGAGGAGCTCTGCTCCCCTCTTACCTCTCGTACGCCCCATGGAGTTGGAAATCGGAGCACTTGATGGAAAGTAGATGGAACTGCCCTCATCCTATGAATCCATGGCCTACCAAGTATGATATTATAGGCAGAAGGGCAGTCTAGCACAACGAACACAGTACTAAGGTTGACTCCTCCTGCGAAGACGGGAAGGGTGACTTCCCCTAATGTGTGCTTTTGCTCTCCACTGAACCCTACCAGGACAGTGGACCGTCGGCAGATGCAAGATTCGTCTAAACCCATACCTTGCAAAGCATTCAAGAAAAGAACGTTCATAGACGAACCATTATCGATTAAGATACGCTTAACTAAAACATTTGCGATATTGAGAGAGATGACAAGAGCGTCATGATGAGGGTTGACGAGCCCTGTTGCTTCATTGTCTACGAAGCTTATTGTCTGGTTGGTGTAAGCATGAGGAGTGGCTTCTATAAAGTGGGCTAGAGGGTTGGCTACAATTCTAACACTCCTCTTGGCAGCAGAGTGGTTAACTCTACTCACTTCAGAACCTCCTGAGATTACTAGACATGTCTTCGTAGGAATCGGCTGCGCTGGTTCCTTGATTTGGATGTCTTGACGTGCCAAGGTATTCTTCACTTTGTCTGTCAACAAGTCAGTAAGGTGACCTCTTTTCAGCAACTCTACAACTTCTAGCCTAAGGGCTATGCAATCTGCAGTGTTGTGGTCGTGATCTCCATGGAACTCGCACCACTTGGTAGTGTCCCTCTTCTCGCTAGGATTCTTTGTCTTTCCTGGCCATCTTACTGTACTTCCCATGCCCTTCATAACTGCTACTAGTTCCACTGGTTCAATGCTTAGGTTGTCATCCGGAATTCTGGTGCGAATGGGTCCTTGAGGCTTCTCCGTAGGGCGACCTGATGGAAGGTCAAGTGGCCTTCTAATCTCTCTAGGGGGGCCACGTCTGGAAGTTGGGTAGGGCTCCCCTGGTCTGCTATCTGTTCTCCGATCTGGTCGTCTGGGGCGACGGTCCCTGTTCCTGTCATCATAAGAATAATATTTGCTTCGGTGGGCTACGTCTTCCTCCCACCGAATTTTTATCCAAGCGCGGGCCAAGGCATCTTCCGTAGTAGTGCAGTTGAATTTAGCAAGCTCCTTGTACAGCTCCCCTTCTGGTAGCAAACCTTTTCGGAATGCGTCAACTGCCGTCTCCTGGTTGCAATAGGGAATCGACACTTTCTCTCGATTGAACCTCCCCACAAAGTCCCTGAGTGGCTCGCCTCTTCTCTGGTGGACTCGGTAGAGGTCGCCAGATAGTTTTTCTAGCTTTTTGCTGCTGGCGAACTGCTCTACAAATGTGTCTGTGAGTTGGGCAAAGGAAGCGATCGAGTTGTTGGGCAGGTTCGTGTACCACTGCAAAGCTGGACCTACGAGACTTGAACTGAAACTCTTGCACATGCACGCCTCCCTGAGATCTCTGGGTACTGCAGCGGTGAACATCCTCTGCTTTTATGAAGCGATGTGATCGTCTGGATCGGATGTTCCATCGTACATTTTCATGTTGGGGAATGAAAATTTATTAGGCATTTCTACCAAGGCAATAGTATCGACGAAAGGTGAGTCTGCATAGCTCTGGGGCTGACTCTTCCTTAGTAGGGATGGAACTCTAGGGATCCTAGTGATCATTGCCTCCATCTCTGCGAGTTTCCTACCCATGATCTGCTCCTGAGGAGTAATTGTAAAAGATAAGTTTAGAATGTCAGCTTGTGAATTAAGGGTTGTCCCCCCTGCCACAGTGTGGGAGGAGGGAATGGTAAACATTGAAGAGGAAAAAAGAGGATCAGTAGTAGAATGTAGGGGAAGAGTGGAGTGTAGGGGCAGAGCAGAGCTCTGGAATGAAGGTAGAGTCATTATGAAAGGTGTTGCAGAGCCAGCTTAAGAAGCAGGATTTTAGAGAAAAATTCCCATTCTATTTATCAAAGTCGAGAAGAAGGAGTTCTTCATCTCTACCTTCAAGAAGGTCCTAGCTGACTGAAAGGAGGGAATTCAAGTTTTACATTCGGTGTCTCAAGTAGAAGAGCTACACTTGAAACTCTTTATCTTCTGAATATTGGCCGGAATTTATGATGGGCCAAAAAAGTTTCCTAAATAGGTCTACACCCGCAAGTGCACGGGTGTTAAGTTGTAAATTCCGGTTAGACCGGTTCGTTCCTCAGAGACTAAGTCAAACTCAAATTCTAACCTTAAAACTATTATGATTTTAAAAGTGAATTGATGGTAATATGGTTCAAATAAAAATAACACATAAACTTTAAATAACAATTAAGTGTGGACGGATAGAAAGTCACACGGTTAGAGAGATCGTTAGGTGGGCACCAACAACTAGCCTTCGGGCCTTCAAATAAACAGGTTGACGGGCAGGAGGTCGGGTCTGGTAGTCGGGTAGATGGGTAGACGAACGTCCGAGTAAAGAACGACTACTGGTAGACCAACGTCTAGGTAGGAAGCGGGTATTGGAGACCTGTTGACCCGCACGAGAGAAACAAAACCGTGAAGTCCAAGGGGGCACCGGAGATGGTGTCGGCCAAGGACCCTCCGACGGTCAAGTCAGTAACTTATTTTGATAAAGTAAATGAATAAACCGAAAGTAGAGTTACTAATGATAGTGGAGTCGTTGTAGTATCGGAGGTGGCGCGACTCGTAGAGTGGCCGGAGCTCAGTTCTACGGAAAGATGAGTCGGATAGCTTCTGGTCTACTCGGACGGTAGAGTAGACTTCTAGTTAGGCACAGTAGACTTTTGGTCACGACAGAGTAGACTTCTGATGATGGTAGAGCAGACTTCTGGTGATGGCAGAGTAGGTTTCTGGTCACGGTAGGGTAGACTAGAAAGGTAGAAAAGGAACAGAAAGCCTCCAATAAGATTTGGTGAAGTATCGTAGCCACTTCTGGCTGGAACCTCCTTCTTTGACTAACTAAGATAAGATGTCACTGGAGTAGATGGATTCTAGTCGGAGCTTTACTGGCGAATGATTGATGTGATCGGAGCAAAAGGGTTTCTGGAACGCCAAGTTGAGAGTAAGTAAGTAATTTCGAGTGAGAGTCAGATGATCCCTTCTGAGAATGAGGTTCCTCTATTTATAGAACTTAGAGAAGGATAACCACCCATGGGCGCGGGTTAGTTAGATCCGGAATAGTAGGATCTCATTAGAGTGCCTTCGTAGCCGTTCATCTCTGGATGGGGTGTCGTAGCCCTACGATGCCTGCTGCCTTAGTCCGCTTGTTACCGGTAGAAGAGGCCTACTACTCCCTCAAAGTAGAGCAAGACTCGGTCTTCTACCATGACCTCAACGTATAGCGAAATGTTAGGGATTGAGGTGACTTGTTCTTTAACTGCTAGCCACGTGGTGGCGTGACCATACGGAGTCTGAGTGTGTTGACACGTCAGACTAGGGTTGTCACGCTAGAAGAGTGGGCTGGGGCGAGCACGTCAGACTGACTGGGCCTACTAAGCGTGTTGGGCTTGCTAATGAGGAACTCTCGACGGGCTTCCATGCCAGGCTCGCTGGGTTGCTAGAGGCGCACACTTCATGTTGTATGAGGGCGGGCGTATAAGGAAGGTCCAACACGAATTCCGTCTCCATTAAGCCCAGATGCCGTTTTTGGCCAATACATTAAGTTGATATTTAGAAAATGGGGACCTAGGGTTTTCGAATCCGTCCACGTGACAATCCTAAAGACGACGTATTTGCCTTAGTCAACTAAGTACTTTGTTTTACTCAGATTCTATAACATGAACGCTCTAGAATCCGGAAAGTGTTATAGTTAAAAGCAATAAAGACTTTAAAATATAATAAGATTTAATCTAAACATTAATTGACTTGCATATAAATCGAATCGATAAAATTCTCGTTATGGACTTCATCTATACCCTAGATGGAAAAGTTACTCATGGAAATTGAGATCAAAATTAGAAAATAAAGTAAGAAGTAAAGAGGGGAGAAAACATAACTTTTTTCTCGCTGGAAATGATTTCCTTCTGATTTTCCCGTTTATCCGCCAAACGCGCCTTACGAGAAAACGATTTTCTCGTCTTCTCGGAATTGAATTCTCTGTTGGAAAATAGTTTTCTCGTCTTCTCCAACTCTCTTTCTCTCTCTAACTTTCTGTTTCTCTCTCTCTTTCTACTATAACTCTTTCATTCTATCTAATATAATGAAATTATCTTAATGAAATCAATCAACAATGAGTTTATAACATGACTTAATATAAATCTCTCTCTCTCTCTACAAACTCTTTCTCTCTGTAAACTCTTTGTAAACTCTCTCTCTCTCTCTGCAAACTCTCTTTCTCTCTCACAACGAAAGAGATTACCCGAAAAAGAAAATAAAATAAAAGAGTATGATGATGATCCGAGAATGATAATGGTCTCCTTCTCTCTCTGTTCTTTGTTCTCCCCGAAACGTTTGTTTCTTTTCTGTGCTTCTCCTTCTGTTTTATAGACCCAAAAAGATCAATTCAAATCTCGCCCAAACCAACTCGAAAAATCTTCAGTTTCGTCTTCATACAATCTCGGCCCAATCTGTTTTTCTCTGTTCTCTTGGTATCTAGCTCTATCAAAAATAAAATCGAATGTCTAACTCCCTTCCATCATGCTCGGTCATCTCTCTCTAACTTTTTGAAAATATTGTTGAATTAGAGAGAAAATCTCTCTTTTGATTCTTATCTTGTATCCTTCTTTCTTTCGATTTAATTTATATAAGAGGACTGTTGAGAGAGAGAAAGAAAGATTCCCAAGATTTGGGGCAACTCGGTTAAAATATCCGTTAGCTGTCAAGAGAGTTGATAAGATAGATTATGGCCCAACAGCAGAAGGTGCAACGTGCTGCCACATTAATGGATCGAGAAAGGAGGGATCTCCAACCGTTAGATCGAGCCCTACACCAAAAGGAGTACGAATGCAACTGTTGCTTCGACTGTACTAAATCATGAACTCCGTCTCGTCCCGTTACACAAACACGTCTTACCAAAAAGAGCCCACTCCCGTTCCGAGCCATCATATTTGTCTTCCTTCTGCGCGCCACATGTCACTGACCACCATATGCCCACGTTTGGTCAACTGATTTTGACTCAACTTTGACTTCGCCTAAATTGCTCGTCCGGACTCCGATTTGACTCCCGTTTTCACCTACGGATCTGTCTTTGACTCTACATTTCATTCGAGCACTAATATTTCCAGAATATCCTAACCTCCAACTGACCAAAATGCCTCTAGTGTGTCTTTCTCCCGATTTTATCCGTTTTCTGCGTTCAATTCTGTAAAAGACATCTGGACAAAAGGAACACACAATTCATCAGAGTAACTGCTCGAATTGGACTTATTAGTCTTAGTTAAGAGATTCAGATGGGACATTTTCACGTCTCATCAAACATCCCCAAACTTAGATTTTGCTAGTCCTCGAGCAAAACAGAAAAATACAACTCAACCCATTTCACCACTTTCGTAGGGAATCACGATTACACTTAGCACGTGCAACAAGCCGTTAAACCTCTAGGTTACCCAAGAGGACGAGTTTTGTCTCGTGAGGGTTTGCAGTGAATATACCCACAAAATTCAAAATTTCAAAATTCATAAGGGTCTAAATATGACATGGACTAAAAATGTTTATCCGGTATATTTTCGAAGGTTAATAGAAATAAAATCTAAGTCGACCAAACCATACAAATGCTAAAAATTCCTTCACTAGTAATCAAGACTCGAATTGCACGTGATCACCCAATATGAGTATCATTTCAATTTAGAACAGACAAGACTTTGGTTACTTTCTCGATACATTTCGCCTCAACTACTGCCTCACTGCCATACACTCAAAAATTAAAGTCACTCAAGAATGGTTCACTCTATGTGTTAGTATGAATATGAAAGAAAAACTCAACACATGAAAAAGACGGACTAATATTTTGTGGATGACTGATCTCAAAGAAGGAAATAACCACTAATATAGAATGGGGAAGCTAACCAACTCTTCTCACCTGATCTACTATCTAACAAAGCTTCCTAGAGGTCGATAGACACTAATGAGGATATGACTAGAACTCCTGAGAACTCGACGTCTTCAAATCCTCAAGAACTAATTCAAGGGATAAACACTTAAACATAACTAATCAAACACTTTCCTCTTTGAGGTGATGCAGACATTGATCGAGGTGATGCATCATTGATCGAATGACGAGCCAAAGACTGAAAAATCATCCATAAAGACCTCGAGAAACCTCGCTACCATATCTGAAAATATGCTCATCATACATCGTTCAAAAGTGGCGGGTGCATTACACAACCCAAAAGGCATCCGACGATAAGCATAAGTTTCAAATGGACAGGTAAAAGTGGTTTTCTCTTGGTCTTCAGGCGCTATTGGAACCTGATTATAGCCAGAATAGCCATCTAAGAAACAGTAGTAGCTATGGCCAGCTAGTCTCTCTAGCATCTGATTAATGAAAGGTAGAGGAAAATGGTCTTTCCTCGTGACCGTGTTCAATTTCCTGTAGTCTACACAAACACGCCACCCAGTGGTCATCCTGGTGGGTATTAACTCATTTGACTCGTTCTTGACTACAGTAATGCCTGATTTCTTGGGTACAATTTGAACAGGACTGACCCAAGTACTATCCGAAATAGGGTATATAATACCCGCACCTAATAATTTCAGGACTTCAGCTCTAACAACCTCCTTCATGTGAGGGTTAAGTCTACGTTGCATTTCCCTTGACGGTTTAGCATCTTCCTCTAGGTAGATATGGTGCATGCAAACAGAAGGACTTATACCCTTTAAATCAGCTATTGACCACCCTAAGGCCTCTTTGTGGTTTCTAAGGACATCTAGCAGTCTACTTTCCTGTTCTTTTTCTAACTCAGTAGCAATAATCACAGGTAGAGTTTCAGACGGGCCTAGAAACGAATACTTTAAATTATCAGGCAAAAGTTTCAATGCTAAGGAAGGTGGTTTTTTCTGTGGATGAAGACAACTCTGGGATAGAAGGACCACTGTACTCATTGGTAGATGATAGTCGATTTGTCTCTAAAGTTTGCAAGTCAATTGGCTCTGACAAAATGAGGGGTTCAACTTTCGCTTTCCACTTATCAGTATCCAGTAATGAGGTAGAATCCAGCAAAGCATTTACCTCATTGATACTTCCCTCCTCATCAAAGTCTAAGCCAAAATGAGCCAACAGTGTTTCTAAATGATCCTCAGATAAATTTTTAGGTAAAGAATCCTGAAAAAACATATCTCTATCAGATTCAACTCGCTAAAATCATCAACATCATCTAGGAAAAGTCTAGCTTTAAAGATGTTCATCTGTACAGTCATGTTTCCAAAAGACAATATTAAGAGTCCACTCCTACAGTATACGACAGCATGAGATGTAGCTAAGAATGGGCGTCCTAAAATGACGGGAATTTGACTTTGGGTATCACGAACCGGTTCGGTATCCAAGATGATGAAATCTACAGGAAAGATGAATTCACCAACTTTTATTAAAACATCTTCCACTATTCCACGGGGTCGCCTAATAGACCGATCTGCCAACTGGAGAACTATAGAAGTGGGTTTTGTTTCTCCTAAACCTAACTGTAAGTACACCGAGGAAGGAAGAAGGTTAACACTAGCACCTAGATCTAACAATGCTCGTTCGATCTCATGTTCCCCTACGGTGCATGGTAATGTAGGACTTCCTGGGTCTTTGTACTTAGATGAAAGGGTTTGTTGGATAATAGTGCTCACTTGATTAGTCAAGAAGACTTTCTTATGCACGTTCATCTTACGTTTTCTAGTACATAGGTCTTTAAGGAACTTAGCGTAAGCTGGGATCTGTTTAATAGCATCTAATAATGGAATGTTAATACTAACCTGTTTGAACATTTCCATTATCTCCTCAAACTTAGACTTCTTCTTAGGTTCTACCAAACGCTGAGGATAAGGGGCTCTAGGAACATATGACTCAGGCACAATGGGTGGGTTTTCAGACTCAGGAGCCTTCACAGGCTCTTTGCTAGGGGTACTAGTTGGTAAGGTGATGAGACATGAAAATGTATCATCTGAATCTCCTAACTCGGGTTAGTTAGTCCTGTTCGAGCAGTTACTCTGATGATTTGTTTGATTTTCTTCCTCAGGTGTCTTTTACGGAGTTCGGTGAGAAAAATAGTTAAGACCGGGAGAAAGACATACATGAGGGGCAGTTTGGTCATTTGGTAGTTTTGGAAATTTTGATACTCGGATGAAAGTAGAGTTCGAGACGAATCCAGTGGCGAAAACGGAAGTCGAATCGGAGCACGGATGACAAAACTATAGTTAGTCAAAGTTTGGTTCAAAATCGGTTAACCAAGTCAACTGTAAGGCACATGGCACGCAGGAGGGAAGTAAATCAGATGGTCCGGATCAGCTGTGGGATACATTCCGTCAGTAAGGTGGATCACGGGACTCTCTAAAATCACGAGATCTGGTACATCCGAGCACAAGACGTGACTGTTAGATCTGACTAGATAAACTCCTGGACACGGTCACGTCTTGTGCTCGGATGTACCAGATCTCGTGATCTTAGAGAGTCCCTGACCCACCTTACTGACGGAATGTATCCCACAACTGATCCGAACCATCTGATTTACTTCCCTGCTGCGTGCCATGTTTCTTACAGTTGACTTGGTTAACCGATTTTGAACCAAACTTTGACTAACTATAGTTTTGTCATCCGTGCTCCGATTCGACTTCCGTTTTCCCAACTGGATTCGTCTCGGAATCTACTTTCATCTGAGTATCAAAATTTCCAAAATCAGCAAATAACCAAACTGCCCCTCATGTATGTCTTTCTCCCGGTCTTAACTATTTTTCTCACCGAACTCCGTAAAAGACACCTGAGAAAGAAAATCAAACAAATCATCAGAGTAACCACTCGAACTGGACTAACTAACCCGAGTTAAGAGATTCAGATGATACATTTTCATGTCTCATCATAAGGTTGGTGGTTCAGAGTTTGGTTCACTATCTTCGGGAACTCCTACCTTATTGTCAATTACCCTACCACTTCTAAAGGTGGTTACTGCATTGGCCTGGTCCATCGACAGTTTACCCTTCGGGGTTGGCTCTGGTTGACTAGGAAATATACCATGTTCTCTCTGCCTAAGGGCTTCTGTAAGTTGACCTACCTCGGTTCTTAAACTAGTTATAGTCTGGTTGGTCTGTTTTATAGTTTGGTTGGTCTGTTGTGCAAACTCCATTTGGGCCTTAGCTAGCTGCGTCATGGTTTCCTCTAAAGACTCCTTGGTCTGAGAAGGATGTTGGGTACTAGATTGACCCTGATTTTGATCATAAGGATTCCTGGGAGCATTAAACCCAGGAGGGTTCATTGAACTACCAATCTGACCCTGACCCTTTGACCAAGAAAAATTGAGGTGATTTCTCCAACCCGGATTATAAGGGTTTGAATAAGGATCATATTTCTGACGGTTATCTTGCCCACAGTTTTGATAAATAGCATTAGCATGATCTTTTTCGTTAGGAACAAAGAATAGGGTACACTTATTCCCAGTATGAGATGGGTCTCCACAGACCGAGCACGGATAAGAGATGGATTCATTTCCAACACTAATGACCTGAGTGGGATCCTCCCTGAATGCTTTAGGCTGACCAAGATCTAGGGCTTCTATCCTTCTTGTCATGGCGGCGACTTTAAGATCTGACTCATCAACTCTATAGATGCCAGCTTTATTCGGAGTAGGATTGGCCCTAGTAGGAGGTCCTCTAGAAGTTTCCCATTGCTAGGATTTCTCATCCAACTCTTTTAGAAATGCCATACACTCATCAGCGGTTTTACTCATAAACCCGCCACTACAGAATGATAATACCATGGATGTAGTTGGGTAATCTAGTCCGTCATAGAGAATCTGGACTAGTCTCATTTTTTCAAAACCATGGCGTGGACAGTGTAGTAAGTTTTCTTTAAATCTCTCAAGATATTTGTAGAGGGACTATCCTTCTTGCTGCACAAAACTGTTAAGACTTTGCCTTAAAGAGGTACTTTTGTGTTTTAGGAAGAATTTCAGAAGGAAAGGACTGCTCAATTCTTCCCATGTAGTAATGGAATGGGGTTGTAAGGCATACAACCAAGATTTTGCTTTCTCTTTCAGTGAGAAAGGGAACAACCTAATTCTCAATATTTCATCAGACATATTAGGGAAATTCATAGTCCCACAAATTTCTTCGAAATCCCTAACATGGTAGTAGGGATTCTCGTTCTCAACCCCACGGAAAACAGGGAACATTTGAATAATGCTTTGCTTCAACTCGAAGTGAGTCGTGCAGTGGGGTAACTATGTACATGACGGTTGACACGTTGTAGTGGGATTCATGTAATCCCTGGGTGTCATAGGCTGATTTCCATCCCAGGCTTGGTTTAGATTTTCACCCATAGGGTCACTCAAAGAGAGATTCGCTAAAATATTACTTAAATGTGTTTCTTTACTGATGAAACGACCTCTCTTATCACGACATCTATCGGGCATAAACTAGAGCTCAATGACCAAGGATATTCGAACCAAAGAATCACTACGAGGAACCTATAGGAAAGCAAACACAATCAAGATGACTCCACCAAGCAACCTAAACAAAATCTAGCAACAAGTTGATTAGACTTATATTCAGTGTATGGGTTTGTCAGATTCACCTTAAAAATCTAGACAGTTCCTACTTCGTAGCAAAGCTTAAACTATAATGTTTATGAGGGTTTCTCCGTCCAAGTACTACGGTCAAACAACTCCTGGAGACGACCAACGATGAATGTTGCGATAGCGGACCTACCTGGTAACGTTTCCTCTTCTCGAGGCGACCTTATAAAGAGTTGAGTGACACTTTCCTTTTAGGGATGCCCAAATAAAAATCCCTGAATTGTTTCAAAGATCCTATGAGCTCGAAACCTTAGGGGCTAATATCCAAATTAGATTTTAGCTTTTCAGGTGAGGTTTAGGATCGTGAATGTTGTTACCTACGTGGGCAAGAGAACTGTGATGAAATCCGTCTCCTATCTTGTAACTGGGTTAGTGCCCTTACTAGAATGATTACACTAACAGTCCGGTCACAGCAATTAAGCACACGAATTCACACAAATACCCACTGACAGGAGATTCGTGGGTGATCAAGAAATTTACCTCCGTTCAAGACGGGCGATGACCTTTGTAGACGACCCAGGCCACTCTCTCCGCGAGTGTTCCAACCCGAGGCTTTGTTTTGATTTTCGGTTACAATTTATAAAGCCCTCCAATTTAGGGTCAAAACTTTAAAATAAAAACTAGAAAGGATAAAGTCTCTCTCTCACTAAAAATAAAAATAATAAAAATAAAATGTAAATTCTTCTTCTTGAGCTCCTCTCCTTGTTGCGCCTCTTCCTTTGCTCCTTAGTGTTCTATACACCAAAAACGGAAAAGCAAGTCAAAGTGTCCAAAAATAAAAACTTACCAAAAATAGAAATAAAATTAGATTAAATTCAAATTAAGTCCCCGGCAGCGGCGCCAAAAACTTGATAGGCCTAAAAAGTTTCCTAAATAGGTCTACACCCGCAAGTGCACGGGTGTCAAGTTGTAAATTCCGGTAAGACCGGTTCGTTCCTCAGAGACTAAGTCAAACTCAAATTCTACCCTTAAAACTATTATTATTTTAAAAGTGAATTGATGGTAATATGGTTCAAATAAAAATAACACATAAACTTTAAGTAACAATTAAGTTGATATTCAAAAAATGGGGACCTAGGTTTTCGAATCCGTCCACGTGACAATCCTAAAGACGACGTATTTGCCTTAGTCAACTAAGTACTTTGTTTTACTCAGATTCTATAAGATGATAGCTCTAGAATCCGGAAAGTGTTATCGTTAAAAGCAATAAAGACTTTAAAATATAATAAGATTTAATCTAAACATTAATTGACTTGCATATAAATCGAATCGATAAAATTCTCGTTATAGACTTCATCTATACCCTAGATGGAAAAATTAGTTACTCCTGGAAATTATGATCAAAATCAGAAAATAAAGTAAGAAGTAAAGAGGGGAGAAAACATAACTTTTTTCTCGCTGGAAATGATTTCCTTCTGATTTTCCCATTTATCTGCCAAACGCGCCTTATGGGAAAACGATTTTCTCATCTTTTCGGAATTGAATCTCTCTGGAAAAATAGTTTTCTCGTCTTCTCCAACTCTCTTTCTCTCTCTAACTTTCTGTTTCTCTCTCTCTCTTTCTACTATAACTCTTCCTTTCTATCTAATATAATGAAATTATCTTAATGAAATCAATTAACAATGAGTTTATAACATGAACTTAATATAAATCTCTCTCTCTCTCTCTCTACAAACTCTTTTTCTCTGTAAACTCTCTCTCTCTCTCTCTCTCTCTCTCTCTGCATACTCTCTCTCTCTCACAAAGAAAGAGATTACCAAAAAAAAGAAAATAAAACAAAAGAGTATGATGATGATCCGAGAATGATAATGGTCTCCTTTTTCTCTTTCTGTTCTTTGTTCTCCCCAAAACGTTTGTTTCTTCTCTGTGCTTCTCCTTCTATTTTATAGACCCAAAAAGATCAATTCAAATCTCGCCCAAACCAACTCGGAAAATCTTCAGTTTCATCTTCATACAATCTCGGCCTAATCCGTTCCTCTCTATTCTCTTGGTATCCAGGTCTATCAAAAATAAAATCGAATCTCTAACTCCCTTCCAGCATGCTCGATCATCTCTCTCTAACTTGCTGAAAATATTGTTGAATTAGAGAGAAAATCTCCCTTTTGATTCTTATCTTGTATCCTTCTTTCTTTCGGTTTAATACATATAAGAGGATTGTTGAGAGAGAGAAAGAAAAATTCCCAAGATTTGTGACAACTCGATTAAGAAATCCGTTAGCTGTCAAGAGAGTTGATAAGATAGATTGTGGCCTCACAGAAGATGGTGCAACGTGCTGCCACATTGATGGATCGAGAAAGGAGGCATCTCTAACCGTTAGATCGAGCTTCGCGCCTAAAGGAGTACAAATGCAACTGTTGCTTCGACTGTACTAAATCATGAACTCCGTCTCGTCCCGTTACACAAACACGTCTAACCGAAAAGAGCCCGCTCCCGTTCCGAGCCATCAGATTTGTCTCCCTTCTGCGCGCCACATGTCACTGACCACCTAATGCCCACATTTGGTCAACTGATTTTGACTCAACTTTGACTTCGCCTAAATTGCTCGTCCGGACTCCGATTTGACTCCCGTTTCATCCAACGGATCCGTCTTTGACTCTACATTTCATTCGAGCACTAAAATTTCCAGAATATCCTAACCTCCAACTGACCAAAATGCTCTCTAGTGTGTCTTTCTCCCAATTTATCCGTTTTCTGCGTTCAATTTAAAAGACACCTGGACAAAAGAAACACACAATTCATCAGAGTAAGTGCTCGAATGGCACTTACTAGTCTTAGTTAAGAGATTCAGATGGGACATTTTCATGTCTCACCAATTTAGTTCGTGGGGAAGCGAATAAAGGTATTTTTCTTCCTTCTAGTTCATAGATTAGTTCATGTATAGATCCTGGACAATTTAGTGTTAATCATATGATGATTAAGATTCCGCTTACAATACTAGTATTAGGATATGTATTAGATACACGTAATTCCCAACAGTGGCATCTTTCGCTGGAACGAACTAGATTCAAACTTGAGATTGATAGATAGAATTGTTTGAATAAAGATTCGGACAAAACTTTGATTATTTTGAATTAAATTCAAACATAATCAAACATGTATTTGAAAGAGTTTCAACGGATTATAAATTTTGAAAAACGGATCTCAAAATCATGTAGTTTTGGTGTTGAATAATGGAAAAACATCCGACCCGGATACCATTTTCGACTGCATTGGCAAAATAATTCAAGTCAAGCCTAGAAACTTTAGTTTAATTCACAACCAGGTAATCCGGGTTCATTTCCTTTATGATGTCAGATCCCCACTTTTAGCTATTATCAACCCCATCTTTTCTGATGGGGAATCAGAGATAAAGCTCAGCTATCTCAAGTTCCCTGGCAGCGGCCCCAGAAACTTGATGCACCTGAAAAGGTTGCACACCCAAGCGGAGGTATAAAGTAGTAACGGGTAAAACCGGAGTCGATCCAAGGATAGGTTGGTAGTTCGGTTATCGGGAGAGTCTTGCCCACCGGTCTACGAGTCTCTCACTATCTTACACTAAAAGAAAAAGGAACAAAGATAAATGGGGGGTTTTGATTGAATGAGGAACAAATAAATAAAACGAGAAATAAAACTAACTAAGATTATGAAAATAAGATGACGAGAGAGATTCGAGAGAAGAGTCGGAGGAACAAGAGTCGGGAGGCAACAAATAAGTAAGAGAAATGTCGAGGTCCGGGAATCCGTAATGATAAACCTACCTCTATGTATGGTTCAATCTAATGGTCGAGGTACAATCAAAGTTCGACTCTTAAAAATAGATGTCTCTAAGTACTACGCATATCCGTAGATCATACTTAGTCAAACAAACGTCATAATTGGTTAAACCCGAGTCATCGAGGGTGTTGTCTAGTCGCCTAACTATGTGAAGTGCATGACTAGACACAGGAAATTATGACTTAGACTACGTTCGATATCGAATACTTCGTTTCGTCTATTAAATATGCGAAGTGCTTGACAAGACACATGGAAATACGATCGAAACGATAATCGAATCAAATGAACATCAATTCATAATCAAAACATCAAATCATATAAAACATAATTGCAAATTCATCACATTTCATCCCATATAATCGACACACTAAAGTTAGCTAAACATGGTGAACGAATAAGAAATGACAAAAAGATGATGATAGAAACCCCCTTTTTCGTTGTAGTCCGAGGCTAAGATCGTCGGGAAACATAAGAAGTTAAGGTGCAACCGATGTCCCCTTAGCAATTTTCTGATTTCCCCTTAACAGTGCAAAATGAATGTCCCCAAATAAAAATCAGAGTTCCCTTTAGTAATCAGACTCATCTTCTTCATTCTTACTCAAACTCCATGAAAGCTTAACCCTAGCTTTCTCTCTCTAGAATTTTTAGCCCAAAACGAAATCAAACACAAGGGGTAGCTAGACAATGAGATGATGAACGGTAGCCCTATGGTTTCCGGCCAAGAAAGTGGCCGGAAAACCCTAGAAAAGTCTAGCCAAGGTTGATGAGGTCCGGCCAAAGCACAAATCCGGCCAAATCAAGCTATCCTGAGCCGTGCTAAGGCGTCCCGTGCTTATACTGAGCGAACCAAGTGATTCTCGAGCTGCTTCCGGCCGAGTTTCTTGCTGTCCCGAGCTGTTCTTTGACATCCATGGCCGTCCCGAGCTTGCAACAACCGTCCCGTGCTCATTCCTTGCCGTCTCGTGCTGCTCGTGCCGGAGCTAGGAGCTGCTAGTCGACTGCGACTTGTTCTAGCTGCTGTCCAATGGAGTTTCGAGCTGCTCCTATGCCTCTTTTAGTGTAGCCCGAGCTGCTGCCGGCCAAGACTAGGTCGGCCTTAGTGCTGGCCGGCCTAGCTTGGCCAGCCTCTTCCTCCTTTCTTTTCTCTTCAAGCCCTCTCAAACCCTAGTTTCTTCAAGAACACCCCAAAAACCCTACCCTCCTTTTCTCCCTCTAACTTGTTGTGTAGAAGATGATGAATAGTAGATAAGATCCCTTGACCCCTTTCTCTAACTTGTGTATACACAAACCCTAGACTTAGTCAAACTTGACTAAGTCTTAGACCATTTTGACTTGGACCAAAGAGGTGCCTCTAAAATCTCTACTTCTTTCTTTCTTCTTCTTTTTCTTTGTGGGCTTTTGGTTTGTCTTTGGGCTTGACTTTGATTTCCAATTAGAAACAAAGGAGAGTGCCTTCAAGAAAAGACCTTGGCTTCTTTCTTTCATATCTTCCCCGCCCAAACTCCAAATTGACTTCCGTTTTCACCGTCAGACTCGTCATTGCCTCCACTTGTAATTTGAATTGCTTGAAACCTTTTTCTCTCATTTTGGGCACATGAAATGATAGTGACAATTCGTTCCCTTTATTCCGATTTACATGTTTATCTCCAAATATGATACCTAACAAGAAAAGTACATAAAATATTATTTATAATACTCGAGATGGACTAACTAAGCAAAGTTAGGCGCTCTAAATGTGACATTTTCATGTCACATCAAACATCCCCAAACTTAAACTTTGCAAGTCCTCGAGCAAATAAAACAAAAAAAACAATTAAGTAAACCTAACTCACTTTCAGAGGAATCCCGGTTGCATTTAACGTATGCAACAAGGTGATGATCAACAAGGTGATGATCAATTAAGTAAACAATTAAGTAAACCCTTAGGTTACCCCTAAAGGACGAGTGTTGTCTCGTGAGGGTTTCTAGTGAATACACCCACAGAGTTTCAGATTTCCAAGAGACATAAGAGTTCAACTATCGATGCAAATAAGGTGATGATCAACAAGTGAGAGACTTAAGTATGTCAAAAATATGAATCAAACCAATAAACACAAAAGCATGTTAAGAGTCTCCTCACTAATAATTTTATACTCAAATGCAAGTGTCCCATCATCATGAGTATCATCCAAGGCTAAAGTAAAAAAACCTTGTTTCCTATCATAGCACATTTCGCCTCGACTTTAGCCTCACTGTCATAAGGAAACGTCCCTCAAAAAATCAGTCTCATCCGAGCCCTAAAAGTGCCCGAATCGGCCTAGGCCCAAAAACCCTGTTTTTGGCCTTTTTGTACTATCTTTGCCTAATTCCTTTTTAGGCCTATGAGATATGTTTATGGGACATTCCCATTGTTATATCTCACTCCCACTAGTCATATCCTAAATCAATTTGACACTCTTATGTGTAACTCGTTGTAGGATTCGATCGAAGTTAGCCGCGAATTACTTCGTAATTCGACGATCGTAGTTGGTCTCTCGCTACAACTCTACGATCCCTAAATCAACCGGACTTGATGATCTTGCACATCAATTGTCCTATCCGAAAAATTGTTCGCATTTTCACCTTGGTAGAAGGACATTTCCTTCAACTCCTTCAGACTCCCACTTGGACTTAGAACAAGTACAATGCTCGATTCCCATGTCACTTAGTATCCCATCTGATACGTCACGTCATTCTGACTTTCTTGATCTCGAGTACAACTATCAAAACAAATGATTAACTTTTAATGCATTTGAGCACGGCCATGCATTTTCAATTGTTGCTCGTCAAGTGGCCCGAGGACAGTGCATCCTAACATGGTTAGGAGGACATAATCCATTCTTGCGCTCCCACTCAACTTCATGTCTATCCTGTCCTTCCCAGTATCCGTTTTTATAACCTACTTTTACGGAGCGGCGTTTAACAGAACCAAAGTCGGACATTCCGTACATTAGATGAGCTGAGCACTCATGTTTTGAGGAATCTCTCCAATCTTGTCTTTTGAGAAGTATTTGACGTTCATCAAGAGTGATGTACTTCTCATTAGAGGGTTATCCAGTGTGTAAACCTTTTACACACCCACGTAGTCGAATCGAATACACTATTCCTATAGCCCATGTAACTGCGCTATCCCATCGACTCCCATGCTAGTCTTCGTGAGTCATTGTTGTCCATGCAATGACCTGGACTAGGGATTTGACAATAAATATTCCAAGTTCACTTAATAGGGTTTCATTCATCAGATCACGTATCTGACAAACCTATTCGGAATGTTTTATTGTCTATGGACTGTCGTTTAAATACTAAACCAAATTTAGACGATTTGTGAAATAGCTCTATTATTTCTGATAACAAGAGTTGTAAATCTGAGCCTCTTCCGTAAAACTCTTTTACCCACTCAGTTTTACTTGTCGAGGTTTATTCCAAATTTACCTCAGGCCTTAGACTGTGTATGAATCTCATACTATGTCTTAGGTGACAGTTTAGTTTAGCTACCGTGGTAGTCGGTTTTAAACTTTGCTAATTATCAATTAATTTGAAGATTCCTATCTTCAACCTTGATAATTTCTAGTGATCTTTACTAGATTTAAGGCTTTTAATTTCTTATGTAGAATTTGCAACAGCTACGGCTTAAACACTTTTCGCCTAATTTCCTTCCATGTCTGGAAGTTCGCTATGATGACTTGTTTCAACCCTTATACTACGTTATCCTTTAGCCTTCTAGGATGTATAGCGTAGTGTTTCGGGTTTTCAAACCGATTTGGATGTCTAAATGCTAATCTTGTCCGACATGATTGACTTTATGTTTACTACCATAGATGTCTCTTTTACGCGTGCTTGCTCATCGGTGTCTTTTAGACTCCGAGTGTTGCAACGCTCTTTGTCATGAGTTTTTGGGTCGAAATTCTTTTAGACTTTTCCGAGTCTTAGATTTTCGGTTTCGAATCTCAAGCATCTCAACGTACTGAGTCTCTCTAATCCTATCATCTTTTTGATCTATGCTTATAGATCTTCAGATGCTTAAAATGGCATTTTTATCCTTATGTGTGGTCCTTTTATTGAGTCAGTTTGTTACTGTTATACAACATCTTTTGTCGTACTCAATCTTTTGTGTGTACTCTGCATACGGACCTGGAAGGTTTGTCGCTCCCACTTACCTTCTTGAAATTCGTGATTCAAGAATTCTTCATTCCTTAGGAATCAAAACCATTTTGATTGCCTTTATGAATCGAAGATTCTGACTCTTGCGTGCTTTAATCTGTCGATGGATTCTTTAAGCATGCGTATGGACATAACTGGACTGGGGAAATCAAATTCCTTTTGTCTAGTTTCGGGAAACTCGAATGTTTCCATCCTTCTCAGTTTTCTATTCTAGGAAAACTAATTTAGGTCTTCCGTTGACTTAAATTATCTGGCTACATGTCTTGATGAGATATGGATTCCATGATGATTTTTGGCTTCCAGCCAAAATCTAGAATCAGTTTTCGTCTCTGCGCAGGTCTTTTTTCTCTTCAGAAATAACCTTTATCTTCTGAATCTTTGAGATTTTACTTTTGACCTTTTAGGGCTTTTGAACAACAGTTTGGAATATTCTCGACTATTTTGAAATTTTTCCTTTAGAGACACTCTCAACTACTTTGAGAGTTCTCCAGCGAATTACATTCGCTTTTGTGCGGTAGGTTTTAAGATCTAATCTCTACCTTTTCCTTTTCCCGAGGAACCGCGGTTTTACTGTCTTTCAACAGTTTTTTAATCGATCGGCCTGTCCATTTTTCATGATTGTTCTTCATGACTCTTCATGATTTTTCTCATGGTCGAATTAATTCGACTTGTACTTTTCTCCCACTTATTCTTGTAATAATTAGTTCTTTTCTCCCAGATTATTAGGTGTGCTAATTACTATAAGAATACTATCATGAGCAACAAACACTTTGTTCTCTTGATTGCTTGTGGAAAAAAGCCTAAATTTCTTCTAAAGAAATTGCGTCAGACTTTTAAGCTAATTTTGTATCCCTGTAGATGTTTTTACACGAGATTTTAGCTTTCAGACGGATGTTGGTAAATGTGTGAAACAATCGTTTCTAGAATAAGTCCCAAAATATTCGGAAGACTGGCTTAAACCCATCATTGATCGAATCATGCATAGCAGTGTTCGATTTCTACCACTGAATCCACCATACCTCAGATGTGTTCCATGGAGTGAGTTGGGCAACGGTTTCTCAACTCCTTTGATGGTTATCAGGTGTTTGACTCAAGTTTTCACCACTCCAATCTAATCGGATGGCTTAAACTCTCTTGTCAAAGTGATTCTTTACTTCGATTTGTACTTTGTTTGAACCTTTCAAACATTCGGACTTCACACTTGATGACTTGCATGTTTCCGTACTTCATTTAAGTTTGCCAGTGTACGTATTGAAGTTTCTCTCGTTAGCTTCTGCAAGTAAACTTATAGGTCTGCATAACACTGTATGAGTCCTAATAGATTACTAGTCTCTATGCCCTTTTAAAAGGGGTGACTATATCAATTAGCCCTGAAGACTTAATCGACAATGTTGAAGTTAATGAGTTTGAATCTCTTGATATCAGCCATTATCAATGTTTACCTTTAGTTAATTTACCATTGGTTTAAAACATCAAACGTTTGTAGAAGAACAAAATAATTACTATTAAGTTCTAAGCTATATCAGTGTCTAAAAGAAGATTTTGATCCCTTTCAGCATCCCTAGCATTACTGCTTTTGCTCCCTCTTGGATCTTTACTTCTTTTAGTCAAGTATGTGATTTCCTTAAGCTTTACCGAGCCGCACATCCGGTTTAAAATACCTGATGAAGGAATTTTACGATACTTGTTTTTAACTTTGTTAACAAGGATACGGAACCGGAATTCATAATTCCATTCCATTTGTTCTCCAGGAGCTAAAGGTAGTTTCCTTTTAAATGATCTAGCCATTATTTGGAAACATTCACAGTAATGAGGAATACTCTTGATCATGTACTCGGCAACTGCTTTTGTTTGATCAAATGTTTGTCTCACTTGACTGATCCTTTGTCCTTTTGAATCTCAAGAACTCTTTCTTAGATTCCTTGTACCAAATCTCAAGAACCTTTCTGAGACTGGATATTCCCGTATGTTCTGCTCAGTCTGTTCGTAACAACCTGAGAGACTCATCTAAGGTCTTATCTATCTTTGTTCAATCGATATTGAATTGGGTGATAGATGTATTCTGTTGTCTTCCCTTAGGATGACTTTGAGATTGCCTTGGAGGTCTCGTACCTCTCCATTTATGACTTTTGTAGGAATTTCTTGCTCAGTTTGTCTTAATGGTTATGCTAGCATCCATTATTCTTCCAAAGAGAATGTTTTACGATTGCTTGCAAATGCCTTTTGACCTTCTCCGGTATGAGTCAACATTGGGATTGGGTATTCTAGTATGCTTTCCTTTTAAATCTGAGAACCATTCTCGATTTCTTCTTCCATTCTAGGAAGTTGATCAACACCTCACTTAGGTGTGATTCAGAGTTGAACTCGTTTGTGTCATCTCAAAACTACATAAAGAAATGACAAAGTTTTAAAACTCGTTATCGTTTTTGAAACACTTTAGTTTTCCCACATTATTCAATAAAATCGTCCCCGATTGAATAAGTGATTCCAAGACCCTAGTTCTTCGGAGTAAAGCGGACGAAGGCCTTACCCTTTGACTCTGCCGTTCCGGGTGAGTGAACTACTTCACTGATCATTTCTTATGACTCTTGGTTGATAGATTTCATTGAGTAGAACCATTTAGACGTGTAGGCCTCTTCTATAGACCTACCCGCATTGTCCCAAGGTAGAGGAGGTACTCTGCGAAGGCCGACCCACCTTCCTCGAACAAGGGCGCAACGAGTGTCTTAATTTGGATAGGCGATTACTCAAGATTACGTTTTGGGGACTTTTACCTAGTCTGGCGTTTGTTATAGTGAACTATTTAGCCTATATACCATCCACGACATAAAGCGTAAATAAGTAAGTAAATGCGCGCGAGAAAGTAAATCAAGCAGACATGGATCCTAGTATGGCCCCTAACCTAGAAGATCTAATCTCCTTTGGTTTTCTTCTTGTTTCGCCTTTTGGTTCGTCTTAGATCGTCACCTTTGAACCTCCATTGAATTCTCCCACTCGCCTTTGGATTTCATCCTTGAGCTTTTAAATTGACTCATAGACCCTAAACTCTAATTACAAGACTCTAACGATTCGCAGATCGTATAAACTTGAAATTAAAATTAATTAAAAAGCATACACCCATCCGTGCTTAAAACAAGAATAAAGAAATAAATCTGTGGCCATACTAGTTTCTCGCATTCACATCACATGCAATCATATAATATATCAAGGCTAAGAATTATATATGCATGTTAATCCGGGAGATACTTTTGTCGACATCCCATGTCACATTACGGACCTTAAATCTAAATTCGAATAATTCGACTAATGGTGCGTTCTCGTTTTACCTCTTATGATTTCTAAAATCAACTTTAAGAAAAACTCTGTTTTGGGCTCGAGAAAGCTAGGATCAATTTCGGAAAAAACTTGGTTCGATTCTTAATGATTTCATAAATCAATTTAAAGAAAAATCTGTTTTGGCCTTCCGGATGGCCCAGATTAACTTTGGAATTATTTGGTTGGAATCGAAAGAAAATTTGGCAAAAACTCCCACTCGAAAGACGGTCCCTTACGTGGTCCGAAAATCCTCGAAAAAGCCCGGGACAAGTCCCGGCCCAAGCCCACAAAAGGGCTCGGACAAGGTCCGGACATGGCACGGCCCATAGGGCCGGCATGTCCTGGCCGAGGCCTACCAAGGCCTGGTCTCGTCCTGGCCAGAGCCAGGACGCTAGTCCATGCACCGGACGCGTCCTAGACGGGTCTGGTGCTGGACCGGACCAGCACTAGGTGTCTCGGACCAGAACCTCCCAAACGCGTCTGGTCGAGTGCCTTGGACCCGTCTCAAACGCGTCCAGGAAGCTCCCTTACAGCTGCTGGTCACGTCCTTGACGTGTGACCTGGACGCGTCTCCAAGACGCATCTAGAAGCTTCTATTGCAGCTGCTGGTTGCGTCCACAGGACGCGTCCAGGAGCTTCTGGTCCGGCCAGGAAGCTTCCTGGCCGGACAGTAGGGTTTTCCAAAATCCCTAGTTTCCAAAAAAAATTTCCTTTTTTTTTTCTTTTGCAACTCTAAGTTGCTAAATTTCCAATTTTAAAACTCTTTCTAAATTTTTTGAATTCTTTTTAGAACACTTCTAAAATTTTGTTTTTGGGAGTTTCCTAAACTCAAAACAACTCCTTTTAGAACACTTCTAAAATTCTAAATTTTTGTTTTTGGGAGTTTCTTAAACTCAAAACAACTCTTTCAATCAAACCAATTTGGATCAAAATTTTTGGTTTTGAAACTCTTTTCAAGAACAAATTTTGAAATCTTTTGACAAATACTTGAATCCTATTCAAAATTAATCAAAATTTTTGTTCACGACACTTTTAAACACAATAATCTATCTAGAAAAGCATGGAATTGGTCCAAAACTTAGATAAGATAGGCTAATTGCAAGAGGCTCTGACGCCACAGTTGGGTTTTACACCCTTCTACTACTAGTTATAGCGGAAATAAGACATCTAATGTCTACACTAGTATTCCCAGGATCACATGTATAAGCCCATAATAATACTAAGTAAAAGTAGAAAGATGAATACCTTATTCACTAGTTTTACCTCGAACCTTTCCAATTGCTTATGAGAAGACCAAGAGCTTCAAGCGTAGATCCTCTACTTAGGACACGAGCAATCAACTTGATCTCCCACCTTGTTGTTTAGCTAGCACACCAATGGTGGTTGGAAGAAGAACTCTTTTCTTCTTGACTAGATAGATAATTAATGGGAATTAGCTCACTTTCTCCTCTCCACTTGATATGGTAGAGTAAGAAAGCTTAGAGAGAAATTCCACACCTTATTCTCTGCCCTAAGAGTGTTTATATAGAACCCTAATAAGAATCCACCTCCTTTTAGGTTTTCTAAAACACCCTTTAGAATAAGATTTAAGGAAATTGTCGAAAATAGCAACTATTGATATTTTCTCAATTCCCTAAGGAGATGACGTCCAGACCCAGCCAAAATTGGCAGATTTAATTTTAATAACATAAGGAAACGTTCCTCCAAAAATCAGGCCAATCCGAGCCCTAAAAGTGCCCGAATCGGCTTAGGCCCAAAAACCCTATTTTTGGCCTTTTTGTACTATCTTTGTCTAATTCCTTTTTAGGTCTATGAGATATGTTTATGTGACATTCCCATTGTTATATCTCACTCCCACTAGTCATATCCTAGATCAATTTGACACTCTTATGTGTAACCCGTTGTAGGATTCGATAGAAGTTAGCCGCGAATTACTTCGTAATTCGACGATCGTAGTTGGTCTCTAGCTACAACTCTACGATCCCTAAATCAATCGGACTTGATGATCTTCCACATCAATTGTCCTATCCGACAAATTGTTCGCATTGTCACCTTGGTCGAAGGACATCTCCTTTAACTCCTTCAATAACCCCTTGTTTCTTTTGGGTAACCCACAAAGAAACATTTGTCTGGTTTGGGTGCTAGTTTATCTCCTCGTAGACGTTTTACTTAAACGTCGCAACCCTAGACTTTTAGGAACGACAACTTTGGAACCTTTCCAAACCATAACTCATATGGCGTCTTTTCCACAACTTTTGACGGAGCACGGTTAAGTGTGAAAGTAGTCGTTTTGAAGAGCATAACCCTAGAAATTGTTAGGAAGATCGGCTAAGTTCATCATCGATCGAACCATATCGATCAAGGTTCGATTTTTCCTTTCGGACACACCGTTCAACTGCGGTGTTCCTGGTGGAGTGAGTTGTGACACGATGCCGCAACTCCTGAGATGATCCTCAAATTCTTGACTCAAATATTCACCACCTCGATCCAATCGAATGCCTTTTATTTTCTTGTCAAGTTGATTCTCTACTGCATTCTGAAACTGTTTGAACATTTTAAACGATTCGGACTTCTGCCTCATAAGATATATGTAACCATATCTTGTGAAGTCATCAGTGAATGTTATGAAGTAGCCATAGTTACCTCTTGCAGGTATACTCATAGGTCCACATACATCTGTATGTATGAGTCCTAAGGGTTCACTTACTCGATCACCTTTCCCTTTGAAAGGCGATCATGTCATCTTACCCACTAAGCATGGTTCACATGTATCGTATGATTCTAAATCACACGAACCCAGAAGTCCATCAGTATGAAGCTTCTGCATGCGTTTCATGTTTATGTGGCCTAGGCGACAATGCCAGAGATAGCCTTGGTTTGAATCATGAGTTTTAAGCCGTTTAGCGTCTATGTTCAGGATTTCGTCTTCCATGTTCAAAACATAAAGACCACTACATAGCCTAGCACTGGTGTAGAACACATCATCTCTGTATAGAGAACATTTTATGTTCTTTATAACAGTATGATATCTCTCCTTGTCCAGAACGGACACAGAGATAATGTTTCTTGAGATAGTAGGTACAAAATAGCAATTATGTAACACTAATATTAATCCAGTGTCTAGACTGAGCTTATAGGTCCCTACAGCCGCAGCAACAACTCTTGCTTTGTTTGCGACTCGTAGAACCATTTCGCTCTTTGTCAGACTTCTGATTCCTTCTAGCCCATTCAAATCTGAGATTATATGGGATCCACATCCGGTATCAAATACCCATGTAGGAGAATCAACTATGTCGGCCAAATGAACCTCTATAACATAGGCGCTAATTTCCTCTTCTTTTATTGGTTTCTCTATTACGTTTTCTTTCTTCGAAGTATCAAGAACTCTTCTCTGATCCTTCTCCCAATCTAGAAAGTTATCTAAATCTAAACTAATCGTGTGTGTTATTTCTACTCTACATTGACAGAAAAAGGAAATTTGCTAAGTACTACATTTAATTTTTGTGCAAAAACAACTGTTTTGCCATATTTTTCAATAAAGTCGTCCCCCTTTGAAAAATATGATTCCAAGATCCCATTCCTACAGAGCTAAGCGTACTAGGGCACTGGCCTTAACTCCGTCCTCCTGGGTGACCAACCTCTTTGCTGATCATACTCCTATGACTCTTGGTTGATGAATAACACTTATGTGTTAAATTCATCTTTTTGCCTCGAAATCCAAAACCCTTTTGCTGACTCGTTGAGAATAACCATTTAGACATGTAGACCTCTGCTATAGGTCTACCTGTATCGTCCCGAGGTAAAAGATGACACTTTGAGAATCGATAATTTCAGTTCGAACAATATCACATTATACTCTATCGGTTTAGTCCAACTTTCCACAATCAAGCATAAATCTGAAATCTGATGAGCTGCCCACAGTTCCGCTGAAACAAATATATTCACATACAAATACATTATAAAAAGAATACAGAAGGACTGAATATTAGGAACAGGTGAAAACTACAATGCTAACCTTGTTTCACTAGCAAGTTCTTCAAAGGAAGCAGATTGCTACTTACATCAAAGCTCAAGTAAGCAGTAAGTGAAAAAGACGTCGATCATTGCCAACACTCCTGCACAATAAAATAATGAGAATCATTTCTGAATTCAACAAATTCATTGAAGAAATTTACAATACGGATATCGTTTAGCTTTACCTCTGAAATCTAAATTAGAGAATTGATCAATTGGCACAATAAGATGCACAAGCGAAATAAGATGCACAATTAGACCTATTTTATTAGGCATATGAACCGACAACAAACCTGAAAATATTATGATTTAATATCTTAATATGGATCATTGGGTTGAAACCCATCTTCAGTTGCTTTTTACTAAATTAATCTACTGCAACTACAATTCACAATCTTTCACTCTCAAACAGATAGTCAGCAATTTTGCATTATCACTAGATTATCTGATTTTCTAATTGAAGCTACATTTCCAAGCCGATTGCAACTCGGCCCAAAATCGACGAAAAAATCTATCGGTTCAATAACAAAAAGAGGAGCCATAAATAAGGGTAAGGAGAAAAGTAAAATCATCACAACTCTGATCCCTATTGAAGAAATCACTCACCAGAATTTTGTTGAAAAACCAATCCTTACCAAGATAGGGTGGTTCAACCTATTATGTTATGCACTATAACTCTAATATGAGTATCGGTGTTGGACTTAATCTTACACTGCAAGAAACCAAAAAAAATCATGTTCAGCTGCAATTTTTTTTTTAAATCAAATCAAAATCAAGCCACTTTCAACCATAACAAAATTTACAAATTATTAATAACTTCAGAGCATCATAACTCCATTAAACTAAAACAAATGCCACTCAGAAATGATCAAATAGCAAAAATATCATGAGAGATATCAAATACTGAAAATATACGAATGGTTGTCAAATACCTAATGTTTTTCTTTCACTCTTTGCTCCGAATACCTTTCATCTGTTGACTGTTGTTATTGTCTCTCTAGATTTACCCAAACAACTACAAGAAGTTAAACAATATTAGGGAAGGAAAAGAAATGAGAACAATAAAAATAAGATTAGAGAATAAAGGAAACGAAGATGCCATTCAAAAATGGAAGAGGAATTGTAGGAAGCATTCTCTAGTCGGTTACCAAGTGAATAGGAACTAAGGCAAACTTTTGCCTCACAAATGATAGATTTCACCTTAAAAAATTTGAGGGCAATTTTGAGGGAAAATTGCCCCCGATTTTTCTGTCTAAAATTTTTCACCCTCCCAAACCGTCCTTGGACATTGCCACATTTATAAGAAGAGGTAATTTCTACAAAGGTCAAAATAATATTGAAAATGAGTAGAAAAGCAAAAAACATTTGAAAATTATTATTCAGGTCAAAAAATGTGCAAATACTAAAATACCCCTTTTTGTCATTTTGTGTAACTAAATTCTTTTATTTTTCTTCAAAACTTTAAATCGATATAACTTTTGTTTGAGATGTCGGATTTCTATAAAATTTATATATTTAGAAATGATTTTTCATTAACTTTCTAACAAGATCCACTTTCAATATATTTTTTCAAAAAAAAAAACCAGGAAAAAACGGCGTTTTTTTCCTTTACGTTTTTATGCAAACGTGTTTGCAACAATCTGTTATGCAAACGTGTTTGCAACAATCTGATATGCAAACGTGTTTGCAACAATCTGATATGCAAACGTGTTTGCAACAATCTGATATGCAAACGTGTTTGCAACAATCTGATATGCATTTGCAACAATCTGATATGCAAACGTGTTTGCAACAATCTGATATGCAAACGTGTTTGCAACAATCTGATATGCAAATGCATTTGCAACAATCTGATATGCAAACGTGTTTGCAACAATCTGATATGCAAACGTGTTTGCAACAATCTGATATGCAAACGTGTTTGCAACAATCTGATATGCATTTGCAACAATCTGATAT
>BEHA01004629.1:682520-771827 GCA_002897215.1 Eschscholzia californica subsp. californica
GCAAACATGTGTTTGCATAATGTAAACTGCAAACATGTGTTTGCATAATGTAAACTGCAAACATGATATGCAAGCTTTGCAGAATATAATCCTGAGTTACATATCTTGCAAACTCGATTTGCAAACTCGATTTGCAAATCGAGAATCTAAACTATTGGGATGTTCGAACCACTCGGGCCAGCTCAAATGGTTGACGCATCAAATTATTCGAAATTTTGACTGCAAACGAAGAAGCTGTCGAAGTTGTTCTGATGATTTGACAAAGTAACGAGAAATATACTGATAAACTAAATTCTTACAAACAAAAGTATCATTCTTCGAATCCGAACAACACAATAACAACTAGATATACTACTGCGAAATTTTCTCGGAACCTTAAAAAGAAGTAATCGAGACAGGAAACAAATGAAAAATGCAGTCACCGAGATACTGAAGTTGCGTATTTGTGACCCTTTTTGTTCCACAACTCGCCGTTCCAGAGCCTTTATGTTTTCCACTGTCAAATCCATATTCAAAATCATCGTTGATTAATAGTGAATGGTGGAAACCAGAATATCCACCATCAAAGAGTTGTTTGTCCATTGACCCACATGTCTCAGCAACTCTCCCATTCATATCTACTCCGGATAGTACCTTGCTGATGTATCAACAACTTTCCTCCATTGTTCAGTTTGCACTGTGAGTTTCCTTATTTTAGACTCCAAACCTGCCTTTTCTCCTTTAATGGCTTCAAACTTCTGGTTTAATATATAGAGCAATATGATTGAAGCACTCAATGCTACTTTAACAGTTTGTCACATAATTCAGTTTGTAGTTAGTACTGGAAGTAGGGTTGAAACTCTAGAACGACCAACAGTAGTTTCATAAATCTCATTCTAACCTAAAAATGGAGCTGCCACAGAACAAGAAACTTGGGTTAAGATACCTCACCTATAAATGATAACTATTTGCTGATAAAACTCTATGAAATCCTTTCAATTTAACCAAAAAAAAGGAATCAATTTATAAGATTATTACAAAGAAAATACATATTCTTTTTTTCAGAAAAAAATGAGTACTATAAGTAGTAATGAAGGAAGAAATTAAACCCTAATGTTGTACCATCAGAACACAGAACATAATAAGAGATGCTAAATTGGGGTTTCAATGTTCGATGGGGTTTGGACAAATGGACACTTTGGGGAACTTAATTACCAAATTTTAGTTTTCTGTTGGTGCTTGAACTGTTGAATTGAGCTTTGGTTAGGAAAAAAATGTACTATGATTTATGAACACCAAAATGTGGAAAAGTCTTAATTGTGAAACAACTTCAGAGATTAACACATGAAATATAAGATGAAGATTCTACTGTTTGCATCTATTAATCCTATTTTGATTTCTGATATATGGTGAAACAGTAGAAAATAGGTTTTTACCTAAACCTGTCTATATCGACAGAGAAATAGATCCTAGCTCTTCAGTCCTTTGCATATGCAATACCTCCTGGTGTTATCTGGAAAATGTGATATTTGGTTAAGATGAACCCATCAAGAAAATGTGATATTTGGTTAAGATGAACCCATCAATACCTCGAAAGATTCAGCGACACAGAGAGATGGTTTAATAGAGTAGTTCAACTAGTAAATACGTATGAAATGTGTGTGTGTGTGTGTGTGTGTGTGTGTGTGTGTGTGTAGATGAATGATGTGGTAAAAGGATATAGCTTCGGCTTCGGGCAGATTGGGGGCATCAAACACCTTGCAGACCCGTTTTTCACCTTTGCCTTTTCTGAACATCAACCTGATAGTGGCAGCATGGGCCAGAACATGGTATCCTGCTGGTTTCTTTGGATCAGATATGAACATACCTCCACCTGGGTCAGCTATAACTGCAACATCCCAAAATCATATGGTAATTGTTAGTTTTGGTAGCAGGAGAGTGTAAAAATGGTTAAAAGTTTGGCAAGGGTTACCTTGGTTGGTCATGTAGACTGGAACGTTGAATTCTTCAGCAATTTTTCTTATAGGAGAAAGCTTCGTTTATGCTGCAAGATTTGAGTGTCAGTTAGAACAGCTTAAACGAGTCATCAAGATGCTTTCTATAACTATTGTACAAGATGCAACTTGGCGATCAGCAAGCTCGTCACGGCCAGTGAAATCCACTCGAAAGAGAGCGATGATTGAATCAATAATCTACAATGATTCACGAGATAATAAACGTGAGTCATTTTGTATCAGTCTCATAGATTGTTTAATCTTCAAAACCCAAATAGATAGCAATACAAGATAAAGAAGTAACTCACCAAAAGTCTGAAAAGTTCTTCGGCCATTTTAGCAGCCAGACCAACTAGTAGGTTGTACTGATGCTCATAAGTGTAAGCACTGGCATATACAGTCTTCATCCAAACAAAACAAACATAATACGTCTAACAAAGTAAATTAAAAGGAAAGTGCCAGTCACTACTGATTAATCATCAAAGGGAAGGGTTGAGCATTTATGTTCCCTTTTATCTAGGTTATGAAAATGATGAATTTGAAATAGGATAATGAGTTTGTAAGTGTTGCTTACATTATCAAGTATGGCCTCGGGATCCATTCCAAATCTCTCTGCTATTGGTACGATTCGATCTGGTCGAATGCGAGTTATCATAGTTAAGATGAAAATTTAATGTGCATAATCAGTTTTAGTAGAATTTGTTCTAAGCATAAAATATCCAGATACATGATCAATTATCATCCCTGGAGCATCAGGTTAGTTGCAAAACTCCGAGATAAGAAAAAGAAGAAGAAAAGTGGGGAGATGTTCATATAAAACAATAAGAAGAGCAGAAAATCTCAAGTTCTTTTAGTTTCAGGCGGAATCACTTACATATAGGATCGCAAGGAGAACGAACATGCTTGAATTTTGTAGATCAGGTTTCACTGTTCAAAGATTGATGAAGACGTGCCGAAGGAGAAGAAGAACAAACCCTAAAATTGGTCTCGTTTTTTTTAGAGAGAAATAGAGTTTTAGGGTCAAGGGTATTTTGGGAACTAAAAGAGTAGAAAATGACCTGATCTATAATTCTTCATATTATTTCAAACCTTATATATCATTACCAATATTATTATGACAACTTTTGGTTAATAGAAAAAAATGATGGTTTTTTTAGTTATTATGATAATATTTTGAACCCAAATAGCCATTTTCTCTTATAAGAATGGGGGCATCTCAACAAAAAACAATATAACAATGGGGGGCAATTTGATGAAAAGAAAGTGATAGGGCACATTCAATGGGGTTGGGTAAGGTAAAAGTACTTTGACCATAGTCAAATATGATGGAATTATGACCAATCACACAATAAATAAAAAGTAATGGTACTAGATCGCACACTGACAGTAGTTGGGGTCGGCGCGGCTCACTTACGGTTCCCTCTTTTGGGATCAGTGGGGTTTTTGCGAACAACTTGATGCATTATCTATCTTGAACCATGCGTATTGTTTGTTCTTTTCTTAATCTTTACACAAATTTCCAGTTTTGACAAAGTACGAGATCCTTATTGTTTGTTTCTACATCGCGAAATCTTAACTCTCTCTCTCATGGAGAAAGATAAAGAAAGGTGGTGTGACTCGGCACAATAACAACACAATTAACATTTTGAGTGTTAAATGAACATATACAATTTTAGGTACCAACTGATCAAATCACAAGTTTTTTGTAGACAATTCTATGTGACTCGTATTGTTTGACCTAAGTCGCATATATCTATTTATTTCTAACTGAATTCTCACTTCAAACATCGTATTGATATTTCTAATATTGACGTATAACGAATGAGTGAGGGTTTGAACTTATAAAACCCCTACATTGAAAGTCTACTAAGATTTGTCTTTTATAATCTTACAACTTGATATAATATTTCATAATTGAATTAAATTGAGATGGTCCAAATTCAATTTTTAATGGAAAACGATTCAACCCTTTACCGGCACTTTGTTTAAATGGTGTTATTTTATCATTTTTTTCGATGAGAAGGTGTTATTTTATCTAAATATAACATTGTCCAAAAGTGGTTGTAAAAAAAAAAAATTTCCCCCTGAAAGTAAGTAACAAAATTTGCCATAATAGGGACCAAACTTGTTAGTTTCGTTGACCTTCAAATATTAGATATTTGAAACGCCAACTTCAGAATTATGTTTTGTTATAAAAATATCATGTGGCCAAACATTATATTATGGAACAGAAAAAGCTTACTCGTTGAAAGTACATTATTGATGAAGAATATACTTGAAAAACTTGATTGCGTTTAGTTTGGAAAATAACACATATCATGAAATACTGATTAAATTTAAAAATTAATTTTTGAGTCTATAGACCAAAAATAGGGTCCTAATAGGAGATTTAATCCTCTATAATCCTAAAAAGGATTTAAAAACCAAATTAATCATCATAAAAGAGATCTAGTCCATTTGTATTCATCTCGAGAGAAATATCAAATCTCTATAATATTTAATCCTTATTAATACCTATTATAACCTTTCCATATATTTTGTAACCGTTTTTGCCAAAATAATCATGTATATATCATTTCCTTAATTGTCTCCATCTTTCTCTCTCCAATCAGAATTATAATGAAAGAAATATTAACAAATCTAATATGTAACCGTAATATAGTATATCTCATTTTCAAGAACATTAACCTAGTTGTTTAACCACTATTAACATCAGAACTCTACATTCATTTCCATTAAACTTATCGAAGATCAATTCTTGAAGGTAATTATTTTTGCTAAAATCATAATGAGAACATTCATTTGTAAGATTTCGTTTTTGTTTTCATGTATTTGATATTACTGTTTTGTATTTAGATTCATTTTTAAGATCTAATAATTAATTTTTTAAACTGTATCAAATTGTTATGTATTATTTCTGAAAAAACTATTCAATTGTAGATCTTTCTCATAATATATATTTCCATCTTTGATAGATCTGAAATGGAAGTCTAAACTTCTCTCTCTCTCTCTCTAAAATTTTAATATCAATAATGAAATCTTTGATCTTTATATCATATTTAATGTTTTATTGAATCTAGGTATGTTCTATATCTTTCAATTTTCGTGGTATGTATCTTAAGATTTTCGTTTAATCATTACTGAAGTTTTTTTCAGATCAGATTCATCTTCACTGACGGACTCAGATTTGCGGTATATTCAGATTCATTGTTTTCTCTGGATATAAAGTATATGTACTTTACGCGTACTTTTTTCACAAAACAGTTGCCGTTTATAGTAAAATAAATGTTCCAAAAATTATATGTAATTTATTGCACATTATACATATTTTTTCACATAACAGTGACCTTGTGATTCGAACTAACGTTATGTTTGTCTTCTATCACATTATGAAGTTTAACAAACAGTATGCATAATTTATTCCATTATACATGTCGTTTCTAGTAAATTGTTTGTTTTGTTAACAAATGTATATGTTTTCTTTTTGCAGTTTTGTTGTTACTTATGGAATTTGCTACTGAAGTTGGTCATTTGTTTCCTGGTGGTGCAAAATCATTTGGATATGCTCTTCGACAATATAGTGTAAATGTTGTTTGTCCTGCTCAAGACTACATATGCTCTTCGACAATATAGTGTAAACGATTTTTTGGTAACAGAATGTAAACGATGTGTAATGTAAAAGAAATTATGTGTTATGTAATAGAAAGTATGTGTAATTTACTGAACAAGACCCAAATACATTTGATAAATTACGTTGTATACTTGACTAATGATGGTTTATTCGTCATAAATAATACATAATTTACGTATTTGTTTCATAATTTGTATTCGATTTGTATTTATGTATGAGTAAAAACGAAAACAAATGTTGCTTTAATGTTCCCAGAAAAATATACTATTTCCAAAACTGAAAGTTAAGTGAGAGAAAGTGATATATATGTTTTGTATATTAACCCCCAAATCACGCTAAATTGATCCTAGATTGATTCAGATAATAGGAAAGAGAAAATTTGATTTCCAAATCTGTTTAGAGGAGAGAGAAATTATGATTTGTTTCTATCTTTTTTTTTCTAATCAATCTCTATATTTTTGGCTAATAAATCTCCATATTAAATCTGTAAAGAAGAGAGAGAAAATTGATTTGGGAAAGTTTAGATTTTGTTTCTAAACAGATTATAGAAGAGAGAGAAATTTTCGTGAGAATCTAACCGTTTTTTCCTAAATTTATCCTAAAATCAAGGTACATTAAACCGATTGAAATCCCAAATGAAGTAGGTTTAGAGAGAGAAAGTGTCTTTATGAAGATTGGTATCCAATCTGTTTCGGCTGAATAAAGATCCCCCACAAATCACGCCCACGGGTTTTGGGAAAGTTTCCTAAAACCCTCGTAAATTCAAAAAACCCGGGGTTTTTCTATTTGGGATACATTTGGTATTACCCAATAAATTAGCCATACTTTATACCCTTCTTGTAAAAGGACCAAAAATCCATAATCTAAGAAGAATGGTCTATAGACCTATTATCAAATTAATTTTGGTCTATATACCCATGGACTCTTTAAAAATATATTCATATCATGTTTTTAGTACTCTCTTGTGGTAAATTATATCTTGTCGTGGAAAAAAATAATTTGTGAAAAAAAGTAACTTGTCATCAAAAATATTATTGGGGACAAAAAAGTTTGCAAAAAACTAATTTTCAGCGACAATTCTTTAACTTTGGGGAAAATATTTAGTGACAATTCGTTACCGTTGGGAAAAATATTTAGCGACAAATTTTATAATGGTCATAAAAAATATTCACCAACCCAATAATATTGTCATAATGAAATTTTGGGACAAAATAAATATTTACACAAAATAACTAATTAACGGCAACTATATTTTTTGTTACTGAAAATATTTTTTCGCGACAAACCATTTAGTCGTAAGCCTATCTTATAGCAACGAAATGACATTTTCCCCCTAAAATTTGTCGTTAATTTTTTTCTAGGACATGGAGGGAAATACAAAAAAAGTTCTTCTTTTTTAGTGACAATTCTAGCAACGAAATTGTGAAATGGTCGCGAATAATATTTTTTTCGCGATAATTTATCAAGTCGTCGTTAAAAATCATTTTTAGTGACAAATTTCATTTCCTCACAAAAAAAATGGTCGCTAAACCTGTTTTTCTTGTAGTGTCATTTGGATTCATATCCGTGAACCACCATTGAGTACTCCTACTCGAATCATGATCTCATCATTCGACTCGTTAATGGTTTTTCTAGGCCCTATACTATAAGTATTACTCGGGCACATCAAGCTTGTGCTTAGAATCAAGAAATGTTTACCTATCTAAAGGTACATTATTCTACGCAATCACATACATACATAAATATGACAAACATATATAAAAGTATGTCTCCTAGATTCGTACTAGGTTTGCTATGTCTCGTATAGCTATTTGTGGGAAATTGTGACATTCCTATGTCTAACATGGATTCTAAGTCTAATTTCGTAAATTCAGACTTAATTTATGTCACGTTTCTTCCTTAATGATTTCTAAAATCGCTTTAAGGAAAAGCTCTGTTTGGATTATCGCATAATCCGGGCCAATTTCGTAAAAAATTAGGGTTGGGGTCGGAGTCCCAGTCCGAGACAGACTGGGACGCGTCCAGGCCAGTCTGGCCCGGGACAAACTTCATCTTCCTCCTATTTTCTTGTTGATTTTCGATTTTTTTGCTGTTCCTTCATGGTTCAGCTGCTGTTTTTGATGGAAAACCATAAAAAACAGCACCTTTTGAATTTTTTTTTTTTAAATCCAACCCGATTTTCTATCGTCTTTTCGAAAACGTTTTTTAAAATTCGATTTCTTTCTATTTGATTAGGTCTAAACTAATCAATTTTATGTCAAACCTAAAATTTTCTAATCAATCAAGTTCGAATATAATTCGACTAGTCAAAGTTAGTTTCATGTAACCGGCTCGTGATGCCACTGTAGGGTTATGGGTGTATCTAATACACTGTCTAGTGTTCTAAGCGGAATCTCAACATCTAATATGTTAACACTAGTTTCCAGGTTCGTTGTATACATGAACGATCCTGGAAACCCTAAAATATCTAATATGTTAACACTAGGATTCCTAAAATATCTCCTCCAAGACATATCTAATAGTGTCCCACATGAAACCCTAAAAGGGATTTATGTGTGGCCGGCCACATAAAGCCTTTATGGAGGCTCCCTTTTTAGCCCGGGGTTATGTACACTTGTCCGGACTCTTCCGAACTCTATTTGGCCTCAAATAATGGATCAAATCCAATTATTTGCCACTCTTTATCAAGTCAACTCTCTCCGATCAAGTTACCGCTCTTATGTGTAACCCGTTGTAGGATCGGGTCTATGTTAGCTGCGAATCACCGATTTGATTCGACGATCGTAGTTGGCTTCTAGCAAAGCACTACAACCCCTAATTGGACCGGACGGGATGATCTTCATCTTTATCCTAACTGACAAATTGATTGCATTGCCATCTTGGTCGAAGGACACTCCTTCGGAAGGACATCTCCTTCAGATCGAACGGATATATCCTTCAGTCTCCCACTTGTTCTTAGAACAAGTGCAATGCTCGATTCCCATGTCACTTCGTATCTCATCTGGTACGTCATATCCTTTTTCAAACTTTCTTGATCCGGAGAACAACTGCCAAGCTAATGATTAGCTTTTAATCCATTAGAGTACGGCCGTACATTTTCAGTTGCTTCTCCTCAAGTGGCCCGGAGATACTTTTTCCTAACCTAGTTAGGATGAAATAATCCACTCTTGTACTCCCACTTAACTTCATATCTATCCTGTTTCCCCATAATAAAGTTTTAACTGGTAAGAACCATCTCACAACAATGTAATGACATGGGTACATAAGTGAGACGGCAAAAAATAAGAGGTAATCCCCAAACTTGGATGATGACAAGGCAACAAAGTTTGATATAATAACAGAGAGGGCATGCATTTCACCAAAATGATCTACAAAGGTCTCAAGAATCAAACTAGTCATGTTATTATGGTCCTCCTGGGCATCAATAGTATTGTCTACCGTCATGGGAGTATCCAATTTAATCATTTCATCACTTTCGAGAATGGAGTTGGACTTAACATTAGCACTAGGTGTATTACCCTTACCTGTACCCTTGGGATTTGTTGGAGTCTGGGGTTGTGAAACCCCTTTCTCGATGTCTTTCAATTTTGCTTCCATCTCTTTAAGGCGTGCAAGGTGTTTTGGCTAATCTGAGTTTCTACCTCATAAAATGATATCGAAACATCTTCAAGATTCCTCTCATGATGAAACGCATAAGTGAAACCAACTAAGGGCTCTTGAAGATTCTCATAATCAGTTGTAAAGGCATCACTCCTTGAACCTACGGGCTTCATATGCGTGTCTACGAGATTGATGCATCCTAATGAGACATCTCCACAAAGAGAAATAGTAGGCCATTCACCCGCTAGGTGTTCTTGACTTGCACAAATGCTACAAACACTATCAATCACTAAATCACCATCATGCATATCTATAAATTCTTTCCGAGACACGTTGAAAATTTTATCATGTGCTTCCCCGTTTTCCTTTAAAAAGCATATGCCTCTTTTTGATTTATGATTTCGTTCGGCTATATCTCGGTCACTGTTAGCAGCGCCAAAAACTTGATGCACCCGAAAAGGTTGCACACCCAAGCGGAGGTACCAAGTAGTAACCCGGCAAAGCCGGGGTCGATCCAAGGATAGGAGGGTAATTCGGATATCGAAGGGTCTTATCCACCAATCAAGGTATCAAATGCCAACTTAAACTGAAAAGGAAAGGAAGCAAGGTAAATGGGGGGCTCTGATCGAATAAGT
Organism: Eschscholzia californica subsp. californica; assembly: GCA_002897215.1. NCBI lineage: Eukaryota > Viridiplantae > Streptophyta > Magnoliopsida > Ranunculales > Papaveraceae > Eschscholzia > Eschscholzia californica. The sequence goes on from BEHA01004629.1 coordinate 692,360, forward strand.
AAACAAGTAAAACTATACTAAATTATCTAAGTAAAACGGGCGAGAGAGATTCGAGAGAAGAGTCGGAGGAACAAGAGTCGAGACGGGTAAGAATCGATTCGGGCAAAGGTCGATTGAGAGGGATACTTCGATCAACAAGATCGAAGGTGACAATTACTACTAATTATTCGCATGAAAATGTAATTAACTTCACCCACATTGACAATCCTAAGCATCATGTGTCTAACTAAGCATAATCGATCAAACGTCACTAAGCATCGACTATCAAACTTACACACACTATCTAATGAATTAAAAATGAACAAGTATGACACTAATAAGTATAACACGTCAAACTAAGTAAAATCGATCAAAGGTTAGTAAGCATCGACTATCAAACTAAGTACGCATTATCAAACTTTGTGTCAATAGACGATTAAGATCAAGGCTTCTAATTTAGAAAACTAGACGAAGTCAATTAAATTAACTCAAATGGAAACAAATCATAAGTCATTCATTGCGTTCAAATCATGTTTCACGAGTACTCGAATCCAAGAGTTAGCTAAAATGTTGAATGAATAATAAATGAAAAGAAAATGATGAGAGAATCCCCCTTTTTCGTTGTGGTTCGAGCCTAAGATCGTCGGAAAATATAAGTCTTTAGTTGCATCCGATCTCCCCTTAGCAAAATTCTGGGTTCCCCATAGCGACCACCATCATCTTCTCCATTTATCACAGACCTCCATTAAAGCTAAACCCTAGCTTTCTCTCTCTAGCAATTTCTAACCCAACATCAAATCAAACCACATGAGAAGCTAGCCAAGGATGACAGGAACAAAAGCTCTAAGGTTTTTCTGGCCAAGAAAGTGGTCGGAATCCCTAGAAAAATCCGGCCAAAACCATGAAGATTCCAGCCAAAAGCTGCTGTCCCGAGCCAAGAACTGCTATTCCGTGCACATCCGAGCCGTACCGAGCAGCCATCTGATCTCTGTGCTGAGCTGGAAACACTCACGAGCTGCTCCAAAGCAGCTCGGGTTGCTGCTGGCCCTATCCTCCATTGTTGCTGGCCCTATCCTCCATTGCTGCTACAGCTCCCGAGCACGCGCCTGAGTAGCTCGTAGCTCGCACCCCTGCCGTTCCCGTGCTCCACCTTCTAGGATGCAGCTTGGGCTGCTGTTGTGTGCTGTCTCGAGCTGCGATCTCGTGCCGGCCAAGCATGGCCGGCCTAGCTTGGCCGGCCAAGGCTACTCATTCTTCTTCTCTCTTTTCCTCTCTTTCAAACCCTCAAGCTTCAAGAACAATGAACCCTAATTTCCTCCTTGCCTCTTTTTTTCGTCTCTCCTCTTTCTTTTCCAAGAAGATGATGAATAATAGCCTTTTTGGATAAGATTTCTTTTGACCACTAAAACCCTAGTCATAATCTTGACTTTGACTCTGACTTGACTATTTTGACTTTGAATCATAAAGAGAGGGTGCTTATAGAATCTTTCCTTGTCTTGCTCTTCTTCTTTTCTTTTGTGGGCTCTGGCCTTAAACTTGGTTTTGATTTAGAAACCAAGAGGTGCCTCCATACTTGGTCTCTACAAATCTAATTTCAAGGGGCGACTTTGGCTTGCATCTTCCATAATTTTCCCGTCCGAACTCCGATTCAACTTCCGTTTTTACCGTCGGACTCGTCATTGACTCCACTTGTCATTTGATTTGCTTGAAATATTTTTCTCTCATTTTGGGCTCATGAAATGATAGCGATTAATTCTTTGTTTTATTCCGAATCACACGCTTAACTCAAAAATAGGTACCTAACATGAAAACACACATTAATTATTAGAACTAACACTCAAAAAGGACTAATTAATCTAAGTTAGGCGCATCAAATGTGACATTTTAGCTATTATCAACCCCATCTTTTCTGATGTGGAATCGGAGATAAAGCTCAGCTATCTCAAGTTCCCTGGGAAATCAGTCAAACTTGAAAGATTGTTGACCATCCTTTAAACCATTGTCATGTCCTTACTCTTTCCTCTGATGAGGAGCTGGATTCCAACTATGACCCTATGCACACCACTATTATCATCTCTCCTGACCATGATCATGAGCCCCCTTTACTGAAAGCTCCTCCACCATCTCCCATCACTCATACCACCCCACCTCCCCTTCCCCTCACAACCATTTCATTACCTCTGGTAAAAGAGGTAGAGAAAAACCCGAGCCATCAATCTATAAGTTCCCCTGAAGGTGTTGAGGACTTGTTCTTCGAACATATGTGGTGCACTCTGTATCATATTCCTCAAGCTATCCAGAACAGAGCCGACCTGGATACCATTTTCGACTGCATGGGCAAAATAATTCAAGTCAAGCCTAGAAATTTTGGTTTAATCCACAACTAGGTAATCCGGGTTCATTTCCTTTATGATGTCAGATCCCCACTTTTAGCTATTATCAACCCCATCCTTTCTGATGGGGAATCAGAGATAAATCTCAGCTTTCTCAAGTTCCCTGGGGCAGTCTGTCAAACTTGCAGAATTGTTGACCATTCTTTAAACCATTGTCCAGCCCTTACTCTTTCCTCTGATGAGGAGCTGGATTCCAACTCTGACCATATAGACACCACTATTATCATCTCTCCTGACCATGATCATGAGCCCCCTTCACTGATAGCTCCTCCACCATCTCCCATCACCCATACCACCCCCCCCCCCACACACACAACCTTTTCATTACATCTAGTAAAAGAGGCAGAGAAAACCCGAGCCATCGTTCTATCAGGTCCCCAGAAGGTGTTGAGGACTTGTTCTTCGAACATATGTGCTACACTCTGTATCGTATTTCTCAAGCTATCCAGAACAGAGCCGACCTGGATATCATTTTCGACTGCATGGGCAAAATAATTCAAGTCAAGCCTAGGAACTTTGGTTTAATTCACAACTAGGTAATTTGGATTCATCTCCTTTATGATGTCAGATCCCCACTTTTAGCTATTATCAACCCCATCTTTTCTGATGGGGAATCAGAGATAAAGCTCAGCTATCTCAAGTTCCCAGGGGCAATCTGTCAAACTTGGTGGATTGTTGACCATCCTTTAAACCATTGTCATGTCTTTACTCTTTCCTTTGATGAGGAGCTGGATTCCAACTCTGACCCTATGGACACCACTATTATCATCTCTCCTGATCCCCCTTTACTGATAACTCCTCCACCATCTCCCATCACCCATACCACCCCCCCTCACAACCTTTTCATTACCTCTGGTAAAAGAGGCAGAGAAAACCCGAGCCGTCGTTCTATCAGCTCCTCTGATCACTCTGAGGATCCTCAACCAATGAACTCTATACTGATCGACAATATAGAAGCTAGAAGGCTCCTGGATGAATCTTTGGTCATTTCAAGAAGTTTGAAAATTCTCACGCAGAGGGAAGAATGAGGGGTTGACGACCCACCAGAGCAGTCTACTTAGTCTTTTCTGTCCTGTTAAGTCAGTTTATTTCCAGGTTTTATGTTTGTTTAGTTCTCGTCTAGTCCTTTTTTTGCTTGTTGAGTTTGGTAGTGTGGGTCTTCTTTTTTAGTTTTTGTCATGTGTGGTACAGTAGAATAAGCTTTTGTTACCTCATCCTAGAATACCTAGTAGTGAGGTAAGTGGTTCTAGTTGCCTGACTCAGTGGTATTACACATTGTGTTGCCGGAAAGACCACTTTTGATTACTATTGCTCCTTGTACCACTCTGCCTTATTATGTGGTTTCTCTGATAGATATTTCTAGTGCAGGACTCTTCCGTTTTCATTTTGTTGTACTTTCTCTTTCTTGTTCTGGTTCTCTGTTTTTTTTGCTCGGCAGTGGTGCCCCTAGACCTTTGTAGTTCTTCTGTGCATTTGACTAGTGGTATTGCGACTCCTCTAGTCTGTTGGCCTCTTGGATTAGGGTTTCTTCCGTTGGCCATTAATGTTGTGGAGCCTTTAGACCTATGGCCTTTTGTTGTGGGCCCCTAGTCTTTTATCGGCTCTTCTGGTCTTTTGACCTGTGGTTTTGCGGCACCCCTAGACTGAAGGTCGTTGATTAGGATTTCTCCCTTTGGCCAGTTTTTTTGTGGTGACTTCAGACCCGTGGGCTTTTATGGTGAGCCCCTAGATTTTGTTGGCTCTTCTAGGCCTTTGGTCCATTGACACCCCCCCCAACAGTGACCTCTCTATTCTGGCTTGGAATGTCAGAGGTTGTGGTAACTTCCTTAATAAGAAACACCTTTGGGCCTTAATTAGAGAGCATAAACCCGACCTTATTTTTCTGCAAGAAACTAAGTGTATGAACACGAACATTGGTAGGCTTCTAAACTTTCAGAGACAACATCTCCACATAAAATAGTTCAGTAGGAGAAACCGTACTCTGTTAGACAAGAGAAAGACATAGATGAATCATATCATGGTCTTTCAAACACACGTGTCCAAATTCCACTATAGCAGAAAAGAGATACCATATGAATATGGTTTCTTACGAAGGTTCTAAGATAGTCTTTTATTAATGTCTGATAATGCAAAAACCGTTTCTTGGAAATGAATCAACGTTTCCTACAATAGTTTCTTTATGACCAGTCAAAAGAAACAATAGGGTTATTCACAAGCTATCAGAAACAATATGATTGTTGCTCTTGATGGTGTCTTCCTTGAAAAGTGTTACTTCAAGAAGACAAATGGGAGAAATCTGTTTTGAATTTGATTTGAATTAAGAAACAAATTGACAATGGTATCCTAATGCCAGTTTCTACGACCCGAGTCTCCCAAAAGAGAGAACATGCAAACGAAAGAGTTGAGAAATTCTGTTGCCTTCCGCACAAGACGAATTAGATTCGCAAAAGAGTATCTCACCAAAAAAAAATCTTAAAAGTTAGGAAGATTTCACAAGTTGTTCAAAACCCCTTGTGAGTTGATGAGACATGAAAATGTCCCATCTGAGTCTCTTAATTTGGACAAGTTAGTATATCTAGGGCAGTTACTCTCATGAATTACTCCTTTTTCTACTCAGGGACCTTTTTCAGAGTTATGTGTGCAAAACGGATAAAAGTCGGAGAAATGCAGACTGGGGGTATTTTGGTTATTTTGTGATTCTGATTTCAAGGTCAAGGTTAGTGCTTGGATGGAAAGTAGAGTCCAAGACGAACCCGTAGGCGAAAACGGAAGTGAAATCGGAGTTCGGATGAGCAAATTAGAGCGAGTCAAAGTTCGGGTCAAAATTGGTGGACCAAGAGTCAAGCGGGTCACATTCTGTCACGGCCAGGAGTACACCAAGCAATTCCCAACAGCAGTCATCATCTTCTTTCTTCCTTCTCTGTTTCAAAAACGAAAATTACCAACCGACTTCTAAAAACCGAGACCGACTGATTATAAGGCAACAACCGACTCGACTTGATGATGAAAGAAGAAAAGAAGAAGATAGAAACCGACCCATCTTCTGCTATATAAAGAAGAAACAGAGAGAAGAAAGAGATCCTCACCATTAAAGCCAAATCTGAGTTTAGAGAGAGAAAGTTAGAAATTAGTTTTTTTTCTTCTCCTTCTTGTTGCTACTGTTAGAGAGAGAGAGAGAGAGAGCTCTTGTGTATTATTAAAGAGATAAAGAGAGAAGATAGAGTGAGGAAGAGAGAGAAAACAGAAGAGAGAGAAAAGAAACCAAAGAAGGAAAATTATTTTCCCACAGAGAAGTATTTTCCGAGAAGACGAGAAAACTATTTTTCTTAAGGGTCTGTTTGGCTGCGCAGAAGGAAAAAAGTGAAAAAAAGGTGTTTTCTCTCCATTTCTTTTTCTCTTATCATTAATTGAACCGTATCTTTGATATTCATGGGTTTCTAACTCTCCCACTAGGATAAAGGATGAAACCCTAACATGAGTATTTGAAATCTAATATCATATTTATTTTATTATCTCGTTTAAAGTGCTTAAAGTTTCGAATTAATCGTACTTCGGTTAGTCTAATAAACTAACAACTTGGATTTAAATTGCAATATATTTTAAGTGAAGTGGGTTATGGGTTTTGATCATTATTAAAGTGTTTTATTGTCTTATTTTCCGAAAATTGGAGATTGATTTCTAACAATTTTTGAGTTATTAAAAGAGGGATAATAGTTTGAATTAGATATTAGATTTGAATATGATTGTTAGTGGTGAATTCCGATATCCTAGTTTTACCAACTTATAGTTTTTCATCACAACTTTATTTTGTTTTCTAAATTTCAATTTTTAGTTTCCAATTATCTTCTCTAAAATCAATTGTCCACTTTCCTAGTTTGTTAGTTAATTTTAGGTTTAGGTTTAATTCCAAACAAATCTCCGTAGATCGACCTCGTAATACTTGCCATATTAACATACGGTACATGCATTTGCGAATTTTAATTTAATCTAATTAGCCTAGTATTTAGGTTCACTAGACTTCACATCAAGTTTTTTGGCGCCGTTGCCGGGGATGTGTTTTTAGGATTTGTTTCTAAATTTGGAATTGATTTTTAAACTAGTTAATTTAGGATTTTATTTGCTTTCCAAAAAAAAATTCGCAAAAGTATTTTATTTCTAGATTTTTTTAGGAGCTTTCTAAATTTTGGTTATTTGTGATTGTTTCAGATTTAGCAAGAAAGAAAAAAAAAGAAGCCTCGGATTCAAACACTGAAGGGAAGAGTGGTCTGGATCGTCTGCAAAGGTCGTCGCCCGTCTAGAAAGGGAGGTAATTTTTATGATCACCCAGGAATCTCCTGTAAGTGGGTAATTGTGTGAATTTGTTTGCCTCATTGTTTTGCCGAACTGTTTAGTGTAAGCAGTTTAGTAAGGGCACAAAACCCAATTACAAGATAGGAGTTCGGATTTCATCACCGTTCTCTTGCCCATTTAGGAAACAACATTCACGATCCTAAGCCTCGTTAATAATTAAAATCTGATTTAGACAGTGACCCTAGGGTATCGAGCTCATAGGACCTTCATAAACAACTCGGGAACTTGATTCTTATCTAGGCATTCTCAGAGGAAAGTATGTGAGCAATTCTTGTCAAAAAGGCCGCCTCGAGAAGAGGAAACATTTGCCGAAGGAAGACGGTTATCAGAACGTTCATCGTTGGTTGTCTTCCTGGAGAATTGTTTACCGTCTAGTTTGATCGAGTAACCCTTATAACAGTCATAGTTCAAGTGTCGTGGCGAAGTAAGAGCTGTCTAGATTACTAGGCAAATCTGACAAGCCATTCACTACTTTGATTGTGCTTGTTTTCGAAAACCAAGGATTCACTACGAAGATCCTAAGGAAACAAGCACAATCAAGCTGACTCCACCAAGCAACCTAAACAGAATCTAGCAACAAGTTATTAGACGTAAATTTAGCGAATGGCTTGTCAGATTTGCCTAGTAATCTAGACAACTCCTACTTCGCCACAACACTTGAACTATGACTGTTATAAGGGTTACTCGATCAAAGTAGACTGTGAACAATTCTCCAGGAAGACAGCCAACGATGAACGTTGTGATAACCGTCTTCCTTCGGCAAACGTTTCCTCTTCTCGAGGCGGCCTTTTTGACGAGAATTGCTCACATACTTTCCTCTGAGAATGCCTAAATAACAATCAAATTCCCGAGTTGTTTATGAAGGTCCTATGAGCTCGATACCCTAGGGTCACTGTCTATATCAGATTTTAATTATTAACGAGCCTTAGGATCGTGAATGTTGTTTCCTAAATGGGCAAGAGAACGGTGATGAAATCCGAACTCCTATTTTGTAATTGGGTTTTGTGCTCTTACTAAAATGCTCACACTAAACAGTTCGGCAAAATAATGAGGCAAACAAATTCACACAATTACCCACTTATAGGAGATTCGTGGGTGATCAGAAAAATTACCTCCCTTTCTAAACGGGCGACGACCTTTGCAGACGATCCAGACCACTCTTCCCTTAACTATTTGAATCCAAGGCTTCTTTTTTTTTTTCTTTCTTGCTAAATCTGAAACAATCACAAATAACCAAAATTTAGAAAGCTTCTAAAAAAAATCTAGAAATAAAATACTTTTGCGAATTTTTTTTTTAGAAAGCAAATAAATTCCTAAACTAACTAGTTTAAAAATCAATTCCAAATTTAGAAACAATTCCTAAAATCACATCCCCGGCAGCGGCGCCAAAAAACTTGATGTGAAATCTAGTGAAACTAAATACTAGGCTAATTAGATTAAATTAAAACTCGTAAGTGCACGAACCGTATGTTAATATGGCAAGTATTACGAGGTCGATCCTACAGAGATTTGTTTGGAATTAAACCTAAACCTAAAATTAACTAACAAACTAGGAAAGTGGACAATTGATTTTTGAGAAGATAATTGGAAACTAAAAAATGAAATTTAAAAAACAAAATAAAGTTGTGATGAAAAACTATAAGTTGGTAAATCTAGGATATCGGAATTCACCACTAATAATCATATTCAAATCTAATATCTAATTCAAACTATTATCCCTCTTTTGATAACTCAAAAATTGTTAGAAATCAATCTCCAATTTTCGGAAAATAAGACAATAAAACACTTTAATAATGATCAAAACCCAGAACCCAGTTCACTTAAAACATATTGCAATTTAAATCCAAGTTGTTAGTTTATTAGACTAACCGAAGTACGATTAATTCGAAACTTTAAGCACTTTAAACGAGATAATAAAATAAATATGATATTAGATTTCAAATACTCATATTAGGGTTTCATCCTTTATCCTAGTGGGAGAGTTAGAAACCCATGAATATCAAAGACATGGTTCAATTAATGATAAGAGAAATAGAATTGGAGAGAAAACACCTTTTTTCACTTTTTTTTCTTCTGCGCAGCCAAACAGACCCTTAAGAAAAATAGTTTTCTCGTCTTCTCGGAAAATACTTCTCTGTGGGAAAATTATTTTCCTTCTCTGGTTTCTTTTCTCTTTCTTCTGGTTTCTCTCTCTTCCTCACTCTATCTTCTCTCTTTCTCTCTCTAATAATACACAAGAGCTCTCTCTCTCTTTCTCTCTCTAACAGTAGCAACAAGAAGGAGAAGAAAAAAAAACTAATTTCTAACTTTCTCTCTCTAACTTGGGATTTGGCTTTAATGGTGAGGATCTCTTTCTTCTCTCGGTTTCTTCTTTATATAGGAGAAGATGGGTCGGTTTCTATCTTCTTCTTTCCTTCTTTAATCATCAAGTCGAGTCGGTTGTTGCCTTATAATCAGTTGGTCTCGGTTTTTAGAAGTCGGTTGGTAATGTTCGTTTTTGAAACAAAGAAGGAAGAAAGAAGATGATGACTGATGTTGGGAATTGCTTGGTGTACTCCTGGCAGTGACAGAATGTGGCCCGCTTGACTCATGGTCCACCAATTTTGACCCGAACTTTGACTCGCTCTAATTTGCTCATCCGAACTCCGATTTGACTTCCGTTTTCGCCTATGGATTCGTCTTGGACTCTACTTTCCATCCAAGCACTAACCTTGACCTTGAAATCAGAATCACAAAATAACCAAAATACCCCCAGTCTGCATTTCTCCGACTTTTATCCGTTTTGCACACATAACTCTGAAAAAGGTACCTGAGTAGAAAAAGGAGTAATTCATGAGAGTAACTGCCCTAGATAGACTACCTTGTCCAAATTAAGAGACTCAGATGGGACATTTTCATGTCTCATCATGAGTCTTATAAGACCGACACAAAAGCTATGACGAAACCAAATCCTAAAAAAAGAATTGGATGGGAGGCATAAGTTCAAAATTGGAATCCATGTCTCAAATCAAGTTTAGAACTTGGTCTAGTTGCCTAACAGGGTGATTCCTGTAGTTAACAATTGGGGTTTTCAAAGTGCAAAAGACAAGGATGAAAATATCGAAGTTTCCCGAACTAGTGAAAGACAAAGATTAGAATTCATAGTAAAAGGCTATGAATAAATTCATTGCTCCTATTACAAAATAAGAGCCCATAAATGATCAACTAGTACATGGGGATCAGAATCCAAAAGAGTACTTACTCATGGAGCTCGTAAAGTATGTAAACCTCATTGATTGTCGATGGAATAATGCATACAAGTGGGAGGTTGAATTTTACATTCAAAAAGCAACTCAAAGGGTTTGATTTCCTGCAAAGAATGAAGAAGAATCTTGTTTTACAAGAAGATAAGTGGGAGTATTCCTGTTTAATTTTTGTCCAGTATGAAACATACGATGAATTGAGAACAACATTTTGAATGTTAAAGCAGTTAAGAAACTAACTTAATAAAGGGCACCATACAAGGGTAAAATACTTTTGGGCATCAAAAGGTCTATGATTATAGATCAAGAGGATGATAGGACTTGCTCAAGAAAAAATCTTGAAGAGGTCCAATAGGAAAAGACTCTAAAAGAGAAGTTCTACCCACCTCTCATGGCACAATGCTCAGCAAGACTCAGAGTCTGAAAGACCCTGATGAGCAAAGCGCACAATACTTATATCTTATGCATAGGATTAATAATGAAAGACATGATTGGTGTTTACCCAGAAATCTCAAATACTTGGAGTATGAGAAGTCGTCACCAATAAATTCCGAAGCAAGTACTTTGGCTTGCTAACAGAGAATCCCAGACGATGAAAGCATCTAGGGTAAAATCTCAAAAAAAAGGAAAAAAGAAGGTTGAAGCGAGTCATAAAATGCAATCTTCCAAATTAAAGACATAATAGTTTTGACTAGGATAGACAACAAGCTGAAAGAATTCAAGCTGGTACTCGTTGCAAATTCTACCAATAAAGAAAATAATTAGAGCTTTGGAAACACTATTTCCAGTGTAAGAAACTGATATTATCATAGAAAACTGATGGAAACGTTCTTCAGTAAAATGATAATAAGCAAAGTATTATATGGATCAGATCTAAAACTAAACGGTCACCTCAGATCAAACATGAAAGACATATGAAATCTGAGACATTAGGATCTTATAAGAATGACCTCGACTCGTAAATTGAGTATGCAAAACAGTTTATGCGGAGAACTCACATTTATAAAATCTTGTTATCAGAAATAAAATAGTTTATTTTGTCATCTAAATTTTGGTTTAGTGTTTAAACGATATACCAAAATAATGGAACATTCCAAATAGGTTTATTAAATATGTGATCTAATAAATGAGATTCTATTAAGTGAAATTGGAATATTTAACTATCTGAATCTTAGTCCAGATCATTAAATGGACCAAATGGACAATAATGACTAATGAAGACTAGCATGTGAGATTGACTGATAGCTCTGTTTCGTGGCAAAAACTTGATGCACCCGAAAAAGTTGCACACCCAAGCGGAGGTATCAAGTAGTAATCCGGCAAAGCCGGGATCGATCCAAGGATAGGAAGGTAGTTTGGATATCGAAGGGTCTTGTCCCTCGGTCTAGATATTTCAAGCTAACTTAGACTAAAAAGGAAAGAAAACAAAGATAAATGGGGGTTTGATCGAATAAGGTGATAAGAGAATAAAGCAAACAAGTAAAATAAACTAAACAAAACAATAAAAGTAAACAGGCGAGAGAGATTCGAGAGAAGAGTCGGAGGAACAAGAGTCGGGAGACGGTAAGACTCGATTCGGGCAACAAATAAGTGAGAGAGGTGTCGAAGTCCGGGAATCCATAATGATAAACCTACGACTATGTGTAGTCCGATTTAATGTGTCGAAGTACAATCGATGTTCGACTCCTAAAGTAGATGTCTCTATGTACTATGTATATCCGGAAATCATACTTAGTCAAACAAACGTCTAAATCGGTTAATCCCGAGTCATCGAAAGTGTCGTCTAGTCGCCTAACTATGTGAAGTGCATGACAAGACACATGAAATTATGACTTAGACTACGATCGATATCGAATACTTCGTTTCGTCTATTAACTATGCAAAGTGCTTGACAAGACACATGAAAATACGATCAAAACGATAATCGAATCAAATGAACATCAATTCATAATCAAAACATCAAATCATAATCAAAACATCAAATCATATTAAACATAATCACAAATTCATCACATTTCATCTCATATAATCGACACACTTGATTTAGCTAACATGGTGAATAAGTAATAAATTAAAAGAAATGATAAGAGAAATCCCCCTTTTTCGATGTGGCTCGAGGCTAGGTTCGTCGAGAAAAATGAGTCTCTAAGTGTAGTCGATCTCGCCGTAGCAAAATTCTGGATTTCCCTTTTATAGTGCACTTTGGGTGTCCCCGAGCAAAAATCAGATTTCCCCATAGCGACCACCATCATCTTCTCCATTTTTCACCCAAACTCCATTAAAGCTTCATCAAGCTTTTTCTCTCTAAAGATTTCTTACCCAAAATCAAAATCAAACACATAGGAAGCAAGCTCATGATGTGGGAAACAAAAGCCCTATGGTTTCCGGCCAAAAAGGTGGTCGGAACACCTAGCAAAATCCGGCCAAAGAAGTGAGGATTCCGGCCAACCCTAGATCCGGCCACATCTCTCTTCCCGAGCCGCACAAGAGTAAACCCTAGGCGTCCCGTACCATCTTGGAAGCATCCCTAGCAGCTCCCGGGTGCGTTTCGAGCAAAGAGGCCTCCGTCCCGTGCCGTCCTTGAGGATCCCGAGCAGCAGCTCCATGAAAGCTTAACCCGAGCTGCTGCTGCAGCTCTATGAGAGCTGCTGCAGCTCCATGAGGGCTGCTGCCATCCCGTGCTGCTCGTGCCGGGAAGCTGCTGCTATCCCGTGCTTGCTGGTAGCTTCCCGAGCAGCAGCAGCTCCCGCGTCATCTCGAGCTCGAGCTGCTGCTCCGGCCAAGCTTTGGCCGGCCTTAGTGCTGGCCGGCCCCCTTCACCTTCTTCTCTCTTTTCCTCTCCTCAAGCTCTCTTTCTAGCTCTCAAGAACACCAAACCCTAGCCTCTTGCCTCTTTCTTTCTCTCACTTCCTTCTTGGTTGTTGAATGATGAATGAGGAAGAAGATGAATAGTGTATTTGACTCAAACCCTAGACTTACTCAACCTTGACTTTGACTCAAACTTGGGTCCATTGGGTGCCTCCAAAATCTCTTCCTTCTTTCATCTTCTTTGGGCTTGGGTTTTATTCCTTCATATCTAGGCTCTTGGGTTTTAGACTTAGGCTTTAATCTACACTTGGAAATCAAGGGGGGTGCCTTCATAGAATCTTTGTTTTAAGACCGAATCTCGACTTCTTTCTTTCACAACTTCCCCGTCCGAACTCGGAATGGACTTCCGTTTTCACCGTTGGACTCGCCTTTGACTCCTCTTCTCATTTGATTTATTTGAAGTCTTTTTCTCTTGTTTTGGGTACATGAAATGATAGTGATAATTCGCTCCCTTTATTCCGAATTAAGTTCTTTATTTCAAATATGGTACCTAACATGAAAAACACATAAAATATTATTGATAACACTCGAAAAGGAATAATTAGTCTAAGTTAGGCTCTCCAAATGTGACATTTTCATGTCACATCAGCTATAGGAATAAAACTATTCAAATCAATTGCATGGGTGTATGGTACACTAGAAACCACAAATAAGAGTTCTTCAAAAGTTGAACGTCAGAACTCTCATTAGCAAAATTGGAAAGATTCCTCACAAACATGAGTGTTTAGTTCATCTTATGTAAGAATGACAAACTCTAGTCCCGTCAAATGCCATGCCATAAAAGGAGGTTATAAAGGTGGAAATCGGCTGAGGCATGATAGACATGAAGCTGAGTGGGAGTACAAGAATGTGTTATGTCCTCCTAAGTAAATTAGGATTAGTATCTCAAAGTCTCTTGAAAAGTGACAACTGAAAATGCATGGTCGTGCTCAAATAGATTAAAAGTTAATCATTTGTTTGACAATTGCTTTTTAAATCAAGAAAGTCTGAAAGGTATGACGTATCAGATGAAATACGAAGAGACATAGGAATCGAGCATTGCACTTGTTCTAAGTTCAAGTGGGAGACTGAAGGATATGTCTATTCGGTCTGAAGGAGATTTCGTTCTGAAGGAATGTCCTTCGACCAAGATGACAATGCGCTTAATTTTTCAAATAGGGTGATGATAACTTAATCCAGAAGATTATCTAGTTCGGCCGAGTAAGAGATCATAATGCGTAGCTATAAGCCAACTAGGATCGTCGGATCACTTCGGTGATTCGAGACTAATATCGGCCAGATCCTACAACAGGTTACACCCAAGAGTTGTGACTTGATCGAAGAGAGTTACTAGAGGGAATAAGGCATAAGGATGTATTAGATCCAATGTGATAAGCTTAAAAGGTTCGAACTGGAACCAGAGAAAGATAGGAAAAACGACCCCTGAAAATAGGCCTGGATCAAGAGAGATGGGTCGCCCATGTTATGGCCAGCCATATGAAGTGGGCGGCCAGACCCAGCCCACTAAAGGGGCTGCCCTGGCCGGCCACACAAAAGGAGAGTCCCAGATGGGACAAACTCCAATGTGGGAATCCCACTCAAAAAAGGTTTTTGAGTCTTATCTACTCTGGAGTTCTTATTTGAATCCTAATTAGAATACGATTTCAACTCTAAGGTTCTCTACTAAGGATACTAATAAGATCAGTAAAGTTTTCTCAAGAGAAAATCTCTCTACAACATCAAGTGGAGAAAGAGATTTTAGAGAAAAAACTCCCAACCTATCTATCTAGTTAAACAACAAAAGTTCTTTATTTCAACCTTTTTATAAGATCCTAGCTGACACTAAAGGGGGAAGATCAAATCAACTTGCTCGGCTGCCTCAAGCAGAGGAGCTGCAATTTGGAGCTCTCATCTTCGGGATAAGGGCATCAAATTTAATTCAAAGGAAAGCAAATCAGGTAATTCTCTATCCCGTTGTAGTTCATCTTTAGTTCATGCATGTGATCCTAGTAGCTAGTGTTAGACATATTAGACGTCTGATATTCCACTTAGAAACATTAGGTGACTACGAAACACTACATTACTAAGCTTGAGCGTGGACCTGTAGCCCTGTATCCGGATACTCTCGCGAACGATGTGGACCCGTATCACAAAATGGACACGAGTATGCTTCGAAAGTTTAGAAACGAGACAAAATTCCAGCAGAATCTCATATGTTAATCAGATCGGTCATACTTGTAAAACCTGTCATGCACACAATATGCTCACATACACAAAACAAACTTACAAAGCGGAAGCGAAACAAACTCAAACTAATCCAACTTTACTACGAAGCCCAAAACAATGCAAAACTACAAAAGCCTCTTAAAACTTTTACATGGGTAGCCACGAGTTGAGGTATACCAAAGGAAAACAAACACATGAATCATTTGTGTAGGACTAATTTACCCATTACTATAATTTTTAAGTAAACAAAATCTTACATTTTTCAGTTACTCAGTAAATCAACTAAATAACATGTAATTTATATGTACTAAAATGAATAAAGAAAGCCAGTACCCCATTATAATAATGTTAGATCCATTTACCCATCACTGTCAAATCAGTACACCATTACTCATTATCTGAGTTTGTGATAAAAGTCCTTTTTTATGGTGTTCAGTTTCTTAAAAGTAGAGTAAATAATTGGTGCTTCAAAGTCTAAGGACTAAAACTGAATTGTTGAAATATTATATATACAATAAGCAATAGTGACTTCAATTTCATGAAGGAAAAAAAGTTCAACATGGGTCTTGTATTAATGTTGGTTCTGTTGAATACCTTCATGTGGTTGTTCAATCTTAAATGATACCTATATATGTCTAAAGAAGTGTTTTTGTTCCTGATACAAGTTCGTTTTCTTGTTCCATTATAAGGGTCGTTATACTTTATGTTTATAATGTTGTGGGGAGAAGAGTTATACGAGATCAATATTTCACTTAGTTACCTTGCTTCTGTTGCTACTAGAAGAGTTCATGGGTTGGTTTATTGGTTTGATGTCAATGGAAGGCAATAGTCCTCCACTATTCTCAGTTCTTACCATAAGACGTTATCTTCTTTCTCTATGCATCCCCTATTTATCTTCTCCCATTTTCAATATAATTTTCTCATTGCAGGTATTCCTTCGCCTGTTAAACATAATTCTAGAAACTAATTTTTATGTATTTTTTCCATGTCATACCAATCATGCCATGTATCAGATCATGGTATGGAGATGCCTAATCCTTCAGCAGAAAAGCATCATATTTGATATAGGGAGACTTGTTTCATTGATATGAGTTCTTTGCACTTCTCCAAGTTACTATAGTGTCATGTAGTTTTGCATTTCGTTCATCTAATCCCCATCATGTAACTTCAAATGTTGCTGACAAATGTTATTTACTACAAGGTATTTCGCATGCACTCTGCACAATTTGCAAAGATGGGAGTATCTTTGGCATCTACAAGTCTTAGAGAAACAATGCTTGTATGTTTCTCTTCCTAATTTTACTTTTGTTAGAAAAAGTGTAATTGGTTTTAAATGGGTTTGCAGGATGTAGGGTTTTGGAACTAGTTTACCTATCAACTTTTCACTTAATGAAACCTTGAGATCTTTATGGGAGGCAAAGAGGGTGATTAATATTTTTAGTTGGTTTGGATTATACAAGGATTCAGATTTTTCATAGTTTATCTAGATTATTGTAGTCTCTCCAGCTATTTTAGTGCTATATCTACATAGTTACTATTTGACATCAAGAACCAATTTGTCCCCTTAGCTTATAGTATTTCCAGGATCGCATCACCAACACGTAAGTCTGAATTCTGATTTCTATGAAAGTAACAACCTTGGACTGTTGGTATCGAGTTTATGGATTCGATTCTTGACAACTAATAACTATGACACCAAAAGATTATATAAATATAAAAGCGAAAAACTTATCTTGTTTGATCGAGGCGAGTTGTCACTCTTTCCTTAAGACAATCATGTCCCCGCAATGGTGCTAACGGTTCAACTGACACTTGTCTCTCAAGATACAACGATCACGTCATATTGAAAGAAGCACTACAATTCTATATGCTCCATCGAATTATCGAGTTACTATGCTCTCAAACACGACTCTAGACGACTCAACTATTGTCTTTACTATATACTAAAGGTTGTCCAAAAACTTATATCTAAAAGAGAAATCAAATTGAGTATTTATAGAGTTACTCATGACTCTACAAATCTACAAGATGTCCCTCCATTTGGGTTGTGACTACCCATAACTTGTGTCTTTTCACAAGTAACCATAGGATTTAATTTCACTCAAATCAAAAAATTATTTATTATATAAAAAATTTTCCAACAATCCCCCACATGAGTGAAATTACCCACAAAAGACAGATGACAGACAGACAGACAAACATACATACATATGAGAGCATAACAGGAGATACCATGCATCGGGAAAGATAGCTTTTGGCTTTGAATCTTCCGTAGTGAATAGATACCGAGTTTACAAGGACCTTAGTGAACTATGTCTTGAACTGGGTCCTATGAATTGTAAACCGATGCAGTAGCTATCTCACATGACACTCCTTATAACCTTCAATTCTCGGTTGTGTTCATTTCGGCCTTGAACATTCTCGGGTTTCATGAGCGCTTTAGAGAAGTCGGCCATTACGACCTTCTCACGGAACCGACACTAGTTCACACTCATATAGGTGATCTCCTATTAAAGGTATCCTATTATACCCCATTTAGAAAGAACAATTCTAAACTATAGGAATCATTAAAAGATAACCTTATCCTTACTCATTACAGGCAACACCGATTCATCGTAGAATTGGGTAAGAGAATATTTTCTTTCAGTGTTACTGGCGAGTCAGTATATAACTTCAGTTTCCCATTGAACTTAGATCTTGGGATCTCTAGTCAACTAGGTTGGGTTATGACTTTACTCATTTACTTAGGCAATAGTCCCATTCCCCTTGATGATAATTGCTCATTATTGACACACCTCTAATAATTGGATCCTCTTAGGTTGTCATTCCACTTTCTACGCATGCATAACTAATTCACATTTTCAAACTATTCAGAGCAATTATTTAGTGGTATTATTATGTCGACGCATATACCACGACTTACCATATTTCATTTATGGTACTGTTATGTATGTCAACCCGTATACCATGACTTACAATTTTCTATTGAGTTAATTCCTATTTGGCCCCCTGCTTTGTGACCAGCTACAAATATGGCCCCCAAATTTCTTTAAATTCAAATATGGCCCCATATTTTCACACAAATGCCATAACTACCCCTCCTATTAATGTATTTTCAAAATAAAATGAAAAAGAAAACTTAAATTCCACCTCACTTCCCTCTCCACCACTCATATCTCTCCACGTCACCTCTCTCTCCAACTCACCTCTCTCTCTCTCCAAGTCACCACTCTCTTCTCCGATGAAGGTCGCCGTGGAGAGAGTGGTGACTTAGAGAGAGAGAGAGAGAGAGAGAGGTGAGTTGGAGAGAGAGGTGACGTGGAGAGATATGAGTGGTGGAGAGGGAAGTGAGGTGGAATTTAGGTTATTTTATTTTATTTTATTTTGAAAATACATTAATAGGAGGGGTAGTTATGACATTTGTCTGAAAATAGGGGCCCATATTTGAATTTAAAGAAATTTGGGGGCCATATTTGAAGCTGGTCACAAAGTAGGGGGCCAAATAAGAATTAACTCTTTTCTATTTTTGAATGTCCTCCAAGAAATTCTTTTTTCTTATGTTATCTATTTCAGTTGAAATACACACCTGCTATGTGGATTTGGACAACTGATTGGACATTCATTTAGTTTTATAAAACTAATACATTGGTATACTATTGTTTGTAGTCAACAACCAAGCAAGATATCTATCTTATATACCATTCCCAAATTAATCAAAATCGACTTCAATTCCAACATAAAGTCTTCAACATTAATGGAAAAACAACTATGACAAACCATAGGTCCATGCTTCCCCCACATTTCATGACTAAAGCTAAGCTGTCATGAAACCAAACTCAGAAAACTAAAATTGAGTTTGTCCCATCAGACAATAATGCTGAAAGATAACAATACTAGAAATTCACTGTAAAGCCTCCACACTGAGATCATTTACAAAATAATTCACTGTTCAGGTACTACCCCTAGTTTTTTTCACTTTTATTGTGAAACTATAGGAGTAGATATTTAGCCTTTGTACTTCCTTTACTAGAAGATTTCATGTTTCTCTTCTTATGATTTCTCAGACGAAAGATAACACCAATTCATCTTGAAATGGGAAGAATATGAAAAACACCTCATTGCTTCTAATGATGAAATTACGTCTATATGTATGGTGATGTACCTGGATGCATCTAATAGCAAGTGAATGCATTTGTTACCAAGTGTTTTCTTTATCACTTGATATTCTTTTTGTCCTTCATGAGGATTTTGGGCAGAGACATCAATGTCCTTATACAACCCCCACAATTTGAAGTAATGAAGTCCATCACTGACTTAGTTTGATTTCACAATCAACCAAAGAATGCGTCGTCCTCTTGGAATTTATATTCGGTATCTTAATTAATTGAAATAATTAAGATATTTCAATCTGGTTATACTCAAATTCCTTATTAGGCGTGAACCAAGTTAAGCACCTATTAATGTACTGAACCACAACAAGAGACTCCACAACAGAAAAGGGTTTTCATTGTTTGCCTTGATTTCATTTTGTATAGTCACCTCTTGACTTGGTAATACACACCATGGCCTATGAAAATAACCATTGTAGTATAAATACAAACAACTATTGATCAGAAACCCAAACGGGACAAGTAAATATTAATTTCCTTTTGTTCCTCATGTCTGCTCTTGTCATTGAGTTAGAGTACCTCCAACATCAGTAAGTTTTCTTTATTGGTAGACAGACATGGCTAAGCGCATACAAAAGACCCTATTTGGAGCCTCTCCATCTTCACCTTCTTCTACTAAACTTGGCTTTCAATTCCCAATCACTGACTTTTCAATGTAAAGAACTGATTTTTCTCAAAGATTTAAGAACTTTTCTCATGACTCCACACGATCCCTGATGTCATCTTTCTAAAGATCAACCAACACCATATTATACATATGATAGTAATTTACGTAATACTAATAGTATTACAAATATGACTAAAATCAGAATCCTAAGCAATGATATATAGCATATTTACTGTTAAGAAAATAAAACTTATCTGGCTTAGCAATGTTCTTGTTTGCATCACCCAATATTCATTTAACAATGTTTGAGAAGACACCTGGTTTATGTTTAAATCGCCCTGTTCATGTTTGAAAAGACACCTCTTCGCCAAACAAGGGACAACAGCATACTTGTTTTTTCTTTCATCACAAAATTTTCAATTTCTCATCTGACTTGGTCATATGACTGAACTATTGGATATACTGATTTACTAGGATAAGAGAGAATCTCATATCCTCTTTCCATAGTTTTGTGATTCCATAATCTTGTGGATTTCTAAGATAATTCTCTGTATCTCATAATATATGGTTTCTTAGTATTGTTTAAACTGTATCTTGTAAATCAAGTAACAACCCTAATTAGGGTCTATTATATATCTATGAATATAGATTGATTTACATGTTCTTCATCAAGTGAAGACACAATAAGTTTTGTGTTCAATAGTTTAATAGTTTAGTAGTTCAATTGTTCAACAGTTTACTATTCAACATGAACAACAAGAGAAAACTAACTCTTCCTCCCAATTAGTTAGAAACCCATAATATAGTATCACTTTTTTATTAATCTCAGTCTCTCAAAACCCTTCCCCATTTCCAATAACACATGGAGAACTTTGGGCACAAAGAAAAGTTGATTGACAGACCAATAAGGGATGAATTTAAATCTTTATCAATTGTTGAACAAAAGTTGATTACCCAAGCTTTCTGATTGTCATCCCAAGTTTTTTTTTGGAGAATTTCACCTTGGTTTCTGAAAAGACGTTCTTTTAAGGTAAACTATTCGAATTAACAAGAAGTGTCAATTTGATAGTTCCCTCTGGAATGAAACTAAAACACCCTTCATTGTTGGTGTTTGACCTCCACATGAATCTCTCCGACAGGTTCTGTGGTAAGGGAAAACTTTAAAGAGGCTACTTGGATCAACTGCGTTCGTGTCCATTAAATTTAAAACTCCACACATTAACGTGTTAGTGACTAAAAATTAGTCACCCAAGACTACTGTAATCATGTGCGAATTCATTTGACATGAACTATATGGACCTACCAATGTTAGTATACCAAAGTCTGATTTGTTTTAAGAAATTAAGACATAAAATTGGAACACGGTCTGAAAGAAGTGATAAGCATTTAATATTGCAAGAAATCGAATCCGATAAAATGATTGTCTTAAGATTGTTGGTATCGAGTTTATGGATTCGATTCTTGACAACTAATAACTATGACACCAAAAGATTATATAAATATAAAAACGTAAAACGTAAAACTTATCTTGTTTGATCAAGGCGAGTGATCACTCTTTCCTTAAGACAATCATGTCCCCACAATGGTGCTAACGGTTCAACTAACATTTGTCTCCCAAGATACAACGATCACTTCATATAGAAAGAAGCACTACAATTCTATATGCTCCATCGAACTATCGAGTTACTATGCTCTCAAACACGACTCTAGACGACTTAGCTATTGTCTTTACTATATACTAAAGGATGTCCAAAAACTTATATCTAAAAGAGAAATCAAATTGAGTATTTATAGAGTTACTCATGACTCTACAAATCTACAAGATGTCCCTCCATTTGGGTTGTGACTACCAATAACTTGTGTCTTTTCACAAGTAACCATAGGATTTAATTTCACTCAAATCAAAAAATTATTTATTATATAAACAATTTTCCAACATGGACCTCATTGTTGTAATAGTTACTTAATATATGTATTGATAGAGTTTGTGGTTATTAAGTTGATCGTGCCGTTGACGTACTACATTTTCTTGTTTGCTTTGGGAACTTATTATATGGTAGTCATTGAGAGCTTCGAGATTACTATGTTGTAGTCTTGTAAGACCTATAGAGGCTGGTGTGGTGTTTATGATTATACTAACTATGGTACCCAGCTTTCACCTTATACATACTACATTCTGTTGTACTCTCCCTCTCCCTCTCTCAAAAGTTGCTTTTGTACCTGTATTTAAAAGAATTGAACATTTACCGTTCATACATCTGACATACATAGACACAAATGAATTGTAAATATCCTTGGTACATTAAGTGATAATCTTGGAACCTATCAACTTGTCATCTGAATTTAAATAAACTAGAAAATAGCGGTGAGATTTTAGAAACACTAAATTTCTAATCTTTCGACATCTTACTTTGGTATGAAAAATTAGAATTTCATATTATTCCTATAGCCTGTTACTATACCTTATTTGGATTTAGTAACTAGGCCTAAGTGTGTTTTTTCATCCTCTCTTACATGCTATTTACTAAACGAATTGAGTTGTTGTGTTGTTAGGTTTACTTCAATTTGATAAATGGTGAAAAAGACTAATTTGATAGACTGAAAAAGATAACAAATAATAGTCTTTGCGTTTCTATGTGTAGAAATTGGCTTTATACAGGCAGCAGTTGGATGATATGTTGCATTTACTCAATCTACTTCTAGGTCTACTTTGTGACGGTTAAGGTGTACTTGTTCTTTTCCTAGAGAATTTTGAGCCACAATGAAGGTTTAAGCTCCGATTGTGTGGATTTAAGTGATATCTTGTGAGAGTAATTGTGTAAATTGAGTATTCTGTTATGAATTGAGTATTCTATCAGCATGGAGTCTAAATTATGATTTTTTTTATTCTAGATTTAGGTTTCCAGTAATTAAAAAAAAAAACTGAAAGAAAAAACTATTTCCTACGCCACTATTTCCGACGCCATAAGACAAAATATCCGTTAGAAATAGTCTTCATTCGATGAAATTTTTTCGTTGAAAATACTATTTCCTACATCACTATTTACGACTGACGTGAATGCATTTTCGTCGGGTTT
The DNA here is from genome assembly GCA_002897215.1 of Eschscholzia californica subsp. californica. Taxonomy (NCBI): domain Eukaryota; kingdom Viridiplantae; phylum Streptophyta; class Magnoliopsida; order Ranunculales; family Papaveraceae; genus Eschscholzia; species Eschscholzia californica. The sequence continues at coordinate 715,250 of BEHA01004629.1, forward strand.
ATTACCATCGGGAAAAAACCTTTTTCGACGGAATTTTTGCTTTTTCAGACGGTTCATTACACTTGAAAATACTCTTAATGTTTAATGCAACCGATATATAAGTATAACTGTTAAGTATATACATATTCAAGTTTGGTTCGTTCAGTAACTACATAAGTTTGAAATAAAGAAAGTCAATAAGCATGTAACCTAAGAAATGACCTAACGACTAAAGCCTCGTCAAAAAACATCTCCAACAGAAATAAACCACTCCCTCTTGAGGCTACAATTAAGCACCAATACACTGCCAACTGGTAAGGGGAACTCACTAACACGAGCTATACTGCTAAAAGACTAATCCAAAATCCATCACGTTTTCAAATATTTTTTATCAAGTTATAAACACCATGACAAAACGATTTATTAAACTTGCATTTGCTATTTACAAAACTTTTTCGTACATCTATCAATCAATAGTTGTGATTAGTTTTCAACCCATGGTGGTCTCCCGATTAAGATAGAGTTTCCTCAGAAGACTCTATAGTCCATTATTTAGTACCCTTCCATACCAGCCCTAGCTAATGCACTAGCATCTCCTCGAAAAATAGTCTTACCTCTAGCCGGTAAGTCACTTTCCCATTAAGGGACTGCAATGATTGAAGAGATTTCGTCATATGATTTTTCTATAACTTATACCTAATATGTTTTTCATAACCAAGTTCGAGTTAGAAAGTCATCCCCTGTATGGGCAAATATTCATCCAATAAGGTGTCCTAAGAAGTAAAGGTTTAATCACTTTGTGAGGATAAAATTCGTGAGCCACGACAATTGTGACGCCCCGTGCCCCATAACTAGGCACGACTGTATTGGCCAAAAACAACATTTTGGGCTCAATGGAGGCGGAATTCGTGTTGGTCCTTCCTTCTACGCCTGCCTTCATACAACATGAGGTGTGCACCTCTAGCAACCAGCGAGCCTGGCATGGAAGCCCATCGAGAGTGCCTCACTAGCAAGCCCAACACGCTTAGTAGGCCCACTCAGTCTGGCGTGCTCGCCCTAGCCCACTCTTCTAGCATGACAACCCTAGTCCGACGTGTCAGGCCACTCAGACTCTGCGTGGTCACGCCACCACGTGGCTAGGCAGTTGAGGAATGAGTCATCTCAATCCCTAGTATTTCACTATACGTAGGGGTCATGGTAGAAAACCGAGTCATGCGCTACTTTAAAGGAGTTGTAGACCACTTATATTGGCAACAAGCAGACTAAGGTGTCAAGCATCGTAGGGCTACGACGCCTTGATGAAAGATCGACGACTGCGAAGACACTCTAGGGGGATCCTACTATTGCGGATATAACAAACCCACACCCATCGGTGGTTATTCTCCTCTAGACTCTATAAATAGAGAAAATCCCACTCTGGGAGGGGACATCTGACTCTCACTCGAAATTACTTACTCTCAACTTGGCGTTTCAGAAACCATTTTGCTCCGATCACATCAATCATTCACCACTAAAGGTCCGACAAGAATTCATCCACTCCGGTGACATCTTATCTAAGTCAGTTTAACAAGGAGGTCCCTGCCAGAAGTGTCTACGATACCTCACCAGATCTTATTAGAGGCTCTCTATTCTTCTTCTACCTTTCTAGTCTGCTCTACCATCATCAGAAGCCTACGCTGCCATCATCAAAAGTCTACTCTACGGTGACCAGAAGCCTACTCTGCCTAACTAGAGACCTACTCCGTCGTCCAAGTAGTCCAGAAGCTATCCCGACTCATCATTCCGTAGAATCGAGCTCTGGCCACTCTACGAGTCGCGCCACCTCCGACGCTACAACGACTCTACTATCATTAGTAACTCTATCTTCGGTTTATTTACCTTACTTTATCGAACTAAGTTACTGACTTGACCGTCGGAGGGTCCTTGGCCGACACCATCTCCGGTGCCCTTGGACTTCACGGTTCTGTTTCTCTTGTGCAGGTCGCCAGTACTCCTTTCCTACCTAGACGTTGGTCCACCCGTACCCGTTTCCTACCCAGACATTGGTCTACCAGTAGCCGCTTTCTACTCGAACGCTTGCCTACCCATCGACCCGACTACCAGAACCGACCTTCGGCCCGTCAACCCGTCTATTTGAAGGCCCGGAGCCTAGTTGCTGGTGCCCACCTAACGATCTCTCTAACCATGTGACTTTCTACCCCGTCCGCAGTTTGGCGCCCACCGTGGGGCCTCAGCAACAACTATCAAAGACGACCTTTGCAATGGCAGATGGCATGGTAGCCACTCCGATCGATGTTTCAGCCCAGATAGCTGCTCTCACAACCCAAGTACAGGAGAATGCCCAAAAGTTCAAAGCTCTGGAAGAAGAAAATTCTCTGATGAGAATAGAGAACCAACTACTTCAAGAGAAGATCACTGAGCTCTCTGTACCAAGAACAACAGAAATAAGGTTCCGAGCTCCAGTTACTTCAATGCAACCTTTCTCAACTTCGGAACCAGGAAGTTCTTCCTGCCAACCTATCATGCAATCGACTACCGTCAGTGGTTCTACGACACTACCTGCAACCCAAACTGGCTCTACACCACCTTTCATAACGCCTCTACCTTCATTCCAGAGCTCTGCTCCGCCCCTACACTTTACTCTGCCCTTGCACTCTACTACTGCTCCTCTCTTTTCTTCTTCAATGTTTACTGTCCCCCCCTCACACACTGTGGCAGGTGGGACAACCTTTAACTCACAAGCTGACATTCTAAACTTGTCTCTTACAGGTACTCCTCTGAAGCAGATCATGGCTAGGAAACTCGCAGATATGGAGGCAATGATCACTAGGATCCCTGAAGTTTCAGCCCCACTAAGGAAGGGTCTGCCCCAGAGCTACGCAGACTCACCTTTCGTCGATGCTATTGCCTTGGTAGAAATGCCTAAGAAATTTTCATTCCCCAACATGAAAATGTACGATGGAACATCCGATCCAGACGATCACATCGCTTCATATAAGCAGAGGATGTTCACTGCTGCAATACCAAGAGATCTCAGAGAAGCATGCATGTGCAAGAGCTTCGGTTCAAGCCTTGTTGTTCCATCCTTGCAATGGTACACGAACCTGCCCAACAATTCGATCGCCTCCTTTGCCCAGCTCACAGACACATTTATAGAGCAGTTCGCCAGTAGCAAAAAGCTAGAAAAGCTATCTGGCGACCTCTACCGAGTCCACCAGAGAAGAGGAGAGCCACTCAGAGACTTTGTGGGTAGGTTCAATCGAGAAAAGGTGTCGATTCCCTACTGCAACCAGGGGACTGCAGTTGATGCATTCCGAACAGGCTTGCTACAAGAAGGCGAGCTGTACAAGGAGCTTACTAAATTTAACTGCACTACCATGGAAGATGCCTTGGCTCGCGCCTGGGTAGAAATTCGGTGGGAAGAAGACGAAGCCCACCGAAGCAAATATTATTCTTATGATGACAGGAACCGTCGCTCTAGACGACCAGATCGGAGAATAGATAGCAGACCAGGGGTAGCCCTATCCAACTTCCAGACGTGGCCCCCCTAGGGAGAATAGAAGGCCACTTGACCCTCCATCAGGTCGCCCAACAGAGAATCCTCAAGGACCCATTCGCACCAGAATTCCAGATTACAACCTAAACATTGAACTAGTCGAACTAGTAGCAGTTATGAAGGGCATGGAAAGTACAGTAAGATGGCCAGGAAAGACAAAGACTCCTAGCGAGAAGAGGGACACTACCAAGTGGTGCGAGTTCCATGGAGATCACGGCCACAACATTGCAGATTGCATAGCCCTTAGGCTAGAAGTTGCAGAGTTGCTGAAAATAGGTCACCTTACTAACTTGTTGACAGACAAAGGAAAGAATACCTTAGCACGTCAAGACACTCAAGTCAAGGAACCAGAGCAGCCGATTCCTACGAAGACGTGTGTAGTAATCTCAGGAGGTTCTGAAGTGAGTGGAGTCAGCCACTCTGCCGCCAAGAAGAGTGCTAAAATTGCAGCCAACCCTCTGGCCCACTCTACAAAAGCCACTCCTCATGCTTACACAAACTAGACAATAAGCTTCGTAGACAATGAAGCAACAGGGCTCGTCAACCCTCATCATGACGCTCTTGTCATCTCTCTTAATATCGCAAATGTTTTAGTTAAACGTATTTTAATCGATAATGGTTCATCTACTAACGTTCTTTACTTGAATGCTTTGCAAGGTATAGGTTTAGACGAATCTTGCATCTGCCGACGGTCTACTGTCGTGGTAGGGTTCAGTGGAGAGCAAAAGCACACATTAGGGGAAGTCACCCTTCCCGTCTACGCAGGAGGAATCAACCTCAACACTGTGTTCGTTGTCTTAGACTGCCCTTCTGCCTACAACATCATACTTGGCAGGCCATGGATCCACAATATGAGGGCAGTGCCATCCACTTTCCACCAAGTGCTCAGGTTCCCAACTCCTTGGGGGTACGGGAGATCAGAGGAGAGCAGAGCACTTCGAGAAATTGCTACAAAAACGCAATGAAGGCGCCAAAATCAGCCTTGTAGCAATTACAGAAGGAGAAGCTTGGTAGTACTGATCCAGACTGCCCAAACATGGAAGAGCTAGATGAAGTCCAGATCCACCCTGACTTCCCGGATCATAAAATGCAGATTGGCTCCAAACTCAGTCCTACGCTGCGGAGCAAGTTAATTGATGTGACATGAAAATGTCCCATCTGGATCTCTTAACTCAGACTAGTTAGTCCATTTCGAGCCGTTACTCTGAAGATTTGTTTGTTTCTCTTGTCCAGGTATCTTCTAAGGAATTATGCGCGAAAAGTGGCTAAAATCGGACGAAAGATATACTAAGGGCATTATGGTCATTTGGTGATGAAGTAGTCTGATAATTTTGTTCAATCTTGATACTCCAACGAGAAGTAGAGTCCAAGACGAGCCCGTGAGTGAAAACGGAGGTCAAAACGGAGTCCGGATGAAGAAACTATAGCGGTCAAGGTTTGAGTCAAAGTCAGTTGACTAAAGAAGCTAATAGTTTCTGAGCGACACGTGGCGACCAATGTGACGGTGAGGGATTATTTCTCGGTATTCTGGTGGGCACAATCGGTTATCTTCGGGACCAGCTCTTCACGGTGATTTCGTGTAGCGCGACACATTATACACCGCTATCCCTGTACGTGCGCTGAGAGATCCAACGGCAGCTTTGAGTCCCTATCACGTGGCTTCACCAAGAACACGCGCTGCATCATTTTTCTTCCTGCCGAGATGCACTGAATCAGTTCCTTTGCCAGCTAAGATTCACGTGCATGGGGCCAATATTTGGGGAGATTTTCTTTCCCTCCTTCTATCTCTCAACCGTGCCCTCATATATCCTTCCTATTACTAAGGATATGTTAGAGATATGCTTTCAAAACCAGTAGAGAGAGAAAGATTTCTTTCTCTAGAAATTAGAAAGAAAAAAACAGAAAGAAGAGAAGAAAAAGAGATGAGACCGAGAGATTGAAAAAAAGATAGAGAGAGAAAGATATTCTCTTTGATATCATGGGTTGGTTTGGATATCTATAAAACAGAGAGACAGAACAAGGGAAGATCATCTCGGTTGGGGGTCAAAGATCAACTTCTCGAAGCTCAACCAAAGGGAAGATTAGAGAGAGAGAAGAAGAAGAGAGAAAGAGTTGTCATCAACATCTCCTCACGGCTTAAACGACAAGAGAGACAGAAATAACAGAGAGAGAACATTAACTCTCGGTTTGGAGAGAGAGTGAAACAAAAAAACCGAAACCAAGAATCATCATCATCTCTAGCTCGTTTTCGATTTTTATCATTTTGTAGTCTTCCTTTTTGTGAGAAGAAAGAAAAGTTACAGAGAGAGAGAGAAAGAGAGATTGTAGTGAGAGAGAGATAGGAAGAATCGGGTTTAAATAATAAGTGATCTTAATTCTTTCGTTTTGTTTATTTTATTTGTATCTCTTTTAGTGAGAGAGAGAGATTAACAGAGAGTTAAACAAAGAAAGATATTAAGAGTTAAGAAACAGAAAGTTAGAGAGAGAAAGAGAGTTGAAGAAGGTGAGAAAATAATTTTCTCAAAGGGAAACCGTTTCCGGGAAGACGAGAAAATCGTTTTCCCTAAGGGTCTGTTTGGCAGAATTTTGGGAAAACAGAAGGAAAATTTTTCCCTAAGGCCCTGTTTGGTTCTGAAATAGCGAAAAAGTTAAGTTTTCTTCCATTCTCTTTTATTATTCATATTCATGTTTATTTAAATCTCGATCATGATTAGCTAAAACTCTCCATCTAGGGTTTTACGATGAAACCCATTTTTTATCTTTTAGAGATATAATTTTTATTGATTAACTCTTGATTAATGCTTCATAGTTTAATTCGTTTTAGTTTGATAAATAGATTTTCTTTTCACTATTTATACTTTTCGATTTGATGCATCGTGCTTATGTTAAATCATTTGACGGTTCATACTTATTAATTGATAAATAGTAGTTTAGAGATTTATTTATTTAAAATAAAATGATTACATTGTTATGTTTTATTCGGTTTTAATGAAAACATCTCCCGGAATTAGGATAGTTCATTATCCGAAATTCTGAGTTATAAAAAAAAGAGAATTAACCATTTTAAGTATTTGTTTCTAAAAGTGATTTTATGTGGTGGAATCCTAAACCCTAGACTCCTCTCCCCATTTGAGTTCATTTTCATTTCCGTAATTTTATTTATTTTATTTTAAAAACCAAAGTCAAAACCATTTTAAAAATCGTCTTACTTCCAAGTCTTAGAATAGGTTTCACTTAGTCTCTGAGGAACGAACCGGTCTTACCGGAAATTATTACAACTTGACACCCGTGCACTTGCGGGTGTAGACCTATTTAGGGTAACCTTTCTAGGCCCATCATTAATCGAGTTCCTTACAGCCCACCATGATTGCTTTGCCTGGTCCCATTCTGACATGACAGGAATCGACCCTGAGGTAATGGTACAAGACAGAAGCGTAGAAAATTTGCTCCAGAACGCAACAGGATAATAAATGAGGAAGTTCGAAAGCTGATCGAAGCAGGATCTGTTCGTGAAGTCAACTACCCCGTCTGGTTGGCCAACGTAGTCGTGGTGAAGAAGAAAAACGGGAACTGGAGAGTCTGTATTGACTTCACAGACTTAAACAAAGCTTGCCCCAAGGATTCATTCCCGCTACCCCACATCGACATGCTTGTCGATGCCACTGCAGGCCACCAACTACTCAGCTTTATGGACGCTTTCTTTGGTTTCAACCAGATACTAATGCACCTGGCAGACCAGGAAAAGAGTGCCTTCATCACAGAAAGAGGCATCTTCTGCTATAAGGTAATGACGTTCGGGTTGAAGAATGCAGGGGAAACCTACCAGAGACTGGTAAACAAAATGTTTGCTGGCATGCTGGGGGACACTATGGAAGTCTACATAGACGACATGCTAGTCAAATCTCTGGTGGCCGACGAGCATCTCAAACATCTCCAACAGGCATTCGACGTGCTAGAAAGGTACAATATGAAACTTAATCCTACTAAGTGTTCCTTCGGTGTTTCTTCAGGGAAGTTCCTAGGTTACATGGTGACTCACAGAGGAGTAGAGGCCAACCCAGACCAGATCCAGTCTGTGATGAACATCCCTTCTCCCACATGCATCAAGGATGTGCAGAAGCTAGCTGGTCGAGTCGGAACACTTAGTCGTTTTATCTCACGTTCTTCAGAAAAATGCCACCATTTCTTCTCTACTCTACGAAAGTCTAAAGAATTCACATGGACTCCCGCTTGTGAAGAAGCACTCCAGCAGCTGAAAGAGTACCTAACTACCCCGCCTTTGCTATCGAAGCCTCAAGATGGCGAAAATTTATATGTCTACTTAGCAGTCTCTGAAACGGCGGTAAGTGCAGTTCTAGTGCGAGAAGAACAAGGTAAGCAACTACCCATCTATTTTGTTGATAAATCCCTGTTAGATGCATAGACACGTTATAGCCAACTAGAAAAGCTTGCCCTAGCCTTGGTGATTGCTGCCAGGAAGCTAAGACCTCACTTCCAGTGTCACCCGATAGTTGTAGTTACAACATTCCCGTTAAAAAATGTACTTCACAAACCAGAAGGAGTTGTTGAACTGACCAAGTGGGCAGTCGAACTGAGCGAACATAATATATCCTACCAACCTCGGACCGTAATTAAGTCTCAAGTATTGGCTGACTTTATAGCCGAATTTACACCTGGTACTCTAATTCAATTCGAGAAGGAGTTGTTGTGTCTTGCAGAGCAGAAGGGGTCGAAATGGACATTTTCGGTTGACGGTTCCAGTAACATGAAAGGAGACCAAATCCAGCGTGCCATCAGATGTGAATTTAAAGCTACAAATAATGAAGCAGAGTACGAATCCCTAATCGCTGGACTAGCTCTTGCCAAAGACATGGGCGTCCGAAAGATAAAAATAAAGTCAGACTCCCAACTGATAGTCAACCAGACGCAAGGAGCATGCCAAGCCAGAGATGTCAGGATGATCGCTTAATTAACCAAGGTAATGGAAATGCTAGCTGACTTCGAAGAAGCTGATATAACACAAGTACCCAGACTAGAGAACGGGCACGCTGATGCCTTGCCAATCTAGGCTCGTCAATCCCAGCCAAGGCAGAGCAGACAATTCCACTTGTCATCCTCCAATGGCCAGCTACGTGGAAGAACTCCACATTAGAAGTAACAACTGTAGACTCCACCGATAACTGGATGACACCCATAATAAGCTACCTGACAACCGACCAACTACTAGAAGACAAGAATGAGGCTCGCAGACTAAGGGCAAAGGCAGCTAGGTTCACTATGTTGGAAGGTCAGTTACTCAAAAGGTCCTACTCTGGACCGTATCTCAAATGTGTCACTCCAGGAAGCCAAATACGTGTTAGCTGAGCTTCATGAAGGGGAGTGTGGAAATCACTCAGGGGTCGTATTCTGGCCAGTCGAGTCCTCACAACTGACCACTACTGGCCTACCATGCGAGCTGATTTCATAAGTCATGTCAGAAGTTGCGACAGTTGCCAGATGTTCGCCAACTCTTCTCATTTACCTCCAGAGAAACTCAACTCCATACTCTCACCATGGTCGTTCATGAAGTGGGGTATGGACATCGTCGGAAAGTTGCCCACTGCTCCAGGGCAGCGAGTCTATATGCTAGCCGTGTCAGATTACTTCACCAAGTGGATCGAGGCTGAGGCATTCCACCAAATCAGAGATCGCGAGGTAAAAAAATTTATTTGGAAAAATGTCATTTGCAGGTTCGGAGTACCCAAGGAGATCGTACCGACAACGGTTCCCAGTTTATTAGCTTCGATTTCCAGGAATTTTGCAAGGAATGGGGGATCAAGCTTAGTTTTTCTACGGCACGCTACCCCCAATCCAACAGCCAAGCAGAATCTTCTAATAAAACCGTAATAAAAACTATGAAGAAAAGGCTTAAAAAGGCTAAAGGGGCTTGGGTAGACGAGCTACCAGGAGTTCTCTGGTCATATCGCACTACTGCTAGAACGCCAACTGGTGAGACTCCTTTCTCCCTAGCCTACGGTTCTGAAGCGTCTTACCAGCAGAAGTTGGGGTACCATCCCTACGCTGCCAATGGACAACCGAAGAGTCAAACTGGGAGCAACTCAACCATAATCTCGACACTATCGACGAACTCTGAGACATGGCGGTAATCAGAAACGCGGCATACCAACAAAAGGTAGCCCGTCACTACAACAGGAACATCAGGGCTCGAGCCTTCAAAGTAGGTGACTGGGTGCTTCGTAAGGTTTTTCAGAATACAAGAGAGGCTGGAGCAGGCAAGCTGGCACCCAACTGGGAAGGTCCTTACCTAATCACCAAAGTGGTTGGCCAGGGAGCATGCAAGCTCCAGGCCAAAGATGGGCTCAACATTAACAACAGTTGGAACGCCACTCACCTAAAGTTGTACCATTTCTAAACCCTATCTCTTTACTTTACTTATTACATTCATAAATTTTTGTACTGACTTAAGCATCGGAGAGTCAGTGGCTTTGCCACGGACTACGCTTCTTACTAGTCCTCTGACAGGTTAGATCGACACCTCGACTGCTCCTGCCCATCCCTGCAAGGATTCCGATTGCCTTTGCAGGACAGACCTCTATCAGGGAAACATGAAGTATCACATGCCCTCACCTCCTCTATCCATCCTTTCATTTCTCCTCAGATCACTACTGACTTGGGCGTCGGAGGGTCGATGGCAATGCCATCGACCATCTCTCCTTTTGGCATGCAGGTTGGCTACCAACTAGGTAGACTTAGACAAGCTAGAAACAAGACACCACCTTCTGCCCTACGACGTCAACCAAGATAACAACCTAAGGCTGGAACGAGCCTACCTCAACACTTAGCCCGAAAAGGAGTAATTACACATGATCTCACATCTTTTATGCATTTTCTTTGTTGTCTAAAAAACTTACTGACTTGGGTGTCGGAGGGTCGATGGCTATGCCATCGACCACCTCTCATTTTGGCATGCAGGACCAGCTATCGGGTACTAGACTTAGACAAGCTAAAGAGAGGGCATCCTTCTCCCGTCCTACGACGTCAACCAGAGTGGCACCCTAATTGCAGATAAGTCATAGTCGACGCTTAACCCGAGGGAGAGTAACACATACCATTACCTCCTTCGTCCGTTCTTCACTGTCATCTCAGAAATTTACTAAACTTGGGCATCGGGAGGTCGATGGCAATGCCATCGACCACCCTACATCTCTGTATGCAGTATCAACTACCTGATTGGTGGACTTGGACAAACTGGAGAAAGGACACGTTTCTCACATCCTACGACGCTGACCAAAATAAGAACCTAAGTCCAGAGCGAACTAACTCTAACTTAGGCTGGGGGGACAAGAGACAGCTCACATTGGCAAATCGACACCTCTGCCCACACGACGCCCCCGCAAAGATGGCTCAAGCTGGCAAATCGACATCTCTGCCTTGACAACGCTCTCTCCCTCCGTACTCGCACACCTCTGCCCAAGCCAAGACGAACAGATGACACGAAACGATTCTACTTACCCTCAACTCAATGAGGCACAAGATAACTAACAAAAAAAATGCAAGCCAGTCCCAACGACTCGGGTTATCCCGACGTACCACTCTCTTTACCCCCCAAACAACGGGGAATAAGACATGATATTGTAATTTTGGCACCCCTGGGCTACCCTGGCACACCTTTCTTCAGTTTATTCTACCAAGCACTTATTACATTTTATATAAGCATGTTATGTACTAAGTTCTCAAAGAACTAACCAATACCAAATTAGCAAATAAAGAGTAGTTACTAAATTGTCATTGTAAACACTACCAAAGTTGTGTCAAGTGCTGCGGGATTCACTCCGCCAAAAGTCTAACACGCCCCAAGTGCAACCAAAGCACACATATGTCTTATAAACCGGAGTTAATACAAGTACTAAGGAGCCAAATGCAAAGACAGTTCCCACCAAGCCTGGCAGGCGAACAAAATTAGGCAACTCATACTCCTTTAGCTAGCCTGTGCAGACTCAAGCGGCATCGCTAGTTTCCTCTTCATCGGGTATCCCCTCCTCCCTCTTAAACTTCTTCCAACGAGCGAGCTCTCCAACCATATCCCATCTGTGGTGCCTCCCTTTGGCTACCTCGTTGATGACCTGGCCCCGTGCTAACATTGTCGATCGCTCCGCGTACGCGTCGGATTCAGCGAAACATTTACCATATTCCAACTCCAACTCCAACTCCGCCATCTTCCCGGCCCTTGCATTGAAGCAAGACTGCAGAGCCGCGTGTTTCTCCGCCCACTCTGCAAGTTGCCTATCTTTCTCGGTTATCAGGCCCTTGGTGAGGTTGACACACGCAGCCGCCTGTCATTCGGACACTTCGTTAGTGGAAAGAAAAATTGCATCGTACCAAGAAAAACGGAAGTACAAACGCCAATCTGGTATGCGCGAGCCTCGATCCAATCCAACGCCCGGGCAGCTCCCATCTCAAAAACACGAGTGTCGTCCCCGCTCTCTGCTATGCGGGAAATCACTTGGGGCACATATGAGTCATCCTCGAATATCGACGACGACGAAGGCATCTCAAAGTGCACTACATTGGTGCTACCTGACGAAAGCGCCGCAGTCGTAGGTACCAAGGAAACAGTAGGAAGAGGAGCATCGGGAAGGACGGTATCAGCAGGCGTATGTTGATGGGAAGAAGACCCAACCCCCGGTGCGGATCTCACTCCGCGCGGAGCAAGTGAATGTATGAAAAAAGCCTTCTTCTGCCTCTTCGCCGACATCTCCGGTTCTGGAAAATCAAAATGTCTGATCAACATGGCACAGTAGGGAGTGTCAGACCAACTAGATAGGTAAAAACGTCAAGGAGTTTACCGATAGGCACGCTGGGATAAGGAAACTGTCCCAAGTCCTTTCTTCCTCAGGAACTAGGAAACAACCAGCGAGTCGCAGCCTGGCAGAACGATCGCTAAGCTTACAACGATTACCCCGACGAGAATCTGCAGACACAAACAAGGTAAGGTAACGGAGATATAACAACAAAATCATACAACTGCGACGTAGGCGAGACCAAGAAAACGCAACTTACCAGCGTACCTCCAACCCGGAGGCAACCACGAAATATCACGATGACCAAACAAATTAGGGCCCCTAGCGAAGAAATACCGACGCTATCACCGCTTCTCGGAAGTAGGCAGACCCAAAACCACAGCATCCCTACCATCGCGGACGCGATATTGGTAGAGCTCCTTGTCTAACTTTAGAAGGTAACAAGCGCCAAAGTGGTCACAATGAAATACCTTGCTTACTCGCGCGTCATCCGCCTCTGAAGACAGAGTAGGAATCTCCAAGCGTTGGGAGTCATATGCAAAGGTACTATCTCGAACTCCTTAAGGACATCGTAGATGGTGAACGGGATAGGGAGTTCTAGGCAGCTTTCAAAGTTATGCTCGTAAAAAGATACCCAACCCGGCACGTCGCTATCCACCAACTCCAATGGGTCAAGCGCCCGAAGCTCTACGTCGACTGGTATGCCATATTTCTCCCTAAATACTTCGTTTAAATACTATCGCTCATGTTGGACGTAGGGTTCTTAGATAACTCTTGCCGCTCAGAGGGATCACTCGAGTTACCGTCACTTTGCGCTGAAGGGACGCTGCCAATAAGGGCCACCGGGTACGTCTGGCCACTCATCCTACAATTAACATTCTTTGGTTAGAAACCACCCGAACTCATCCTACTATGCCTGGCCACTCTAGACTCGTGTGCCAAGCGCACCCACCCGCAATTGTTAGCCCATCAAGGCTCGCTAGAATTCCTATGATGCAAATGCTAAGGTTTGCTACAACTGAGGCATACTAGAACTCCTACGATGCAAATGCTAAGGTTAGCTACAACTGAGGCATACTAGAATTCCTACGACGCAAATGCTAAGGTTAGCTACAACTGAGGCATACTAGAATTCCTACGACGCAAATGCTAAGGTTAGCTACAACTGAGGCGTGTTAAAAGTCCTACGATGCAAATGCCAAGGTTCGCTACAACCAAGGCATGCTAGAATTTCTACGATGCAACTGCTAAGGTTAGCTACAACTAAGGCATGCTAGAATTCCTACGATGCAAATGCTAAGGTTAGCTACAACCGAGGCATGCTAGAATTTCTTCGATGCAAGTGCTAAGGTTCACTACAACTAAGGGATATTAGAATTTCTACGAAGCAAGTGTTCACTACGCTAACATGGCAAAACATGCATACCAGAAATCCTACGAAGCAAGTATAAGGTTCACTACACTAACATGGCAAGTAAGGCAAACATAATTTGGTGGAACCCTACTACTACAACAAGATCAAAACACAGGAACGTATAAATTTACTTCGATTCTTGCAATGCAAGATTGAAATTTGAAAAAACTACGAAGAACGAAAGAAGAACGCGAAGAACAGAAGAGAAAATTCAAGACTTACCTTTAGAAAGCTCTAGATTTCTCTCTCCAACTCTTTCCTCCAAAATATTTTTCCAAAACCCACTCCCAAGTAATGAGGGTCCAAGACCCCTTACCCCCTTATATAGGGGTAGTGAAGCTGAAAGAACGGACGACATCGTCCGACCCATCACATCGCCACGTGGTGCGTCCCCATCCGTACAAAACGGTTTATGATTGATTATTGCAGAGGAAATCAAGGCGGACTTATTTCGCAACACTACTTGAGTTCGTTCGTCCAACGATCCGGGAGAAAAAACTAGGAGTCGATCTCTCGCCAAGGTAACCTCTGAAATTACTATATACGCGCCCATACGATCACATACATATATGAACGTATTTTTTGAACAAAAACACACACGCATAAAAGAAAAATCACCCTAGACGGGGCAGGCCGGAACGCCCCTACCCTGCTGCGCTAAGGCAGGGCAAGAACGTTCCTGCCCTGACGCGCTAAGGCATCCTCCCCGGGCCGTGTCCACGCTACCCACAATCGAGTAAGGGCATCTCTTCTCGCCTCGGTCGATAGAAACATCTCCCCTTCCGCGCCAAACCACGAGCGTGACCCGATTCTCTAACGTTTGTTGCTTCCTCCGAAGTAAGAGTCTCTTTGGTCCGAGTGCAACTCTTCGCTCAACACGAGAAAACACTGACCAGACGTCCCTGTGACGTACATGCAAGACAAGATAACAGAGTACACTTCCCATGGCTCTTAGAGTCTGTTTCGACGTCCCGAACTGACGCCCAAGGCGACAAGGCGAGCTTCTGAGCCGACCTCCTCCACCTCGAGTCAATACTCTCTAAGCAAGCCACATGCTAACTCAGAGAGTGGGGGACAATCTGTATTGGCCAAAAACAACATTTGGGCTCAATGGAGACGGAATTCGTGTTGGACCTTCCTTCTACGCATGCCTTCATACAACATGAGGTGTGCGCCTCTAGCAACCCAGCGAGCCTGGCATGGAAGCCCATCGAGAGTGCCTCACTAGCAAGCCCAACACGCTTAGTAGGCCCACTTAGTCTGGCGTGCTCGCCCTAGCCGACTCTTCTAGCATGACAACCCTAGTCCGACGTGTCAGGCCACTCAGACTCTGCGTGGTCACGCCACCACGTGGCTAGGAAGTTGAGGAATGAGTCATCTCAATCCCTAGTATTTCGCTATACGCAGGGGTCATGGTAGAAAACCGGGTCTTGCGCTAATTTATAGGAGTAGTAGACCACTTCTATTGGCAACAAGCAGACTAAGGTGTCAAGCATCGTAGGGCTACGACGCCTTGATGAAAGATCGACGGCTGCGAAGACACTCTAGGGGGATCCTACTATTGCGGATATAACAAACCCACACCCATGGGTGGTTATTCTCCTCTGGACTCTATAAATAGAGAAAATCCCACTCTGGGAGGGGACATCTGACTCTCACTCGAAATTACTTACTCTCAACTTGGCGTTCCAGAAACCATGTTGCACCGATCACATCAATCATTCACCACTAAAGCTCCGACAAGAATTCATCCACTCCGGTGACATCTTATCTAAGTCAGTCTAACAAGGAGGTCCCTGCCAGAAGTGTCTACGATACCTCACCAGATCTTATTAGAGGCTCTCTATTCCTCTTCTACCTTTCTAGTCTGCTCTACCATCATCAGAAGCCTACGCTGCCATCATCAGAAGTCTACTCTACGGTGACCAGAAGCCTACTCTGCCTAACCAGAGACCTACTCCGTCGTCCAAGTAGTCCAGAAGCTATCTCGACTCATCATTCTGTAGAATTGAGCTCCGGCCACTCTACGAGTCGCGCCACCTCCGACGCTACAACGACTCTACTATCATTAGTAACTCTATCTTCGGTTTATTTACTTTACTTTATCGAACTAAGTTACTGACTTGACCGTCGGAGGGTCCTTGGCCGACACCATCTCCGGTGCCCTTAGACTTCACGGTTCTGTTTTTCTTGTGCAGGTCTACAGGTCGCCAGTACTCCTTTCCTACCCAGACATTGGTCATCAGTAGCCGCTTTCTACTCGGACGTTTGCCTACCCATTGACCCGACTACCAGAACCGACCTTCTGCCCGTTAACCCGTCTATTTGAAGGCCGGAAGCCTAGTTGCTGGTGCCCACTTAACGATCTCTAACCGTGTGACTTTCTACCCGTCCACAACGACCACGCTCCGGCAATTCACAGACGAGCCGAAAATCCGGCAACACCTCCTCTGTAAATCGAACCGGTCGTACCTGTAACCTGTAATGCAAACCATACATTCGCATACACATACATAACGGAAGCTAAACATAAGACATAACTCAACTAAAAACTCTGGTTCCAAGCTGAACCACCAAAACTAGGTTATCTCAACCTGCACACAACCTTACATCCCTGCACAACCTATATGATACATATATATTTACATTATAAGGTGTTCTGAGTATAAAAGTATAACTTCGAAGATAAATCAAAACCGAAGTGAAAGGAATAACACCAAAGTGGCACCACGCCACAACCCCTGCAATTCATCTGCTAACCCTGTCGCTGCAGATGATTCTAACCAGAAACCTGCATACTAACACACTGGTAGGGGGTCAGTAACTCACCGACACGAGTTAACTAGTAGAGGAGTCCCAAAATAAAACTACGATAAAACCATTTCTCGAGTAAAACATGCACACATATAAATATATATCAATCCTAATACTAGCATACAATAGCAAACTTAACTGCCCACCCTTGGTATGCCTCTCAATTAACAGAGAGTTACCCAGAGAATTCTATAGTACTTTGGCTAGTACCGTCCCATTCCGGCACTAACCAAGGTACTCAAATTCTCTCGAGAAAGTGGCTTACCCCTAGTAGGTAAGCCCCTCTCCCACTAGGCGACTCCACAGTCATTGAAAAGCTAACCTCATGATAAATATATACACCTAGCTTAACTAGATACGTTTTAGCTTCACCGAAGTCGAATACTCGGGTCGTCCCTCCAGTATTCTTGTTGGGACAAAAAGCATATTCTCATCGGTACCCTAGCATGCAACTATTTCTTCTGGTTTGGGAAAAGCATTTATTGTGTCAACAATCGAAATCATAGTCTTTTCTTGTGAAAAACGTCCTTCACCCACAATCTCAGCAGATTTGGAACTCGCCCGTTACACCCTCAACTGAGATAGGCTTTTTAAACATTATTTCTCTTATCATTACAGAAGTGGCACAACCAAGAGTCATATCATAACGTGCAGAGGGATCCCAATCACCAAACCAGTCGGGCGGTCCGAGGTGTACAGCCTCTGAGCCCCAAGGGTAAGAACAAACAGGCTTACAGTCCAATCGAGCAGTCAAGGGTAGCAAATCCCTGAGCCCGAGAGTCCAACCTAAACGAGAATCCTGGCCAGCGAGTGGAGCACTACAACTGCCAAGACCCTCATGACTCGTCTCAGCTCACTTCACCAATCACATACAACCTACGAAATCAATATGTTTTCAAAACATCGATTATCACAATTCATTTCAAAAACCATTTCTGTAAAAATCATTCGTAAAACATGCTTGCATATATAAAACCATCGCATCAAGAATTCACGATACAAAGCTCATCGAAATCAGAGTCTAAATCGTTAACCCGTCAATAATCAATAATCCAAACCAACGATACATCTTTCATTGAAATCAAGGGTTTAAATCATGCATATATGATCACCTACCATCTACGCATAATGATGCATGCATATCTCCTACTTCTAGCATGAATCTAGACAATAGTATAAAATAAAACAAGAGGTATCCCCTACCTAGCGATTCAGGACTCCGTCCTCATCCGCTTTGCTTCGAGCATCTCGCCCCCAACTCATTTCGGCTTTCCTTCCGATACCCTAGACAAAGATAAACCTGAGATTCTTCGAGAATAATCTTAACATAACACAAATAACTCCGAAAGAACCACAAGAAAAAGAAATACAAATAAGACTTGACTCGCATTAACGTCGGAAGAACCCGAGTGACTCTATCACGTCTTAGCTTCATTCCCATTTTAACTCTGATCGGTTTTGGTCATACCATAAATAGATGGAAATCTAATTCAATTTCTAACATTTCATTACTTAGTATCTCGGTCAAACTTAAAGTGTACGGTCCTCAAAATAGCAAAATACAAACAACAGCGAATCCTTATTTCCTAACAGCGCGCTGCACATTATAACAGTCGTAACTCTCTCATCCGAGATCGAAATAACTTGTAACATACCTTTTCGGAAAGCTAACAACCTAAGATATGACTTTCGTGTTTTAAGAAAGTCCGTACGAGCAATATATCAATCCTTGAATGGCTCGGACAGTAGGCTGTATTCAGTCCCTCAAGTCGTCGTTCGATCGATAAACTATATCACATAATCTCTCTAAAGTTGCTTTTATACCAAAGTTGCTTAATTCCCAACCATATAAACCCTAGAACTACATGAATCATGGAAATTCCTAAATTCCATAAACCCCAAACCCTAGAATTTAAGAATATGCTAATCAAACATGATTACTACCTTGATTTAGATGGTGTTGAGTTGCTTCTTCATAATTTCATCTATTCCACCCAATCTCCTACATATTCGAAGTAACAAGACTCCATTAAAATCAAACATAGCTAAAATTCTGTATAGAGAGAGAAATAGGATTTTACTTACCAAAATTCCACAAAAGCCATGCTTAGATCTGTTAAATTCACGATTATATAAATAATCGGAGATATGAACATGAAGTAAAAGACACGATAATTTAACGTGGTTCGTCGGATACTCGAAACCTACATCCACGGAGAACAACTTCTTTATTATAATTCACCACATACAATTGTATGTGGGTTTGATCGGTTACATTGATCAGACATAACTCGATGAGTTTGATTCCTAGAACCTTCTCCTATTTATAGATGACTTAGGGTTTAGGGTTTCCTAGTTTCTGATTACTAAACTAGGAAATAATACAAAATATATCTAATATTACCATTAGATAGTTACAAGAGATATTCTGAATATAAGAAACTAAATCTTCACGTATCTTCAATATATCTTCAATATTCTAAATTCTTCTTGATCGTCAGATCTCGTCTTCTCGATCCGTCACATACATACACGTGTTACACACGTATTTATTTCTGCAACTTATCTTGACCGCCGAATCTCCTATTTTCGATCCGTCTTATGTGACTTATCCTATTACTCCCCTGCAAGTTGGAGCACGTAAATTTTGAAGTGTCCGACTTGGAGAGAGAAAAAAGAAATACTTCTTGATTCGTGGTATTCGTCTTCTTGCAACTCTTAGATTGTGGATGCACTAGAAGATGATTGAACGATGATTAAGTCACAACCAAAAGGTTGGTAGATACGGTCAAAGATTGAACGATAATCAATGACAACGAAATTACATGTATTGTTGTCATGTATATAAAGTTGGTCATTGTTGTGAAAGAAAATGTCGACAACAAAAAGTTGTGATAACCAATGTCGACAAGAAGGTAATTGTCGTATAAGAATATCAAGTATTTAACTTAATGAGTCCCAACAAAATAAAATTGTTTTGTATAAAATTGGTAAGTTAAACATTGTCTAATGAGTGTCAACAAAATAATATTGTTGGAAATCGACAAGAAATCATTGTCGGAATGCCAAAAATTATTGGATAAGTAACAACTAAAACTATGGTCGACGTGAAATTCATTGCCAAATAAATGCAAGATCACGGATATAAGTCCCGAAAAATAGAGATATTTTATTCGTGGAATAGATATTCTATTCGGTGAAGAAATATTCCAAAATGTAATTTGGTGGGAAAGACAAGTCATCATAAACGAAGTATGAGTTAGAAATTGTCACGGGAGAATCCGGAAATAAAGGTCAGAATAGATATATTCTATTCGTGGTAGGAAATGTCCAAGATATAATTGGTAAGAAAGAAAATAATCATAAGAAATATATGATTAAGAAAATTTCGCGGTTGAATTCTGGAATTAAAATCCAAAATAGGAAATTCTTTCTCCGTTGAAGAGAAAGTCCAAAATTTTGGTAGAGAAATAAAATCGTCATAAACAAAGTATGACTTTGGAAATATCACGGGTATATCCGGAAAGAAAATTAGATGAAATTAATCTATTTTTAGTGTCACCAATCGAACTAGAAAAGATGACAACAGAATTGCGTCAAAGATGGATATAAGTGACAGTGGAAAATTGTGTCACAACTATGAATAGTTGGGTATAAGTGACAGTAGAGAAAAGTTTGTCACACCTAATTTCTGACAGATGAATTGTGGCAAAAAAACTCTGTCACAAAACAGTGGGATGAGAAACTGTCCCAAATAAGAAATTTGGGGAAATTTAGTAACTTCTAAATTAGGGTTTTCCCTTTTCAAAACTAGGGTTTCAAAATCATAAGTTATGAAAACTAAACAAGATAAATCATATGGGATCTATATGAGACTCCAAATTGATGATTTATATGATCCATAGAAATCAAACACGGCCAAGAATCGCCGGTCATGAATCGGTTGTTAAAGAGAGAAAGATGATAGAGGGTTAGTCGGAATATACTCGTGATGGTATTTTCGGGAGTAATGGTCGTTTTCCGACGAGAACAATAAGCCATAGCCATGGTGATGGGCAGCATTTCTCGCGAGAGAGAACAACTCTCGGGAAGAAGAAGAAGAAGAAGGAAGGGGTGGTCGGGTTGGGTTGAAGGACCGGAAACAAATGGGCCAAAGAAATTCTAAAGGCACCAGTTGTAAATCTCAAAGGGTTCAGTCAAGATTAATTAACTGAGTCTCGGGTCAACCATGTTGACTCGGTCAGAGGAGTCCATCAGTGAGAACGAAGACAGAATCTGGTTAGTTTCCACAGCTAAGGTTTCGTTGCAGAGGACTTCCGATCACCCTAAGAGTTGAAGGAAATCGTGATGGTGATGTCGCCTAAAGGGAAAAGAGACCTAATAGGTCTAGGGTTCGTCCAGAAGTGTTTCGAGAAGAACTGAAGTGGTCAATCAAAACTGGCTCGTCGCAGCCGATAGAAAATTCTAGAAAGAGAAAGAGATCGGTTGTGGTCCTAAAGGACAGTTAAACAGTCGATTCTTCATCGAATCGAAAGAGAAATAGTTTGTGACTTAATATATATTGTCCAAAACGATTGAAATGATCGATTGGTGACGAGGAACTCATCAAAAAATAACGCAAACCAAATCCTAGGGTTTATGCCGCTGGGAAGATGAAGAAGAAGGTCAGGTCAACATGTGCTGACTCGGTCAACGTGGTAAATGGGGTTTGCGGGTCAAAGCACGCTGACTGTTGTCAGCGTGGTCAAAATTGGCTTACTAAGTCAGCATGCATATATGAAGTTCGGGTCATGGTGGAACCGTGTAGTCTTGTCCGGAACTCAGTTCTGGTTTCGGTCGGAACGAAAAGAAACCAGATCTGGACATATAGAAAGTGAACCAGATCCGTGATTTTGGTTTCGAAAATTTCTATTTTAATTTCAGACCTTTTTTAGGTCTAAAAAATTCGAAAAAATCAGAAATTTTGAAATAAATATAGAACATACCTTTTTCGCATAACCAGCCATGAAGACTGCACTTTCATTTTCTTTGTGACACCGATGAGAAATAATCACAAGATTAACTTGGAAAAAGAAATCGATGAAATAACTTATCGATTATTGAATCACAATGATATATAAAAAAATAATTGGAATATGATATTCACAAGAATAACTTGGAAAAAAAAATCGTCAAAGTAATTGATCGATTAATTATGTCACAACGAATAAAAGTGTTGGAAATTTTGCGGAAGCATAAAACACGAACAAATAACCTGCTCATAATACCATGTTAAATTCACGATTATATAAATAATCGGAGATATGAACATGAAGTAAAAGACGCGATAATTTAACGTGGTTCGGTCGGATACTCAAGACCTACATCCACGGAGAACAACTTCTTTATTATAATTTACCACATACAATTCTATGTGGGTTTGATCGGTTACATTGGTCAGACATAACTCGATGAGTTTGATACCTAGAACCCTCTCCTATTTATAGATGACTTAGGGTTTAGGGTTTCCTAGTTTCTGATTACTAAACGAGGAAATAATACAAAACCTATCTAATTTTACCATTAGATAGTTACCAGAGATATTCTGAATATAAAAACTAAATCTTCACATATCTTCAATATATCTTCAATATTCTGAATTCTTCTTGATCGTCGGATCTCGTCTTCTCGATCCGTCACGTACATACACGTGTTACACACGTATATTATTTCTGCAACTTATCTTGACCGCCGAATCTCCTATTTTCGATCCGTCTTATGTAACGTATCCTATTAAGATCACTTCATGAAACTTAAATTCAACAATAAAAGTTTTGCTTTCAATCTCTACCAATTTCCTCTCTTTCATCAATTTTTCTCTTGACCCACGAAACCTCAACACTACTCATGGACTCGGCTGGAAGAAGAAGGAACTCGGTTCTGATTTTCTCCTCAAAACAACCGATTTACACTTTAGTCCCTGTAGTTGTCCTGATTGCACATTTAGTCACTGCGTTTAACCTGGCCTGAGTGCAAGTTTAGTCCTATTATAACCCGTCCCAATTGCCTTAATAGTCCTTCATCAAACCTCATTATTCTGTTCCCATTATACGAAAGCTTGGGATGTTACAACAATAGGTTGGCCGTCCACTGGGCAGAAATGCCCGTAACAACGCCCAATAATTATCCAACTCGCTACGCATACCTAACCTTTAACCGCTAAGTCCATACCCGCCTCGATGTAAGACGTGCATGACATATATCATGCGATTCCCACCTATACATACGAGGTCATCCTACGGATAGAAAGTTATAGCATGATCCACAATCGCCAGGACGCCACGTGTTTTCTCTAAAAAGATGTATGTTACTAGAAGTAGCTTATCGCGCACACGCGGTAGCCTGTTAGCCGTCCCTAGAGGTATGCTAGCGCGTATCAAGGAAATCAATCCGTCAGATCGTCCATAAGATCGTCATGTAAGCGAATTAACCCGTTGATCTTCATCCCATGATCACTTCCCACTAGTTACCGTTCAAAGTAATGGCTTTCGTAACCAGCTGGCCGCCATCAATTCGTTCTCACCTCTAACACTATAATCAAAGGGGACTGCCTTCGAATAAATCATTCAATGTTTGACAGTAAGACTCTAGCCTACACTTGTCCTCTCTCTTCTGACATTCATCTGTCTAAAAGCTTCCAACTTTCTCAAAGTCTCTAACGCTTCAATATTCATCGATAAAGGGATCCCCGACGATCATTCTTTTTACGGCTAAAACCTTATCGTATCTTCTAATTATAGGATCATATCTATCTTCTAGTAGTAAAGAGTTTGATGAAGTAAACTCCATTCATTTACGACCAGAAGCTTGTTGCGTTATCTGTTTATGACCAGAACCTTACTGCAAGACTTACTAACGGTCAACAGGTTATCGCACATTACCATTATCATCATCTTCCTCATATTTGTTGTTCCCGAATATACTGTAATTGTAACTTTACCATAAAGATCTGTTCCTCCTACTCTACGAGCCGAAGCACCTAAGTACTTCGACGACGGTTGCCTCTTTATCGCTTATTTTGACTTTCTTTATCTTTTTTGACCAAGTAGCTGACTTGACCGTTGAGCCCCCTTATGCCGACACTATCCCGGTGTCAAGAAGCTTCACGATCATTTGTCTCTTTTTGTTTGCAGGTCCTTTTGGCACGTAGCCAGTGCGGTGCCCCCAGAATTCGACCCGGTCCATCAAGACCTCTGACTTTCGACCCTTTGACTGTCAGACTTTAACATGTACACTTTTGATCGTCTACATCCTCCAATACCATGGTAGGACATGAACCTTATTCTCTTCGGTATGCTATTATGAATCTACTGTGATCTTAAAAAACCAATTGAATTTATATATCAAAAGTGGATTCTTAGTTTATAATTTTACCAAACACGGAAATGGAACGACCAAGAGTCATATCACACAGAGCATAAGGATCCCAATAAATGTTACCACAACAGGGGAGCGGTCAGGGTGTACAACCCTGATGAGCCTCACCTAATTGAGGCACGAGCACCACTAAAGAGCAAGTGAAACATTTAACTCTCACGGTCTCATGACTAATGTCGTACCACCTCACTGATCGCACACAGGTTAGATCCATGTCAATATGTCATCTGAACTTTAATGGCTAAATGCTCGTAGGTTGACATAATTTAAAGTCGGGTTCATACTAGAAATCCCAAGTAGTTTCAAAATCATAGTAAAAACCGTTCAAAAATCTGTCATGTCATAGTAAATTAGTTTAAACATGTTTCAATTCATCATTTAAAAACGATTTCCACGATACCTAAACTTTAGTCATAATGGCGTACGTAACTATTAAACCTAACATATTTATTTTCTTATAAAACCATACTGGAGAAAGGATTTAGACCCCCTACCTTAGTGTGTGCATAGCCCCACACCTCGGCCTATACTATAAACGAGCTTCTTCAGATAACATACTCTTAAGGCCAGAGATTGATAAATATCATTGTGGACGGATAGAAAGTCACACGGTTAGAGAGATCGTTAGGTGGGCACCAGCAACTAGGCTTCGAGCCTTCGAATGGACAGGTTGACGGGCAGAAGGTCGGATCTGGTAGTCGGGTAGATGGATAGGCGAACGTCTGAGTAGAAAACAACTACTGGTAGACCAACGTCTGGGTAGGGAGCGGATACTATAGACCTGTTGACCTGCACGAGAGAAACAAAACCGTGAAGTCCAAGGGGGCACCGGAGATGGTGTCGACCAAGGACCCTCCAACGGTCAAGTCAGTAACTTAGTTCGATAAAGTAAATGAATAAACCGAAAGTAGAGTTATTAATGATAGTGGAGTCGTTGTAGTGTCGGAGGTGGCGCGACTCGTAGAGTGGCCGGAGCTCGGTTCTACGGAAAAATGAATTGGATAGCTTCTGGTCTACCCGAGCGGTAGAGTAGACTTCTGGTCACGGCAGAGTAGACTTCTAATGATGGTAGAGCGGACTTTTGGTGATGGCAGAGTAGCCTTCTGGTCACGGTAGGGTAGACTAGAAAGGTAGAAGAGGAACAGAGAGCCTCTAATAAGATCTGGTGAGGTATCGTAGATACTTCTAGCCGGAACCTCCTTCTTTGACTAACTTAGATAAGATATCACCGGAGTAGATGGATTCTAGTCGGAGCTTTAGTGGTGAATGATTGATGTGATCGGAGCAAAAAGGTTTCTGGAACGCCAAGTTGAGAGTAAGTAAGTAATTTTGAGTGAGAGTCAGATGATCCTTTCTGAGAATGAGGCCTCCTCTATTTATAAAACTTAGAGAAGGATAATCACCCATGGGCGCGGGTTTGTTAGATCTGGAATAGTAGGATCTCATTAGAGTGCCTTCGTAGCCGTTGATCTCTGGATGGGGCGTCGTAGCCCTACGATGCCTGTCGCCTTAGTCCGCTTGTTACAAGTAGAAGTGGCCTACTACTCCCTCAAAGTAGCAAGACTCGGTCTTCTACCATGACCTCAACGTATAGCGAAATGTAGGGATTGAGGTGACTCGTTCTTTAACTGCTAGCCACGTGCTAGCGTGACCATGCGGAGTCGGAGTGAGTTGACACGTCAGACTAGGGTTGGTCTGGGTTCATCTCTTGTCTCACTCTTTGGTCGTCAGGAGAGATAAAGTGATATAGTAGATACACCCTTTGGTCGTCTGGAGAGATAAAGTAATGAAACAACTGTTTATGTAGAGGAGAGGTTGTTGAGATTTACACCCTTCTACTAGTGTTTATAGCGGAAATAAGACATCTAATTTCTACACTAGTATTCCCAGGATCACATGCATAAGCCAATAATAATACTAAGTAAAACTAGAAAGATAAATACCTTATTCGCTAGTTTTCCCTCGAACCTTTCCAATTGCTTATGAGAAGACCAAGAGCTTCAAGCGTAGCTCCTCTACTTGGGACACGAGCAATCAACTTGATCTCCCACCTTGTTGTTTATCTAGCACACCAATGGTGGTTGGAAGAAGAACACCTTTCTTCTTGACTAGATAGATAGTAATGGGAATTAACTCACTTTCTCCTCTCTACTTGATGTGGTAGAGTAAGAAAGCTTAAAGAGAAATTCCACACCTTATTCTCTGTCCTAAGAGTGTTTATATAGAACCCTAATAAGAATCCACCTCCTTTTAGGTTTCCTAAAACACCCTTTAGAATAAGATTTAGGGAAATAGTCGAAAATAGCAACTATTGATATTTTCTCAATTCCCTAAGGAGGGAGCGTCCAAACACCACGAAAATTGTCAGATATAGTGTTTATTATATCAAAAACTAACCTTCCAAAATTCAGCCAAATCCGAGTCCTAGAAGTACCCGAACCGGTCTAGGCCCAAAAACCCTGTTTTTGGCCTTTTTGTACTATCTTTGCCTAATTCCTTTTTAGGCCTATGAGATATGTTTATGGGACACTCTCGTTGGAGGATCCGATCGAAGTTAGCCGCGAATTACTTCGTAAATCGACGATCGTAGTTGGTCTCTAGCTACAACTCTACGATCCCTAAATCAATCGGACTTGATAATCCTCTACATCAATTGTCCTATCCGACAAATTGTTTGCATTCTCACCTTGGTCGAAGGACATCTCCGTCAACTCCTTCAGACTCCTACTTGGACTTAGAACAAGTGCAATGCTCGATTCCGGCGTCAATTAGTATCCCATCTGATACGTCACGTTATTCAGACTTTCTTGATACCCGAGTACAACTGTAAAAGACAAACGACTAACTCCTAATCCGTTTGAGCGTGGCCACGCATTTTCAGTTGCTACTCATCAAGTGGGCTTGAGACACTTTGTACCTAATGTGATTAGGATGACACAATCCATTCTTGCGCTCCCACTTAACTTCATGTCTATCGTGTCCTTCCCAGTATTCGTTTTTTAACCTCCTTTTACGGCACGGCGTTTGACGGAACCAAAGTCGGGCATTCCTTACATAAGATGAGTGGAGCACTCATGTTTTGAGGAATCTCTCCAATCTTGTCTTTATGAGAAGTATTGACTTTCATCACGAGTGATGTACTTCTCATTTTGAGGGTTATCCAGTGTATAAACCTTTTACACACCCACGATGTCGAATAGAATATACTATTCCTATAGCCCATGAAACTGCGATATCCCATCGACTCCCGTGCTAGTCTTCGTGAGTCATTGTTGTCCATGCAATGACCTAGACCAAGGATTTGATAATAAATATTCCAAGTTCACTTAATAGGGTTTCATTCATCAGATCACGTATCTGACAAACCTATTCGGAACGTTTTATTATCGATGGATTGTTGTTTAAATACTAAACCAAATTTAGACAACTGTGAAATAACTCTATTATTTCCGATAACGATAGTTGTAAATCTGAGCCTCTTCCGTAAAACTCCTTTTACCCACTCAGTTTTACTCGTCGAGGTTTATTCCAAATTTACCTCATGCCTTAGACTGTGTATGAGTCTCATACTATGTCTTAGGAGACAGTTTAGTTTGACTACGTATGTAGTCCGTTTTAAACTTTGCTAATTATCAATTAATTTGAAGATTGCTTTCTTCAACCTTGATAATTTCTAGTAACTTTTACTAGAGTTAAGGCTATTAATTCTTTGTGTAGTATTTGCAACAGTTTCCGGCTTAAACACTTTTAGCCTACTTTCCTTCCATGTTTGGAAGTTTCCTACGATGACATGCTCAACTTTTGTACTACTTTATCCTTTAGCCTTCTAGTATATTCAAAGTAGTGATTTCGATTTTCCAATCCGAATTTGGATATCTAAATGCTAATCATGTCCAACATGATTGACTTTATGTTTTCGAACATAAATGTCTCTCTCATGCGTGCTTGCTCATCGGTGTCTTTTCTGACTCTGAGTTTTGCAATGCTCTCTGTCATGAGCTTTTGGGTCGAAATTCTTTCAGACTTTTCTTGAGTCTTAGATTTTCGGTTTCGGATCTCAAGCGTCTCAGCGTACTGAGTCTTTCTAATCCTATCATCTTTCTTGATCAACGCTTGTAGACCTTTAGATGCCCAAAATGGCATTTTATCCTTTTGTGTGTGGTCCTTTATTGAGTCAGTTCGTTACTGTTATACAACATCTTATGTCGTACTCAATCTTTTGTATGTACTCTGCATACGGACCCGGAAGGTTTGTTTACTCCTACTTACCTTCTTGAAATTTCGTGATTCAAGAATTTCCTCATTCCTCGGGAATCAAAACCATTTTGATTGCCTCTGTGAATCGAAGATTCCGACTCTTGCGTGCTTTAATCCGTCGATGGATTCCTGAAGCATGCGTATGGACATAGCTAGACTGGGGAAATCCAATTCCTTTTGTCTAGTTTAGGGAAACTTGAATGTTTCCATCCTTCTTAGTTTTCTACTCTGGAAAACTAATTTAGGTCTTCCGTTGACTTAAATTATCAAGCTACATGTCTTGACAAGATGTGGATTCCATATTGTTTTGGCTAGATGCCAAACTTATAGTCAGTTTTCCGTCTCTGCGCTGGTCTTTTTATCTGTTCAGAAATAACCTTTATCTTCTGAATCTTTGAGATTTTACTTTTGACCTTTTAGGGCATTTGAACAACAATTTGGAATATTCTCAACGACTTTGAGATATTCCTTTAGAGACGCTTTCAACTACTTTGAGAGTTCTCTTGCGAATTACATTCGCTTTTGTGCGGTAGGTTTTTAAGATCCAATCTTTACCTTTTCCTTTTCGAGGAACCGCGGTTTTACTGTCTTTCAACAGTTTTGTTGCGCTTGGTCGAACTTAATAGTCATGTACAAGTTTCATGATTGTTCTTCATGACTCTTCATGATTTTTCTCATGATCGAATTAATTCGACTTGTACTTTTCTCCCACTTATTCTTGTAATAATTAGTACATTTCTCCCAGACTATTAGGTGTGCTAATTACTATAAGAATACTATCATGAGCAACAAACATTTTGTTCTCTTGATTGTTTGTGGAAAAAGCCCGAATTTCTTCTAAAGAAATTGCGTCAGTCTTTAGCTAATTTTTGTAACGCTTTTACAAGCTTAGCTGTTAGACGGACTTTGGTAAGTGTGAAAACAATCGTTTCTAGAATATATCCCAAAATATTCGAAAGACTGGCTTAAACCCATCATTGATCGAATCATGCATAGCAGTACTAGATTACTCCCACTGAATCCACCATCCCTCAGATGTGTTCCATGGAGCGAGTTGTGAACCGTTTCTCAACTCCTTTGATGGTTATAAAGTGTTTGACTCAAGTTTTTACCACTCCAATCTAACCGGATGGCTTAAACTTTCGATGTCAAAGTGATTCTTTACTTCGGTTTGTACTTTGTTTGAACCTTTTAAACATTTCGACTAACACTTTATGAAGTTGTCAGAGTACGTATTTGAAGTTTCTCTCGTTAGCTTCTGCAAGTAAACTTATAGGTCTGTATAACACTGTATGAGTCCTAATAGATTACTAGTCTCTATGCCTTTTGAGAAGGGTGACTTTGACCATCTAGTCCTTACGACCTAATTGACACTGCTGAAGTTTAATGAGTTTGAATCTCTTGATATCAGCCATTTCAATGTTAACCTTCAGTTAATTTTACCACTAGTTCCTAGAAGAACAAAATAACTATTATTAAGTTCTAAGCTAGATCAGTGTCTAAAAGAAGACTTCAATCCCTTTCAGCATCTCTACCATTATTGCTTTTGCTCCCTCTTGGATCTTTACTTCTTTTAGTCAAGTATGTAATTTCCTTGAGCTTTACCGAGCCGCACATCCGGTTTAAAATACTTGATGAAGGAATTTTACGATACTTGTTTTTAACTTTGTTAACAAGGATACGGAACCGGGATTCATAATTCCATTCCTTTTGTCCTCCAGGTGCTAAAGGTAGTTTCCTTTTAAATGATCTAGTCATTGTTTGGAAACATTCACAGTAATGAGGAATACTCTTGATCATGTACTTGGCAACTGCTTTTCTTTGATCAAATGTTTGTCTCACTTGACTGATCCTTTTGCCCTTTTGAATCTCAAGAGCTCTTTCTTAGATTCTTTGTACCAAATCTCAAGAACCTTTCTTAGACTGGATATTACTGTATGTTCTGCTCAGTTTGTTCGTAACAACCTGAGTGACTCATCTAAGCTCTTATCTATTTTTGTTCAATCGATATTGAATAGGGTGATAGATGTATTCTGTCGTCTTCCCTTAGGATGACTTTCAGATTGCCTTGGAGGTCTCGTACCTCCCTATTTATGACTTCAGTAGGAATTTCTTCCTCAGTTTGTCTTAATGGTTATGCTAGCATCCATTACTCTTCCAAAGAGAATGTTATACGATTGCTTGCAAATGGCTTTTGACCTTCTTTGGTATGAGTCAACATTGGGATTGGGTATTCTAGTACGCTTTCCTTTTAAATTTGAGAACCATTCTCGATTTATTCTTCCATTCTAGGAAGTTGATCAACACCTCCCTTAGGTGTGATTCAGAGTTGAACTCGTTTGTGTCATCTTAAAACTACATAAAAAAATGGCAAAGTTTTAAAACTCTTTATCGTTTTTGAAAAACTTTAGTTTTGAAAAACATTAGTTTTCCCACATTATTCAATAAAATCGTCCCCCATTGAATAAGTGATTCCAAGACCCCAGTTCTTCGGAATAAAGCGGACGAAGGCCCTACCCTTTGACTCCGTCATTCCGGGTGAGCGAACTACTTCACTGATCATACCTTATGACTCTTGGTTGATAGATCTCATTGATGAATGACTAATCTATCCTTTTGCCTCGAGTATCCAAGACTCTCTTGCTGATCTCGTTGAGTAGAACCATTTAGACATGAAGGCCTCTTCTATAGACTTACCTGCATTGTCCCAAGGTAGAGGAGGTACTCTGTGAAGGCCGACCCACCTTCCTCGAACAAGGGCGCAACGAGTGTCTTAGTTTGGGGACTTTGACGCTAGTTTGGCGTTTGTTATAGTGAACTATTTAGCCTAACTAACATCCACGACATAAAGCGTAAATAAGTAAGTGTGCGCGAGAAAGTAAATCAAGCAGACATGGATCCTAGTATGGCCCCTAACCTAGAAGATTTAATCTCCTTTGGTTTTCTTCTTGTTTCGCCTTTTGGTTCGTCTTAGATCGCCATCTTTGAACCTCCATTGATTTCTCCCACTCGCCTTTGGATTCCTTCCTCGAGCTTCTTCAATGGATTAATTGACCCTAAACTCTAATTACAAGACTCTAACGATTCGCTGATCGTATAAACTTGAAATTAAAATTAATTACAAAGCATGCACACATCTGTGCTTAAAACAAGAATAAAGAAACACTTTCTATGGCCATACTAGTTTCCCGCATTCACATCACATGCAATCATATAATATATCAAGTCTAAAAATTATATATGCATGATAATCCGGGAGATACTTTTGTCGACATCCCATGTCACATTACGGGCCTCAAGTTTAAATTCAAAGAATTCGACTAATGATGCGTTCTGGTTTTATCTTTTATGATTTCTAAAATCAACTTTAAGAAAAAAAAAAACTTCGTTTTGGGCTCGAGAAAGCCCGGGTCAATTTCAGGAAAAACTTGGTTCGATTATTAATGAGTTCATAAATCAATTTAAAGAGTGTGGCTTTCCGGATGGCCGGATTAACTTTAGAATTATTTGGTTGGAATTGGAAGAAAATTTAGCAAAAACTCCCACTCGAATGATGGTCCCTTTTCGTGGTCCGAAAAGCCTCGAAAAAGCCCGGGACAAGTCCTAGACAAGTCCCGGCCCAAGCCCACAAAAAGGCTCGGACAAGGTCCGGACATGGCGCGGCCCATAGGGCCGACATGTCCTGGCCGAGGCCTACCAAGGCCTGGTCTCGTCCTGGCAAGAGCCAGGACGCTAGTCCATGCACCAGACGCGTCCTAGACATGTCTGTTGCTGGACCGGACAAGCTACTGGTCGCGTCTGGGTTCACCTCTTGTCTCACTCTTTTCTCGTCAGGAGAGATAAAGTGATATAGTAGATACACCCTTTGGTCGTCTGGAGAGATAAAGTAATGAAACAACTGTTTATGTAGTGGAGAGGCTGTTGGGATTTACACCCTTCTACTAGTGTTTATAGCAGAAATTAGACATCTAATGTCTACACTAGTATTCCAGGATCACATGCATAAGCCCATAATAATACTAAGTAAAACTAGAAAGATAAATACCTTACTCGCTAGTTTTCCCTCGAACCTTTCCAATTGCTTATGAGAAGACCAAGAGCTTCAAGCATAGCTCCTCTACTTGGTAAACGAGCAATCAACTTGATCTCCCACCTTGTTGTTTAGCTAGCACACCAATGGTGGTTGGAAGAAGAACACCTTTCTTCTTGACTAGATAGATAATAATGGGTATTAGCTCACTTTCTCCTCTCTACTTGATGTGGTAGAGTAAGAAAGCTTAGAGATAAATTCCACACCTTATTCTCTGCCCTAAGAGTGTTTATATAGAACCCTAATAAGAATCCACCTCCTTTTAGGTTTCTTAAAACATCCTTTAGAATAAGATTTAGGGAAATAGTCGAAAATAGCAACTATTGATATTTTCTCAATTCCCTAAGGAGGGAGCATCCGAACACCACGAGAATTGGCAGATATAATGCTTATTATATCAGACACTAACCCTCCAAAATTCAGCCCAATCCGAGTCCTAGAAGTACCCGAACCGGTCTAGGCCCAAAAACCCTGTTTTTGGCCTTTTTGTACTATCTTTGCCTAATTCCTTTTTAGGCCTATGAGATATGTTTATGGGAAACTCCCATGATTATATCTCACTCCCACTATTCATATCCTAGATCAATTTGTCACTCTTATGTGTAACCCGTTGTAGGATCCGATCGAAGTTAGCCGCGAATTACTTCGTAATTCGACGATCGTAGTTGGTCTTTAGCTGCATCTACGATCCCTAAATTAATCGGACTTGATGATCCTCTACATCAATTGTCCTATCCGACAAATTGTTCGCATTGTCACCTTGGTCGAAGGACATCTCCTTCAACTCCTTCAGAGGCAACCTTACACCAAGGGAGAGATTATGGTATTCTTCGTATATAGTATGTGATAGAAAATAAGGTTGTCTTCCCAAGTAAAGAAAGTAAGGTCGCCCTCTTTTGTATGTGTGAGAGAGAAAGTAAGGTCACCCTCCTTGGTATATATCAGAGAGAGTGAGTATGATCGTCATCCTTTGATATATATGTGTATGAGAGAAAGTAAGCTCATGCTCCTTGATAGAGTAAGGGCGTCCTCCTCTGGTATGTATCTATTAGAGACAAAAATAAGTATCTGCATTTAAGGAATGAAAATTACCTCAGAGGTTTAAAGAATGAAAATACCTCAGAGGTTTTCCTTCGTTCTTCTTGTGAACGACATTCTTAAGTGCTTTGCATTCCATGCTTAGGGCAATATATCCTGCGGCTTTTCAAGGATGAAAGTTCTAAAGCGTATTACTTTGATTATCTTATAGGGGCTTTTCCATTTTGGGCTTTTCCACCGAGGGCTTCTTCCTGAACTAGGAGCTCCTCAAAACCATGTCTCCCATCTTGAATATTCTTTCTTTAGTTTGAACTTGGTGTTGCCTCACCGTGGTATTTTTACAGGCAAGATTCTTGAGCTCAGCTCCGTCTCGTACCTCCTCTATGAGGTCCAAATGTTCTTTGATAATTTCTTCGTTTTTCTCAGGGTCAAAGTATTTTGTTTTGCCTATGTTAACTGGTAGCACTGCTTCCATTGCATAAACCAATTTATACAGGGTCTCCCCGGTTATTCTTCGGGGTGTAGTATGATATTGGGGAGTTCATCAACCCAGTTTTTCCTTGCTCTTCACAATAGGTTCTTATGTATTGAAAAAGTAGTATTTGATTGGTTACTTTTTCTTTCCACTGCCGGTTCGATGGGCTACACTGACATATGTGTGTGAATAGTCCCACATGGGAGAATGGGTAACTAGCAACAAAGAATATAAAGTATAGGTCCTCTCCACTCATTGCCAATTGGTTTTGAGTTGGATGGCCACAAACTTAACATGGTATCAGAGCTAGGCCCACACGTGATAGGCTTAAAAGCCAAACGTGCTCCGCGTCACCCGTAAAGAAAAAACACACGTGTTAGGCTCAAATAACGCCACACGTGAGGGGCGTGTGAGAATAGTCCCACATGGGAGAATGGGTAACTAGCAACCAAGAATATAAAGTATAGGTCCTCTCCACTCATTGCCAATTGGTTTCGAGTCGGATGGCCACAAACTTAACAATATGTGGCTACTACTGCATAGTCTTTTCGAATTTTCCCACGATTTTTTTTAAATCCTTATTGTTGACTATGACCCGTTGTCCATTACTAAGACTCTTGGTATTCCAAACCTAGTAAAGGTTTTCTGCCATAAGAACGATATGATCGTCGAGGTTTTTATAAACTTAGTGTTTAGATACGAAAGTGTTGTTCTCGTTAATAAAATTGGGCGTCCAATTGAT
Source organism: Eschscholzia californica subsp. californica (assembly GCA_002897215.1). Taxonomy (NCBI): domain Eukaryota; kingdom Viridiplantae; phylum Streptophyta; class Magnoliopsida; order Ranunculales; family Papaveraceae; genus Eschscholzia; species Eschscholzia californica. The sequence goes on from BEHA01004629.1 coordinate 749,832, forward strand.
AAAATTGGGTGTCTCTTTAAAGACAAGCTTATTAAACTAACAAAGAACTACCACAAATAGAGAAGAGAATTTTTTTGGAAAATCTGATATGATTTGATTATAGGTGGCTAGGAATTCTATATACAAGATTGTTTAACTAGAATAATATATCAATTTGAGTTTTATTAATCTAAATTAAACAAGCAACTTGTACTGAAAAACTAAGAAATTAGAAAAGCCCAAGAACATGGGAATGTGAGTAACAAAACCCAACACTAAAGTACATAAAACACATTGTTCCTGTCGCATTTAATGCCTTCATTTGCGGCATTTCTTCTGCCCACATCCACACTTGTTATACCTAATACTTAGCTTAATCTTTGATTCTCTCTTTTCTGTTTCCTTATATATGCAATTATTTAACTTACATAATTTGTACTTATATGGGTTAGTTTTGAAACTCCCAAACCCTAATTAATGATGTTCCAAAGTTTTTTGGATTACAAACTTTTTGTACTTCTAGTTAATTTTCTAATGAACAACATCTTTATGAAACAAAAAACTAGATTAACAATGAATTAATAGAAGAAAATTTGTGTGAGAACTATAAGGAATGTGAAGAAAAGATCCGCCCACATCCAATATATTCTCAAGAAATTAACCTCTTGTAACTCTATAAATATAATATCACGTAATACATAAATCACCCAACTTCAATTTTGAAATTCTACGATCATAGTTTTGGTCTTAGTTTAGTTTTGCTTAACATGACAACAACAACTATCAAAGACTAACGCCTTCTGAAGTGTCATGGCAGGTCTTTGATTTCTTTTTTATTTTTTTATTTCTAAAAGATATGGTTCATTATGAGTTGATCCCATATACAAAGGGAAATACAATGGCGTCAAACCAAAGGGTTATTGAAATAGAGCAATAAGACTCTAGAAGTCACCACACGGAAGTGGAAGCAGAGTCTTACTATTTGCGAAGCTAAAGGTCTCAAAAGCAATCCCCATGAATGGACAAGAGGTGAACTTGAAATGTAAAAGTGAATGGATGCAAGAATTCTTTAAGAAATAGGTATGAACTAGCAAATGCTTGTAATGGATAAAGCAAAGACAGAACCATCGGCGTTCTATCACGTAGTAGGGGTGGAAAGGCAGAAAGCTGACAGTGAACACTATGAAGGTGTAAGCAAGGTGTTTGGTTTACTTAAGAAGAATGAAGGATAAGGTGTTATTAGAGTGTAATAATAATAAAAGTGTCAGTGGTGCCTAGAGCCAAAACTGAATAACAACCATAACTAACTAATCTTAACAAACTAGTTAGTTATGGTTGTTATAACTAAATCAGTTTCTCTCTCTCTCTCTAACCGAAAATGTAAGAGCTTATAAAAGCTCATTACTTCGATCATTCTCATTATCTTTTTCAGTGATTAAAGAATAAATCTTTCTCTCTCTAGTTTCTATCATGGTATAAGAGCCAGTGATTTTTTTTTCTTCTTCTTCAATTTTCACTTTCTCTCACTAGAAACTACGAACTTTCTTCTTTAATCTCTAAATGGCTTCTCAATCATCACACTCGGTTTCTTCTCCAAATTTATCTTCACCGAATACATCTATAGCTAATATTGCTAGTTTTGTTTCTAAGAAACTCGATGGATCTAATTTCCTGATTTGGAAAGATCAATTCGAGGCTATTTTGATTTGTACTAATCTCTTTGGTTTCGTTGATGGATCTATTGTTATTCCGGTGAAATCAATTGTTGATAATCATACTGAGATTCCAAATCCTCTTTATCTTCGATGGCGGAAAACTGATAATTTTGTCAAATCTTGTATGAAGGCAACCTTTACTCATTCAATCTCAACTGATGTTCTTGGTCTTCAAACCTTTAGAGAAATTTGGAGATATCTTGAGCAAAATTATGTGGAGGAATATGAAGCAAAGATAGCTTCACTTTGAGAACAAATTCAGCATATTAAAAGAGGCGATTCTTCTGCAACTGATTATCTTTGAAAAGTAAAGATATTGTCTGATTCATTAGTAGCTGTTAATGAAAGATTATCTGATAAGGCACTTAGTCATATTGTTCTCAAAGGTTTAGGAAATGAGTATAGTCCTTTTGTTATTGCAATTCATAATAGAGAAACACCTATTTCCTTTGCTGAACTCAGAACTCGTATCATCCATCATGAACAATGGATGAAGACTCAATCTCATGATGATGAGAGTTCTGCTTATTATGTGAAAAATCTTCCCCCAAAATATGGTAATAGACCTTATAATCCCAATCGAGCTATTCAATCTCATCAGCCTTATAGGAACTCGTATCATGGAGATCAAGGTAAATATTCTTCTCAAATTATTAAAGGATCTTCCTCTTTCAGTCAAAATTCAGCAGAATCATCCTCTGAATTTAATTTCTCTACTGTACCTTGTGGTATTTGCAAGAGATAAGGACATTTTGCCTCAAAATGTCGATATAGATATGCTCCTGATGATTCTATCAAAAGTCCACAAAGTAAAAATGATAACAATCCATCTCAAAAGAGATTTCCACAGAAATTCAAGCCTAACAAGGGCAATTTTGCTGGAATCCATCTGTATGAGAGTACTGAAGAATGTAAAAATGATAAAAGGGAAAAATGTTCTCCAACAGAGGAGGAATTATATGAGTCATATTTTGACTATAATTCAGATGATTTCACTAATGAAGAAGCTAATATGGTGGTCATATTACCTTCAAAAGACTTGATTACTAATGAGGCTCTTAACACTGTCACTGAGAAGATTTGGTTGGCTGATATTGGTGCTACAAGCCATATGACAAATGATCCTACTAATATCATTGATCAACAAGTTTATAAGGGCTCGGATTCTGTAATGGTGGGAAATGGTCTGTCCATTCCTATTGCTGCTGCAGGTAATGCTCAACTCCATACTCCAAGTTACAATTTTGATTTGTTCAATGTGTTATATGTTCCTAAACTCAAAAGGAACCTTCTTTCTATTTCAAAGTTCACATATGACAATCAATGTTCAATGAAATTTACACCATGGGGATATCAAATAAGAGATTTATGGTCTGATGACATTTTGAATGAAGGGTCAGTAAGAAATCATCTATATCCTATCATATTTGGAATACAAGAAGATAATACCCAATGTGGTTATATAGTGTCTCTAGCTGCTCCATTTTCAGTATGGCATACTAGACTAGGTCATACATCAGATACCATTATTTATCTTCTTTCAAGGAATAAGCTGAGTTCAGTTCAAGATAAGCCTTCTAAAAACTTATGCCATCCTTGCTCATTGGTTAAGAGTAAATTACTACCATTTCCTATTTCAGAGAGCTATACTGAATCCCATATGTACTTAATTCATTGTGACATTTGGGGACCTTCTCTTGAGCTTAGTATTAATGGTGAAAAATATTTCATATTGTTCTTAGATGATTTCAGTAGGTTCTTGTGGATTTACCCTCTGAAATATAAGTCAGACAGTCTCAAATTCTTCAAGTTATTCAAGTCTTCTAATGAGAATCTCTTCTCCACTTCAATTAAGTATTTTCAAAGTGATGGTTCTTTGGAATTGACTAAGGGTGACTTCAAGAATTATTTGGATCAATGTGGTATTTAACTTAGAAGCTCTTGTCCTTACACTCCTCAGCAGAATGGAAGAGCTGCAAGGAGAAATAGACAAATCACTGAAATGGGTAATTTATTACTATTTCAGTCAAACTCACCAAAATGCTATTGGTTTGAGGAATTCTTAGATGCTGTCTTCACCATCAATAGACTCCCTACAAGACTTCTTTAAAGCAAGTCTCCATATGAGGTATTGTTTAACAAGGCTCCTGATTACTCTCTGTTAAAAACATTTGGTTGCTTGTGTTATCCTCATTTAGGAGCTATCAGGCAGGACAAACTCAGTCCTAAGTCTTCTAGGTGTGTTTTCATTAGTTACAGTTCATCTCACAAGGGCTATAAGTGTTTAGATTTAGATTCTCATAAAATTTATATCTCTAGAAATGTGGTTTTTGAGGAAACTACTTTTCCATTTGCTGAGTCTAACTTATCCACTTTTGAAAAACCACCAATTACTTTGCAACTGCCTTTAGCTTCTATAGCTCCAAGTGTTGCTGATTTTCCAATCATTGAAGATTCACCACAGCTCAGTACCTCAGTAAATGAGTCTTCTACACCTGAACCAAGTCATAGAATGACTACTCGATTAAGAAATGGTATCTCTAATCCCAAGTGCATTCCTGATTACATTTCTCATTTCTCAATCAGACACCCACTGTCTCAATCTTTTCTTACCTTACTACTTCATCATAAGGAACCCTCAACCTTCAAGGAGGCTGCTTCTAATCCAAAATGGGTAAATGCTATGAAAGAGGAGTTTCAGGCTTTAAAAAGAAATAGAACATGGTCTCTAGTTCCTCCTGATCCCTCTATGAATCTATTGGGTTGTAAATGGGTATTTAAAGTAAAATACAAGTTTGATGGTTCAATTGAAAGGAATAAAGCTAGATTAATTGCAAAAGGGTATCATCAGAAGGATGGTTTGGATTATTCTGAAACTTTCAGTCCAGTTGTGAAGGCTGCTACTATAAGGACTGTTCTCAATGTAGTTGTCTTTGATGGATGGAAGATTCTACAGTTAGATGTCTCCAATGCTTTTTTGCATGGAGTTCTTCAAGAGAATGTGTTTATGACTCAGCCTCAAGGTTTCATTAATTTGGAGTTCCCCTCCTATGTTTGTCATCTTCATAAGAGCTTATATGGTTTGAAACAAGCTCCTAGAGCTTGGTTTCAGAGATTTGGGTTTTTCTTGCTCTCACTTGGTTTCAGGAGAAGTGCTCATGACCACTCTATGTTTATTCAAACCACTGCCTCTGCTATGATGGTATTACTCCTATATGTTGATGATATAATTTTAACTGGAAGCAGTGACTCTCTTATGAACTCTCTTGTACTTACTCTCAGCAAGGAGTTTGCTATGAAAGTATTGGGTCCTCTTCATTTCTTTTTGGGTATTGAGGTATCTACATCCTCTTCCTCTTCCCTATTTCTTACCCAAAAGAAATATGCTCTTGGTCTACTTGAGAAAGCTGATTTGCTAGACTGTAAACCAAGTGCTACTCCAGGGACTGGTGGAAATAGACTCTCTACATCTGATGGCACACTTGTTTCTGATCCTACCTTCTATAGAAGCATAATTGGTGGACTTCAATATCTCACCATGACCAGGCCGGATTTAGCCTATGCTGTGATGCTGCTCAGTTCATGCAAGCACCTAGGTCCTCTTATGTTCAATTGATGAAGAAGATTCTCAGATATGTCAAAGGGATAGTTGACTATGGGATTACAATTACTCCTGGTGATACTTCAAAACTCAGATGTTATTCTGATTCTGATTGGGCTGGCTGCCTTGATTCAAGAAGATCTACAAGTTGTTTTTGTGTTGTACTTGGACAATCACTTGTCTCTTGGTGTTCTAAGAAGCAACCAACAGTTGTTAAGTCTTCAACAGAGGCTGAGTATAAAGCTTTGTCCATTGCTTCTGCTGAGTTACTCTGGGTATCTTATCTTCTTGTTGAGTTAAATCAGAAGATCTCTTCTCCTATGGTTGCCTATTGTGATAATTTGGGTGCAAAGAATATTGCTACTAATCTCATTTGCCATGCTAGGACTAAGCATATAGAAGTTGACTACCATTTTGTTAGAGACTTAGTTGCTTCAGGTCAGCTTGAGATTAAGCACATTCCTTCTTTGGAGCAACCTGCCGATTTGTTCACCAAGGGTTTAGCTAAAGATCTGTTTCTCTCTTCGAAACAAGTTAATGGTCCTGTTCGACCCATCAACTTGAAGGGGCATGACAGTGAACACTATGAAGGTGTAAGCAAGGTGTTTGGTTTACTTAAGAAGAATGAAGGAGAAGGTGTTATTAGAGTGTAATAATAATAAAAGTGTATGTGGTGCCTATAGCCAAAACTGAATAACAACCATAACTAACTAATCTTAACAAACTTGTTAGTTATGGTTGTTATAACTGAATCAGTTTCTCTCTCTCTCTCTGTCTCTCTCTCTTTCTAACCAAAAATGTAAGAGCTTATAGAAGCTCATGACTTCGATCATTCTCATTATCTTTTTCAGTAATTAAAGAATAAATCTTTCTCTCTCTAGTTTCTATCAAAAGCCATGATGATTTCGAACAAGGACTGCAAAGCAATATTCTAGTCTTGATTTTCAGATGTTAACTACATAATGCAATGAGAGGACTAGTTAAAAGTCGATAACCACAATATCATAAATTGGAATTTTAGTGTGGTTTACTGCCCTCGGTGTAGAAAATGGAGTTTCAATTCTTATAAGTCAGTAGTACAAGAAAAAGTAAGGTAGTGGTTCAAAGTAAATTACACATCTATGGTAATAAACAGGAAGAATTTTGCTGGTTGGGACAAAAGCCAACATAAAGCTTGGTTATTCGTTTTGTTTCAACTCAAATCTTGGCGTTTAGATTTTCATTACAAGTGAATATTATTAGAACAATGTCTTTTAAGGAATTGGTTTCAAGTACAATAATATCTATTATACACAACATATGAGGAATTGAGGTGTAAAGGGAATGTCGTAATAAGTTTTACTTAGTGTAATCTGAGTGTAAAAATAAATGTATGAGATAGATTTAAGAAGGTTTGTTAAGAAGGTAGTTGCGAAGTTTGTTATAACAAACTTTCTCTCTCCTGTCTTAACGACTTTCTCTCTCTCTACTTTTACTCTTGATGTATAAATAAATGATCAAAACTTATTGATCATGTAATGAAATAACATTCATCTGATTCCTTTTGTCTCTCTAGATTTATCGGTTTTCTCTCTCTGTTCGTTTTCTCACATGGGATCAGTGCGTCTAGGCTAAAATCAACTAGATCAAATCTTCATCGAAATTAGATCAAATCTTCATCAAAATTGAATGGCTTCATCAAATTCAGAGGGTTCATCATCTTCATCGAATTCGAAAATAATTTTTCAAACTTTGAACATCACGAATTACATCTCAGATAAGTTAGATAATCGAATTACTTAGTTTGGAAAGATCAGTTTGAGTCAATTTTGATTAGCAATGATCTTTATGGCTTTGTGATGGATCAATCATTCAACCTCAAGTTTTTATCACTGATTCAGAAGCAAATGAGGTTACAAATCTAGATTATACAAGCTGGATAAAGCAAGATCATCATGTCAAATCCTACTTAAAGGCAACTTTCTCTAAATCAATCTCATCTGATGTTCTAGGTTTACAAACCTCACAACAAATCTAGAAGTATTTAGAAACTGTTTATGTTGATGAATTTGAAGCTAACAAGATTTACTTCGTCGTCAACTTCAAAATACAAAGAGAGGATCTGCTTCAATCAGTGAGTATCTCAGAAAACTTAAAACTTTCAGAGTCATTAACTAATGTTAAAGATAAAGTTTCTGACAGAGAGATGAGCAGAATAATCCTATCTGGTTTAGGTAAGGATTTTAATCAGTTCATAATATCGATTAACAATAGAAATGACAAAATTTCTCTTTCTGAACTTCGATCTAAAATTCTTCATCATGAACAATGATTACTGTCTGAAGATCAGGATGATCAGACAACATATTATGTCAAAAATGTTCCTAATAGAAACTACAAATCCAGATCATAAAACAATCAAACACAATCTGGTAAGAAATCGAGCTACAACCGATCTTCACATCAAAGTGAAGATAAAACTGCTCAAACATACAAAAATTGATAAGTTTCAGACTAAATCAAAACACAACAAAGAGGATTCAAATCAAAATTCTCAATATCAACACAATGAAAAGGCTGTTAATTTCAATTTCACAACTATTCCCTGTGGAATTTTTCACAAATGGGGCCATCCATCTCACAAGTATAGATTTTGATATACACCTTCAACACCAAACAACAATACTTCAAACTTTGGTGGATTACACATTTCGGAATATAGAAAGGTAATTCCAGTGAAGATTCAGACTCAAAAAACGAAGAAAGTAATCTAGCTATCCTAGACGAAGAGTGTTACAATGCTTCAAGAGGTTTGAACAACACACAGCCATACCTATTATAGGAACTGGTGATGCACAAATTGTTACTCCTTCACATGAGTTTTATCTTAGAAACATACTCTTAGTTCCTGATTTGAAGAAAAATCTCTTATCAGTGTTTAAGTTTACAAAAGATAACAACTATTCAGTTGAATTTTAACCTTGGGGATATGATGTTAAAGATCTAACTACTCATACTATACTCACTGAATGACCAATGATAAATGATTTATATCCTATTGAATTCGAGAAATGTCCTACACCTATAGAAGCACATGTGTCTATTTTGAAAGATCATCAAATCTATGGCATAAAAGACTTGGTCACACTGCTCATGGTGTTTTGAAATCTCTTCATAGCTCAAACTTGATTCAACTTGACTCTTTAGAGTTCAATAAAATGTGTGAATCATGTCAACTTGGCAAAAGTAAATGTCAACCATTTGAGTTATCTACAAGTCTCACCCCACATTTTTTGCATATGATTCACTGTGATATTTGGAATCTTGCCCCAATTGGATCTGTTTCAGGAGCAAGGTATTATATTCTCTTTGTGGTTGATTACAGTAGATTCTTCTGGATCTAACCTATGAAGGTAAGATCATAGAGTCTCTCATGCTTTAAACATTTCAAGGTTACCTATGAAAAGTTACTCTTTGCTTCTATTAAAATATTTCAAAGTGATGGTGCACTTGAACTGTCCAGAGGAGAATTTAAAAGATTTCTAGATGACAATGGCATTTCTCTAAGGTATTCTTGCCCTTATACTCAGTAAAATGAGAAAATTGAGAGAAAAAATTGGCTGATCATAGAAATGGGTAATACTTTAGCTTTTCAAGCTTCTATGCCCAAAGAATATTGGTTTGAATCATTTGAGACTGCTCCGTACATCATAAATAGACTTCCAACCAAGTTATTGGATGGTAAATCTTCATATGAGGTCTTGTTCTCGAAATCACCTGATTTGTCTATGCTCAGAGTCTTTGGATCTGCATGTTATCCACATCTAACAGCAATTAGGCAGGATAAACAAAGCCCTTAAGTCTACTAAGTGTGTTTTCCTTGAGCTATAGTAATATATATAAAGGATACTAGTGTTTGGACAGGTCAAATGGGAGAATTTACTTGGAGTCAGAAGAGGAATTCTTGGTTTTGGCAACTGGTTTGCCTTTTGCCTTTCCAAATTTTCTCTTGTTCTTCTAGTTTCCGTCCCTTTTGAATCCTTTGTCCTTCTGAACCATTAAAACTTCTTTCTTAGGTTCAGTTACTGCGATATTCTTTTCGGCTGTCTGGAGCATTGCGTGTAGTTCCTCCAAAGATTTATCCCATCCATTCATGTTGTAGTGCATTCTAAACTGATTGAATCGATTATGAAGGAAATGCAGGATGATATCAGTGGCGAAATCCCGGTCATGATCGACTTCAAGTCGTGCTAGTTTCTCAAAAAGACTGATCATTTTGAAAACATGTGGCCCTACAGGCTTACCCTTTTCAAGGCGCGGCAATCTAGTATTGCCTTTGACGTCTCGTACTTCTCCATTCTGGACTTCTTTTGGGACAATTCCTAAGTTTTCCTTTCATGGTTTAAGCATCCATGTGTATGAACTTATTAGGTTCCATGGTTCCTAACATTAAGCACGTTACGGGCTCCGATTTCCTCCGAAGTCTCTTTTCTTGTTCCTTCTCCTCACTAGTCGATTCTTCAGTGATTACCGGAATAGGAGTTTCCAAGACAACTGCATTATTCTCAGATCTGAGGACAAGTCCTAGATTATGTTCCCATACCTTAAAGTTGTCTCCGTTCAGCTTTTCTTTCTCGATGAGCCAACGGATGTTCACTGTTTCTTTGTTTGTCATAATTTAAACTACATGTAAAGAATGTAAAGTGACTTAAACTTGTTATCCTATAAAAATTTCCAATTTTGCCATATTATTCAAAATTCTTTATCCCTTGTTTGAATAATACGATTCTAAGATCCCAATTCTTTGAAGTTAAGCATACTAGGGCACTGCCCTTAACCCCGTCGTCCTGGGCGAGTAACATCTTTACTGATCATACTCCAATGACTCTTGGTTGATTAGTTTCACACTCGAGTGTCAAACTTAATCCTTTGCCTCGAAATCCAAAACCCTTTTGCTGACTCGTTGAGTAAAACCACTTCGAACGCGTAGACCTCTTCATAGATCTACCCGTATTGTCCTGAGGTAAAAGGTGGCACTCTACCAAGGCAGATCCACCATCGATGAAGAAGGGATCCACAGGTATCTTATTTCTGGGTAGGTTTATACTCAAAACTCTTTTAGGGATTATTACGTATTTTATCAGGTTTGCGTTACTGTGAACTCTATCTTAACCATTCGTTATTTTATTCGTAAGCTTTTATGTGAATTCTCGTAAGATTTTTTGTAAAATCTTAGTAGAGCCTTCCTAAAAGATCTCATATTTTAGTTTATTCTTGTTCGCCTAACGGTTCTTTGGGTTTTCATCCTTGAACCACCATTGATTACTCCCACTTGAATCATGATCTCATCATTCGATTCATCAATGGCTTTTCTAGACCCTATACTCTAAGTATTATTCGGGCACATACTCATTTGTGCTTAGAAACAAGAATCGTTTACTTAACTAAAGGCAATAATACTACACTACGCATTCACATATACATACAAAATATATGAAGAGCATAAATAAAATATGTGGCCCAGATTCGTTTCTAGGTTTTGCTATGTTCCGTATAGCTAATCTTGGGATATTGTGACATATCTATGTCTAATGGGCTTTTAAGTTAATTTTCGTAAAATTCGGACTTATGGCCCACTTAGTTTCTTCCTTTGTGATTTGTAAAATCAAACTCGGAAAAATTCTGTTTTGGCCTCTCGGATAACCCGGGCCATGTCAGAAAAAATGTGTTTTGGGATCGGAAGAAAAGGCAAGAAAAACTCCCTCTCGAGTCAAGGCCCAATGGGTCCAAGTCAAGCTCGGAAAGACTCAAGTCAAATTTAGTCAAAAAGTCCTTTGACTAGTCTCGGTTAAGCTAGTTAAAAGTCTGGACTTATAGGGATTGGTCGTAGACCAAGTCGGTTGGCTCGGGCTAGTCGCGTCCTACACGCGGTCTAGCTCGGCATAGCCCTAGGCCATGCTCGGTTGGAACGGGTTGGACAGAAGGCTGTCTCGGACGTGCCAAACGCGTCCTAGACACTTCTGGACGTTACAGTCGCACCCTAGGTGCGTCTGGAAGCTTCCAGACGCATCCCAGATGCATCTGGTTGCTCCAGACGCATGACGCACGTCCCTGGTCTCGGTCCTAGACCGAGACCAACTGGGAATCCCAGACTCGGCTAAGACGCGTCTGGGACATCCGAGATGCGAACATCTCGGACCGTCCTAGTCCAACTCGGACTAAACGCGTCTGGGAAGTCCGGGATGCGAACATCTCGGACTCCCAGTCCATCCGGGATCAGGAATCCCGGTCCTAGACGGACTAGGACTTCCTGTCCCGTGTTCCAGGGTATTGGGACTCTGTCCCGAGACCTGCTGGATCGTCTGGACGCGTCCTGGCCGGTCCGGCTAGAGATTTGTGTTTTTGGAGATGTCCAAAAATCTCTCTTCCAACCTTCTTCTTCCTTCTTTTTCCTGGTTTTAATGGTGTTTAGCTGTTGTTTTTGCACTATTCACCACCCAAAATCCATGATTTTGAAATCCGTTTTTCAAAATTTTTAGTCCGTTAGTTTCGTTTTTGAAAACCCTTTCCAAAAATATATAATTTTGACTGTTTCATGCATTGAAACCCTTTCAAATACATGTTTGAAAGTGTTTTAAAACTTTTCAAACTAATCAAAATTTTGTCCGAATCTTTATTCAAACAATTCTATCTATCAATCTAAAGTTCGAATCTTATTCGTTCTAGGCAAAGATAGTTTCATGCAAACGGCTCGTGATGCCACTGTTGGGAATTATACGTACCTAATATATAACTTAATCATGTTACTTGTGTTGGTAGCGGAATCTCAATCATCTTATGATTAACACTAGGTTGTCCAGGATCTATACATGAACATATCAATGAACTAGAATGAAGAAGAATACCTAGATTCGCTTTCCCACGAACTTAATTCTGATCAGTATGCGAAAGATAAAATGCTTCAAGTGGAGCTCCTCTACTTGAGACACCGAATTGTATAACTCGAACTCCCTTCTTTTGAGTCAGCTAGGACCTTCTTGAAGGTTGAGATGAAGAACTGCTTCTTCTAGACTTGATAGAAAGAATGAGAACTTTTTCTCTAAAATCTTCTTCTCTCTAAAATGTGTGAGAGAGATGATTTTCTTCTGAGAAAATTCCACACCTTTTCCGAACTCATAATGGGGCTTTATATAGGCATTACCTTAGTAGAGTCATACTCAAATAAGGAATCCTAAAAGTCCCTTCAGAAAAGATAAGCTCAAGTTAGTGTTTAAACTAACCGGAACTCTTTAATATGGGTAAAACCCTAATTAGGATTTCCCCATGGTATGGCCGGCCAGAGCAGCCCTTAATGGGTCTGTCCGGCCCACCCCTTTAGTTAGGCCGGCCAGTTCCCCTTAAGGGAATCCCTGGTTGCCCCTTAAAATTGGGTTTTTACCTTTTCGGAATTCTCTTCCGAGCCCAACTCTTTCTATCTTTTAGACTGGATCGTATCCATCTATTTACAGGTTCCCATCATTCTATTCTCACTGTTCAAGTTACCAATTCTTATGGGTAACTCGTTGTATGATCCGGTCTATGTTAGTCGCGGATAACTGAAGTGATCCGACAAGCGTAAGAGGCTTTTAGCTAAGCATCAAGACTCCTAATTGAACCAGATTGATTGAGCTTCGAATAAGGTCATCATTATCCTATGAGCCAAATCATTCGCATTGCCATCTTGGTCGAAGGACATTCCTTCAGAAGGATATACCTTCAGACTCTAAGGACATATATCCTTCACTAGGAGAACTCCACTATTTCTTAGGTATTGAGGTAAATTCCTTTTCTCCTGGTCTTCTACTCACTCAAAAGAAATATACTTTGGAATTGCTTCAAAAAGTTGATTTAATGGATTGTAAACCAAGTGCTACTCCTATTCCTTATGGTAAGAGACTCTCAGTTTCTGATGGTACACCTTTTGATGACGCTACCTTCTATTGAAGCCTGGTTGGGGGTCTTCAATATCTCACATGACTAGACCATATATTTAATTTGGGGTTAACTATTTGGCTCAATTTATGCACTCTCCCACAGATTTTCATCTTCATTTGGTCAAAAGAATTCTGAAATACTTAAAACAAACTTTGGGTGCTGCCATTCATATTGTTCCAGGTGATTTAACTTCATTGAAGGCTTATAGTGATTCTGATTGGGCTAGATGCACAGACTCTCGAAGGTCCACCTCTGGGTTCTGATTGGTCATATGATTCGATGCACCAGATCAACATAATAATTAGGACCAACAATCGTTTCTTGAGGTTGGTAGGCAGCGAAGCTTTGAGGGACATCATTGGGCTGGTATGCATAATCATCTCGATGATAACATTGTAAAGTCAAATTACCATTACGACCACAAATCTAGCAAACAATAGACCAATTTTCTGATTGGGAAGGATTCCCAAGTATGGAAGAAGAAGAAGAACCATGATTACGAGAATAAGATCCCCATTGATTATTGGATCGAGCTCGGCCTCGACCTCTTATGTTTGATCGACCACCACGAGCACCTCCTCGTACTTGGTAGTTACCTCGATGGTGAGTGGGCTTGAAAGATTGAGAATATGTTGTTGTTTTTGCAACTAAGGCCGTTGAAGATGATAATGAATGTTGATGAACCGATAACAAAGGCAACATAATACGATCCTAACCGACGTAATGTATGGAGAACCAACTCAATGTCTGGTATAAGTGCATGAGAGGTAGAAATTGCATCTAATATTTTTTTATTTTGACGATGTACTCGGCCATAGTGAGTGAGTTCTTTTTGATAGTTTGTGGATGAAGCATAAGTTGTGACTTACGAGAACTATTTTGAGTAGAAAATGTATCTTCAAGGTAATGGAAAACTTCTTTTGATGTTTGGAAATCAGAGGTTTGACAAAGAATTTAAGGTGTGGGGGTGTTATTAAGCCACGAAATAACTGTTTGATTAATCCGTGTCCAATGGAGGAATGTCGGATTAGTAATAGGTAGGTTAGTTTCGGGGTCAATAATCGTGGAAGGGGAAGAGGTAGAATTAGGTTCAACAAGGCTATAGAGTTCTTGTGATTTCATAATAGGGATGACTTATTTCTTCCAAGTTAGATAATTATTGCGGTCTAACTTGATCGAAACAAGTGGGACAAGACTTGTTCGGGGTGGGATAAGTGAGGTTGATGTTGGAGGAAGTTGTAGAAGATGAAGAATTAGGAGCCATTAGAGAGGCCGATTAGAAACAAGACAGAGAAAAAATACTTCAGCTCAAGGTACCATGAAAGGGTAAATTTCTCCGTGTCCCTCGAATGGGATTCATAGGCTCTATTTATAATCATAATTAGATTATTACAAAATATGCTGAATATTAACTAAATAAATAATATCTAAAATATATGATAACAGATGATAATATATGAAAATATATGCAATCAAGACTAAATAATATGAAGAGGGAAATATGATATGCACATTTGAATTTGGAATTCAAATATTGGCTCAAATCATGGGAGAGATTTCTCTGTCCTTATCAATTTCTACTTTGGATCCTTTTGAATTAGGCCATTCATATGGACAAGAATGGCTATTACCATCAAGTTCACTTAGTCTTAACCAGTTATGGAAGAGATTTAGAGGTAATGACGAGTCAACATAACACTAAGGTTCAACGGTTTGGGTAAGAAATATAATGTCCATATGACACTGGAGGTATCTAAGCTTCCTAACATCCTTAGTTTACGTCAACACTTGGTTGTCCTAGCGGTTGATAGTGTTGGCATAAACTCAAAACCTAGAGGTCCAAGGTTCGATTCCTAGAGGAGGTGGCATCCATGGGTTCTTGAACTTGAGTTGTTAAAAGTATAAATAATGTAGTTAGATGGCCTTTAGGTCGTTTATTTCGTTGGGTTTTAGGCCAGTAGCTTAGTTGGGCTTTAGGCCCGTCTGTTTCAAGGTTTAACTCGACGGTTATAGTGCTTATCACATCTTTAATGTATCAAATGTCATTGTAATGACTTTCGTAGTCACTTTCCGAAAAAAAAACAGCCTTACTTAACCTATCTTATAATCAGGGTCGGCCATAGGGGCGAAGCAAACAAAACCTCGCTTTAGGTCCAAAGGCCAAAGGGCCTCCCGAAAAAATACAAACAAAGAGACAAGGGTGTTGCTTTATTTTAAATAAAATACCAAAAACAATAATTAGTCACATTAGATCAATCGGTGGAAGATAAAATCTAAACAACCCAAGTTTAATCCTAAACTAGAAGCTTTTTTTCTTCAGTTATACTATTTTGTCTTACTTTTATTGGAACTACTTCCGTGTCATTTGACAATAAAAAAAATAAGTAAGTTCCAAAAAACACAAGTGTGGTGATGTCAATAATTTTGTATTTCATTTAATAGTGGGTATGGTTGTACGTATGAAATCCTAGGATTTTGGATTAATAAATCTAGATTTCAAACTTAAAATCAACAAAAAAGTATTTCCTTGAAATTTTTTTTTTCTCCAAACCCAATTTTTTACCGAAAAATTGTTATTTTTCCTTAACTGATTTTTTTTCCCAGGAAAAATCGGTTTTCGGAAAAAAAAACGATTTTCGTGAAAAAAATGGTCCAGTAAATCTCGATTATCGAGAAAATTAATTTTCGAAATTTTTTTTTTCGAGAAAAATGGTTTTCAAAGAGAAACGACTACTGAAAAAACTATTTTTGAAAAAAGAAATTGGAAAAACGGTTCTCAAAAGAAAATGATGAAAACAGAAGGTTCACGAACGAAAGGATATTTGAAAAAACGATATTTCATGAACAAGATTGCTTCAATATTTTTGTTTAAAAAAGCGTTTAAAAATACTCAAATAATAATAAATCCTAGAATTCTTATTAGTTGCCAAACAAACCAAAAAGAATTACTTGGACTTATGATTCCGTCATCCAAACACACCATAAGTGGAAATTTCAATTTTCTTTTGTTTTAATATTTCAACCCAAACTTTTTTGTCTTCGCTAAACCACCGTCAAACTTCCATTACAACACATCACACCCTCCACCACGATTACTAAACCTCCACTACCACCAGGCCTGTGGTCGGACCTGTGTGGGCAGCCCGCACTGGGCCTCCCACCAAAAGAGCCCACTTCCTAATTCACACCAAAATTTATTTTATATCATTTACCATGGCAAGGAATATAGGAGATGTCCAATAGCATGGTTGGTAAGTTGGCGAGCTTCCATGCAAGAGATTCAGATCGAGTCACAATACCTCCAAATCTTTAGGTTTTTTTTCTCCTTTTGTAAATTGAGAGCAGCTGTTAAATAGACCTTTGTTTCTGCTTCATTACACTTTTTCCTAATTATTTCGTTATTTCAGATAAGTTTTCAACTTTTGAATTGTTTTTTAGAATAAAAATTTAAGGAAATTATATCAATATGTAAATATACATACAAAAATCATTATACAAAAGACCTCATATTCAAAAAATTACTTAGATTCTAACTTGTTGTAAAGATAAATTATATTCTTTCAATTATTTTAAGCTAGTCATGCTCACTAGAAGTTTTTGTTCTGACCCTGGTCATGTTTGATAAGTAGCAAATTGAACAATCTATATAGTTTTATATTATGATCCACACATTCCATGAAACTTAATATTTCATCATTAGAATAAACAAAAAGTTTTGTTTAAGTTACTGTGTATTTTAGTATGGATTTTTTTATAAAATGGAAAAATTTTCTTATGATTGTTTTTTGTCAAAATACATGGATTCATTTATACTATGTACTAACAGATTGTCGTTTCTAACTTTTTATTGTACGAAAGGCTCCACTACATTCCATGAAACTTAATATTTCATCATTAGAATAAACAAAAAAGTTCTGTTTAAGTTATTGTGGATTTTAGACTAGATTTTTCTATAAAATGAAATTTTAAAATGGAAAAATTTTCTTATGATGGTTTTTTGTTAAAATACATGGAATCACTTATACTATGTACTAACAAATTTTTCTATAAAATGAAATTCGCCCAGGGTCCCCAAATTCTTATGATGGTTTTTTGTTAAAATACATGGATTCATTTATGGGGTAATTTCTATATAGGTCAAAATAATATAGAAAATAAGTGAAAAAGTATAAAACATTTGAAAATTATTATTCAGGTCAAAAAGTGTGCAAATACTAAAATACTCTTTTTTGTCATTTTGTGTAACTAAATTCTTTTTATTTTTCTTTAAACTTTAAATCGATATAACTTTTGTTTGAGATGTCGGATTTCTATAAAAATTATATATTTAGAAAAGATTTTTCATTAGCTTTCTAACAAGATCCACTTTCAATATTTTTTTTCAAAAAAAAAAAAACCAATCTGTTATGAAAACGTGTTTGCAACAATCTGTTATGCAAACGTGTTTGCAAACATCTGTTATGCAAATGTGTGTTTGCAACAATCTGTTCTGCAAACGTGTGTTTGCATAATGTAAACTGCAAACATGCGTTTGCATAATGTAAACTGCAAACTGTGTTTGCAGAATATAATCTTGATTTGCAAATCGAGAATATAATCTTGTAATAAAAATCCTTTGGTGACACCAAAATAGAGTTGAGAAATTAAGGTGAAAACAAAAAAGAAGAAGTGTTAGGAAACAAGAAAGCAATTAAACTCCCAACAAAAACATAACTAACAACATTAAAGTTGTTTCGAAGAGGATTAAAAAGGCGGCGAACCACGTGATTATTTATCATTAGAATGTAAACATTATCTAGTTCAGAGTACTCTTTATAGTCTTAATATAGTCATGAACTAAGTAGACATAAAAAAAAATTAATCTTCCCACCACTATCTCTGTAACTTTTGTTCTCACTCATAAGCAAAATGAATGTAAACAAACCATCTCCCGTAAAGATCAACGATACAACCATAATGTTGGATCAATGGAGTAATATCAAATTTCTCACTCATCATCTCAAAATACTTCATTCCTTCAGCCACAAGACCATCCATGAACCCAAACACACAAAACACCCAAAAAAAGCACATTAGTCGGCATCACCCCATGATTCTGCATCTGCAAAAACAAGTTACAGCATTCTTCATTGTGACCATGCATTGCAAGGCCTGAAATCATGGCACTCCATGCCATCACATCTTTATCTTCTCCTAATCCATTAAACACCCATCCAGCTTTTTCAATACGACCACAATTTGCGTACCTATCAATTAAAGAAGTCTCTAACATCAAGTCGATTTTCATTCCACATCTATCTATATAAGCATGCACCCATTTCCCATGCTCAAGAGCACCTAATCTTCCACAAGCCGATAATACACTACACATGGTAAACTCATTTGGTCTAACAAAATCAACTTTTAAATCTT
This sequence comes from Eschscholzia californica subsp. californica, assembly GCA_002897215.1. NCBI lineage: Eukaryota > Viridiplantae > Streptophyta > Magnoliopsida > Ranunculales > Papaveraceae > Eschscholzia > Eschscholzia californica. The sequence continues at coordinate 768,492 of BEHA01004629.1, forward strand.
GCATTTCTCTAAACAAAACTAATGCTTCTTTATATTCATCACGTTTTACATACCCATTAATTCTAACATAGTTAGTTCTGCACAAGCACTGAAAATGCAGGCAATGACAAATGGCTCTGGTTTAATTCCTGTTTTTCTCATTTCATGGTAAAGTTCAAGTGCTTCTGGATGGGATCTATGGTGTGACTAACCAGTGATCAGAGATGTCCATGAGATCACATCCTGCTCATTCATACTGTGGAAAACCCTGAAAGAGCATTTTAAGCTACCATGCTTTGCGTACATATCAACAAGAGCATTGCAAACTAGTTTATACTTTTCAAAATCAGTTTTTGTTATCAAGCAATACAGACGGGTACGTAAAATCATCACTTTTCATTTATCTTTGATGCATTTTTCTGAACATGGATAAAGCTTCTTTATATGACTGAATTCCACAAAGGCAAATCCGGTTGAGGAATTTCATCAAACACCAGATGGGCAGAATCAAAACACCCACATGATGAATACATATTGATTCATCCAAAACTTTAGAACTTGAAGCCTTCAATTTCAAAGAAATAAAATAAAATAAAAACAGAATTGATTCGTGAATAAGCAATTAGAAGCTTAATTGAATGAAAAAGAAAAAGTGAGGACTACCCGAATGTTTGAGTTTGATAGGATGAGAAGACTAGGAATACCACAAAAGTCGGATTGATTTGTTTGTTAAAGAGATGGAGAGAGATAACTGCGATTACATGAAAAAATTCTCCGTAGAATCTCCATGATTCAGCAACAAAGAAGAAGAAGAACAATGAGAAAACAACCCATAAAAACGTTTTGAGATATTTTGGAAGAGAAAATTAGTTTTAGTAGGAGGGTATTCTGGGAACAAAAAGAATAAGAAATGACCTGATTAATAATTTCTCATCTTATTTCAAACTTAATGTACCATTAACCATAATATTTTGATAACTTCTACTTAATAGGAAAAGCTCTAGGTGTTATTAGTTATTATGATAATTTTGTAAACCTAAATAGTCATTTTCCCTTCATTTATACTATGTACTAACAGATTTTTCTATAAAATGAAATTTGCCCAGGGCCCCCAAATTCTCAGCCACGACCCTGACTACCACTATACCTCCACTAATACAAACACCATCATCATCACCACACTTCTACGAGCACTACCATCACCATCACGTACCACCACCATTACTACACTACGACGACCATCGTGAGACCATAACCAAGAGTATCACCTTCATTCTTCCTAAAAGAAAGAAGAAGGTTGAAATTTTTTGTTCTCTTACATCTTCTTTCGGAAAGTCGCGGTTTCTTAGTTATTTCATTTTCTAATTTAAATAAAAAGCATACAAACCAAGATATTCACTCAACTATTCCACCGAGTAGCTCGTTCAACCACTGAATTAGACTTTCCACTAAGGACTATCTTCGATCCCAAACCAATTTTAATATTAACTAAAGTTTCATATTTAGACCCGACATCAAGTTTAAGAAAAATGTAGAAGTTTCAATATAAGAATTTTTTTATTGCGAAACAGATGTGGACCATGTTCTTTAAACTCGCTTCAGCCTCCGAAGTTTCAGGCTTGACCCTGCTTAAGATTGCATCCAGACCTCTACGTTATTCTCGTTTTTGTAAATTGTCGTGTTCATCTACATTGATTTATTCAAACTCTAGCCTATATTATGAGAATATTTTACGAAATTGTTGTTTCTTTAAACCTTTAACAAGATATAAGACTTTTTCAACAAAAAAAAAAAAAAAGATATAAGACCGTGTGGTGGGTGCCCTGGCAGGCCTTAACCACAAGGGGCCTCTTCATCACAGAATATACTGTCTCCCTCCAGGCAGCACCAACAACATATAGCTAACGACAACCTGCATGCTTAACTGTTAAATACTTGCTCAGTTCAAGAGGTTAGAAATTAGAATAATGATATCAAGACAAATAATAAGCTACTGTCAGTAAGCTAAATATTTTAATTAATCTGGATAAAATTATTGAAGATCATTAATTCAAGCAAAAGGTTGGATCATAATTAATAAAAATGAGATTCTTTCATAAATATATTCTAATCAGTAAGATTATCAGTCCAGCTTAATAAACGGATCAAACCATCGTTTAAGTTCTCAAAAAGCTGGAAAACATGATGAGAAGAACTTCTTGGTTTCTTTGAGGATTTTATATACACTTCAGTAATATATATGTTCATTATTACTATTCTTATTCCAATTATTTATATATATATATATATATATATATATATATATATATATTATATATATATAAATATCTGTTTATTTTTTATTATTTTTTATTGGGTTATTTTTCTATTGGCCCCCTAAAGTATGACCGGTTTCTCGGGTGGCCCCTAACTTTACAAAAATACCGAGATGACCATCTTTTGTGTTTTTTGATGCATTCATTAAAAAGTCAAATTTGAACTTTCCAATTCTACCCTTATACTACTAAACAACAACAGTATTGACAACAAATCTACCCAATAACCCATTAGAAACATCAGTCACATGCCTATGATCAACTAGTTGGGGTTTTGTTACTGTTATTCTTTTTATGACACTCCGTTGACCATTCACCATCGTCATAAGCTTTCAAGATATTTAAAAGTGAGCCTCGGTTAGATTCATACTGATCGAATCAAAGCAAAAGAAATATCCAAAACAACAATTTCATGACCACATCTAGGCATCACGAAGAAGAACTCGACTTCTTCAATCTGGTCCTCCACGAAGTAGATCTGCTGGTTTTCCCGATCAGATATGGACTTCTATTTCAAGAAGGAGACTAGATTGGTCTATGTAACTAACAAATAGTGAAGGAACTTCAGTGAAGATATTAAGAGAGGGGGAGAGAGAAATAAGAGAAAGTTAATATAAGAAAGATAAAATTTAATAATAAAAAAATTGTGAAGATCTGTTAATGGAGGTTCTGAAGGAGATAATGAGAGAAAAAGTGATAGTGCAACATAAGAAATTAGTCTTTTATTTAACATTACGATATAAAAAAGAAAATATGTATTTTTCTTTTCTGAAGGTGTTTAAGGATGAAGAAGACAAAGGTGAAAGATTGAAAATAAAAAAAACAAGAAATATAAGGGAGGAAAACAGAAATTGAGAAAGAAAAAGATAAAAGGGCAATATTGGAAAATTTTTGTTTGAATGGCGAGTCAATGCATAGAAAAACACAAAAAGTGATCATCTCGATATTTATGCAAATTTAGGGGGCAACGCAGGAAACCAAACATACTTTAGGGGGCAATTGGGAAATAATTTTTTTCTTTTTATTGTTGCAAACCCCCCCC
>BEHA01004629.1:782278-793454 GCA_002897215.1 Eschscholzia californica subsp. californica
ATTTTATCTTCTTCATCTCTTTCAATCTCTAAAAACATAAATTTTCTTTTCTTTCTCTCTCTAAAAGTTTTATTTTCTTATTTTTGGATGTTCATCATTATTTTTTGTTTCACATTTTATTTTCTTCATCTCTTTCAATCTCTAAAAACATCAATTTTCTGTTCTTACTCTCTCTAAAAGTTTTATGTTCTCATTTTTGGGTGTTCATCATTCTTATTTTGTTTCACATTTTATCTTCTTCATCTCTTTCAATCTCTAAAAACATTAAAGTTTTCTGTCTTTCTCTCTCTAAAAGTTTTATGTTCTTATTTTTCTTCTTCATCACTCTTATTTGTTTCACATTTTATCTTCTTCATCTCTAAAAACATCAAAGTACATAACCAAATGTCCAGTGCACAGAACCATTTCCGGTACAGGAGAAAATTCCCAGTTCAAAAGTGTCCAGTACTAAACCGAATGGCCAGTACATAGAACAATTCCCGGTACACAAGAAAATTCCCACTACAAAAATTTCTAGTACATAACCAAATGGCTTGTACACAGAACAATTCCCGGTACACAAGAAAATTCCCAGTACAAAAATGTGTAGTACATATCTAAAAAATGATCAGCACACTAAATAGTTCCCGGTACACAAGAAAATTTCTTTATACAAATAAATGAAATACTACCAAAAATGAAGAAATTTGTTGAGATTGGAAAGAGATCAGAAATAAATCTGGAAAAAAAAAAAAGAAATTTGTTGAGATTGGAGAGAGAAATATGTGTGAGAGAAAATAAAAAAGAAATAAGAAATAAATCTGGAAAAAAGAATGAAATTGGTTGAGATTGGAGAGATAAATATGTTTGGGAGAAAATAAAAAAGAAATAAGAAATAAGAAATAAATATGGAAAAAATAACGAAAATGGCAAGTTGGTAAATTTTGTAATGGCAATTCTGTAAATTCGTGGACAGTACAAGGTTTAATGTCAGATGCGTCAGACTATTTTTCAAAAATTTTCGCATTTCCCGGGAATTTTTCGGTGGCAATTTTGTAAATTTATGGAAAGTACACTGTATGATGGGAGGTGTGTCAGATTATTTCTCAGAAATTTGAGAGTTTCCCGGAAATTTTTCGATGGTCGTTTCGTAAATTTTGAAAAGTAGAAGGGTGTTTCGGAAATTCCACCCCCACCTCCTGACCATTGGACCTGCACCTTATTCTTTTCCTGCAGTGGACCTGCTTCTTATTTTGGGTCAAGGATTGGGCCTTTTGCCCAACCCCTCTACTCAACACCCGGTGTTGATGATCTTTTGCTACGGAAAACAATTGACCAATCGTCATACACAATGCCTTTGAATTATGCTTCAAATCATTAAGATTTCAATCATTTAATGGGGATGTTAAAGAATTTAAATCAAGTAATCTCCTTTTCAATCTATTCTTTGATGATAAGTCTCTTTTATTGACGTACAAATGATTGTGTATTCATACGGTAACAACAATATGCTTTAAACAATTGATATTTTTGATTAGTAGATGGTGGAAAGTCATTTGAAAGCACGGCAGACATTACAATCATAGAAAAGATGAACCCCCAACTGTTAAATTGTTTAGAGGTAGAAGATCAAATATCCAACTGATTATATCACCATTTCGAGCTGTAAGAGCTTGTTGACAATTTAAAAATTGAAGTTTCGGTGGCAAAAAAGTAGGATGGAATTCTTGATTAATAGTCCTTGAAGGATTACAGAAAAACCCTCCCGAACAATAGAAGGTAATTTGAGGCACAGAGGAAAAAAGCTTGATTTTATCAATTAGCGTACAAAAGACGATAAGGAAATTGAGTTGGGGAAGAAAGAATCAATCTATTAAGGAGATCTTTAGGCAGTACCGACCCTGAATTTTGGGGGGCATTAGCTGAACTATCGACGGAGGCCCCTACACTTTAAGTCGGAAAAGTATAAAATTTGACTTTTTTTTTTTTATAAAGTTTATAGTTGTTAAAATTATACATGAAACAAATATTACTTAAACACCGCTCTTCTTACATTTTTCGATGCAAAATCACTAATCACATTTGTATAGTCAATATTCTCAGCTATTTCATGTTCAATAGATAACAAAGCTAATCCATTTACTCTTTCTTGAGACACGGTAGATCGCAAGTAAGACTTGATTAACTTCAACTTTGAAAAACTTGTCCCTGTAGAAGTCACAATAACTGGAATGGTCATCACATATTCATGATGTATCAATGTCTTGTGACGACTAGGTAGATCGCAGTCGATTTCTCAAAAAAAAAATAACCGGAATTGCCAAAAGAATTCTATAAGCGTTTCACGAATTCAAACACCCTTCCATCAATTTGGGTAAGCTTTGTTATTTGGTATCTACATTTTTACTTTTAGTGCCTACTTTTAAAGGAAAATATTATCTAAAAAATAATGAAAGTTGTGGGAGTCGAACACTTGTCTTTAGGTTTACATACCATCTACTCTACAAACAAACTTGATACTTATATGCATAAAATAATACATATAATAATATTATCTACATATATATATATATATAATGCTTTATAAATTTGGGGCCCCTTAAATTTGGGGGCACTAGGCGCCTGGGTCGCCTAGGCCTAGGTTCGGCACTGTCTTTAGGAGGGGAATATGAGTTATTTTTATTAGTTAGGATCAAACTAGATTTTCCATATAAAAAAAAGAGAGATGAAGAGATCGTGGTAGAAATGAAGAAAGATAGAGAGTTGAAGATGGAAAGATGAAGATGGAGCGATAAAGATGGAGGACTTCTCTATGTTCTGTTGGCAAACTACAAAGTCTAACAAATTACAAAATGTTACAAAATTAAGAAGGGAGAAATTTGGAAAAATAAGGGACTTCTTATCAAGAATTTTAACAAAAACTTGTTTATGGGGCTACTTTGGAAGCTAAACATCTTCAGGGATTATTTTAGAAAATGATCATCTCTGGACTCTGGAGGACCATTTTGAGAGTTAGTCATTCATAGAGGGGGCTAAAATTAAATTAATCCTTCATTTCGGCATAAGAGCAACTCCAACCCCAGTCTATCTTAGGCCGAAAAAACTATTTTTTCACTCAAAAATTTTTGCCTCAGCTCAGTCTCTAAAATTTAGCTCCAGCCTCAGCCTCTCTTGAGGCCGAAAAATTTGAATTTCTCTCTTTTCTACCATATTAAATATCTCTAACCATTCGACCACCATATTAAATATCTCATATTTCTCTATAAATACATCTCCCTTTCTATACAAATTCATCAAGCTTCATCTTCTTCTTCCTCTACAAACTTCATCTTTTTCTTTCTCTACAAACTTCATCTTATTTTTTCTCTACCATGGATCCTTTGCATCCCATGAATCCTTTGAATCCCATGAATTCCAATTTTACTTTATTAAACTTGATGCTTGAAGAAGATGAATGGGCTCGACAAAGAGACGACGATGATCGTAGAATGTTAGAATAAATGAAATATAACGTTACACGAAAATGTTCTCATCATGTTGGTTCTGTTTTGGGTCGCCAAACGATAGATCTTAATAAACAACTTGGTCATGATAAATTTATCGGAGGAAGTGCTTCAATGTGTAGGTCGAGTTAGAAGCCAAGATATTCATTCTCGGTTGAAGGCAGATCTTGTTGAACACTTATGGAATATGAAATCTAACGATGACAATGAATAAAATTTGGTCGGTGGATTATTAGTAATGTGTTTTGGATTGTTGGATTACTAGTAATGTGTTTTGATCCTTGAATTATTAATGTAAAAGTCGGTTTGTATTAATATATTTTTATTATTAATGTCGGTTTGTATTAAGACTCCCCAATGGTCCTGTTGGGGAGCCTTCAATCGCCTCTAATGTTAGGGGCGACTGAAGCATTCGACTAGGGCTTCCGCCGACTGTCACTGAAAGGCCGAGCGCAAGTCATAAATTTGAATTTATGACCTGCGTCCTGCCCGCGTTGGAGATGCTCTAATAATGAGTTTAGTCTCTAACAGACGTCAAAACAATAAAGATAACCATTAATTGAGAGGAAGAGAACTAGAGAGAGAAAGCGAAGAGATTGAGAAGATTCTTGACAAGTCCATAGACAACCTGTCAAAATAAGATTAGAAAATTCTTTAGAAGTCACATGATCTCAACCAGTCCAAATAGACCAATACTGGTCATATATATTATATATATAAACCCTATCTTAATTAGCTTATTAATAAAAGAGATTATATGAAGACAAGTGGAGAGTGTCCGACCATCGTCCTCAAGAATTAAATTGTGATACAAACCCTAATTAATGTCAAATAATAACTTCCCATTGGAATATTAGTGTTGACTACCTAGACTTTGAGTTTTGACTCACCAAAGACCAACATTAATTACCTATACGCAATCTCTAGCTAGTACATTCATTCTAACCAAGATTAAACTTGTCATTCATGGTCTAGCTGCTTCTAAACTATATCATTAGGAGCGTATCTTGAATTTCTTAGCAGGGGCAAAGGGATAGGACATTCATGGACTTCACTTCCATCGACATTTTTGTCGACCGATCATATATTTTGAAAATGGCAGTGGCATTCTATGGTTTTAGAGCCAATGTACACCATAGTCACTGACGTTTGAGAGACATTCACATCATTTTGAAAGATATTTTCTTTAGGAGAGTAGTGGAATTAGGATTTTCATGGATTCTCGTAGATTTCGTATCCATTGAGATTTTAGACAAAATAATATATTATTTATGATTAAATAGACAAATATAATATAGGATATTTGTATTTTATATATTATTCACCATTATAGTAAATGAAAATCCTAATCTACTGCCCCCTTAGTTTGATGAGGTAGGTCAAAGTTTCTCATTGGAATAACTCACCAATATTATTGTGATAACCTAGCATTATTGTGATTAAGGTTTGTTTCCGTGGTCCTCAAAAGTTTCAACCAAACAATAACCTCTTAAATCTCTCTCTCTCTCTCTCTCTCTCTCTCTCTCTCTCTCTCTCTCTCTCTCTCTCTCTCTGATCTTCTAGTTACCTCCCTCTATTTTTGTTTGATTAGTTGTTCATGATCATGTGAAATATGTAACTTCTCTCCTCCATATATCTTTCTTATCACCTTTCATAAAGATTATTGAAAGCCACTCCAACAGGTAATGGTGCATGTATAGTAGTCATACTAGATGGTTGTTGTGGAAATTCTGCTTGGAAGAAGCTGACTGTGATTCAACTTCATCATCACTATCAAAGGTGGGTACTTAGGCCATCAAAAATTGTTATCATCATGAATTCATGATCCTATATTAGTTTTTGATACATGTTAATTAGTACATAACCAGGTCTTTTTTAACCTTAAATGATTTCATACTTCTTTAATAGGATAGAATTTATGATCTTATGTTGAAAACACCAATTTCTTAGGAATAGTATAAGTGATTTGAAATCTAACAGAAAGTGACTTGATTAACACTCTTAATAGGTCCGATTCGTTTTTTTTAAGTAATTTAAGATCTGGGTCTTGATCTTGGAAGCTTGTTTTGGGTATCTAAAACCCAATCAGCACCCTTCAGATTACTCAGAGCTACTGCAAATTGTGTTTAGGGTATTATTACTAATTAAAGTTTGAATTTTAATAATTGGATATTATCACCTATAGAAAATCAATATGATCTATATACTAAAGTACATGATAATGAGAGAACCTTTTTGTTTTGTTTGCATCAAAATTGTTAGTAAAAGGCATTGACTTGACTAAGTGTACAATTTCCCATGTCAAGCATGTACTAGAAGTTTGTTGCTTCCCTATATTGCAAAATCCTGCTATTGTAACAAGGTAATATAAAAAGAAATTTTTTGTTATCACTTAGCACCACATTTTTCTTTATTGTAGTTCATCAGCTCTGCCAAAAATCAACTTTCAAATCTTACTATATGAAAAAATAAAAAAATGGTGACAACTCAAATTTGTAGAACTAAATGAATAGTATCATAGCACATGTAGCTTTATCTTAGAATTTTTCTTATTTTATAGGACAACTGTGGGATGATTATACAGACTCTAAAGAGAGTTTAGAAGAAGTGTGAGAATAGTCCCACATTGGACAATGGGATTTTAGTAACCAAGAATATAAGGTCAAGGTCCTCTCCACTCATTGCCAATTGGTTTTGAGTTGGATGGCTACAAACTTAACAAGAAGACTAGATTCTCTCTCTCTCTCTCCTTTTCTTACTGTTGTGATTTTTCTACTTACATGGATTTTCTCCATAAGCAGCAAATAACTATATATAACAGTACTATTGGACAATAAGGAGAGAAGACAACATGATTGACAAAGCAGAAGCTAAAGAGATTTCTGATGAAGTAAACAGCAGTTGGAGTGATAATCAAATCCAAATCAATAGTTCTACACTATCTCCACAGAAACGAAGATTTCTCGACTTGAACAAAGACTTTATAAGAGAAGAACACACTACTACTACTACAACTACCGAAGAAGATGATCATTCATTGAGTAGAGAGTATTCAAGTAGTAACACCAACACCAATAACATGGAAGGTAGTACGAACGAAAGAACAAGTACTGTTCGTCAATATATCCGATCGAAAATGCCCAGGCTTCGTTGGACTACTGATCTACATCTTTCTTTCATTCATGCTATTGAAAGACTCGGCGGCCAAGAAAGTTAGTATTTTCTCATTTTCAAGTTTAACTATACATGAAAATTTGAGATACCTTCCCATTCCCAATTAAAAGAAATATCATCAACTACTTGAGAAGAACACTAAAAAATTTTTACACCACGCTTTAGTGTGGTTCATTTTCTTTCTTTAACGACAGTTTAAATCGTGTTCATTACAATGTGTTCCATGGAAGTGATACCGCGGAAAGGCAAGGAAGTGTATTCATTGAATTGCTTAAGAACCACACTATTTGTCACAGTTTTGAGTTAACGAGGCTACACTTCAATAGAAATAAAATTGCAACTGAACACTGGAAACTAACGTTTTTCTCTAAAACTCATCAATTTTCTGTTGAAATGAAGGCTATTTTTTTTTAATATTGACAACATGGTCATTACAAAGGCATTTGATACATCTATAAGATATGATGAGCACGATAACTGCCGAATTACTACTATTCTATAGCCGACGAAATTAAATGGGCTATAGCCGACGAATGAAATGGCCTATAAACTACTTTTATTTATCCCCAAATTCAATATTCCAGGATTTGCACTTCCATGGGATTGAACCTGGGACGTCCGCCTGCACTGACCAACTAGACTACCTGTTGTTGGCAAAAAGCACAACCTTATTGCTATTAAACACAGCCTTATTGCTATTTGATTTACTAAATACTTGAGAAGGCATTTAACTACCTTGTTTATTTAATTTTAATTTCTTTTTTATTTGGGTTTTCGCAGGAGCAACTCCAAAATTGGTTCTTCAGATAATGAATGTAAAGGGACTAAGTATTGCTCATGTAAAAAGCCATTTGCAGGTACAATGATGATTATCGAAGTAATTAATAAGATAACCTCGATTAATCACTCATATAACTTCCCATTCTTTTACCTTTTTAATGTTTTTTTTTTATGATCATATATTTGTTTTTGAACCAGCAGATGTATCGAAGTAAGAAGCTTGATGAGTCTGGTCAAGGTAAATCCATCTAGAGTTAATTGTTTTGGTCAAATACCTTTATATCCATTACCAAAAGTGATAATCTAATTTCAAAGAAGACTTAAGTAGTGTATGTTTTCTGTGTCAGATCTGAAATCTGACTTAAGGTTTGAGTTGTCAGGAGTTCGATATGAGAATAGTTATCACTGTCTGTCTATCTCGTTTAATTAAGTGACTAATTTTGTTTGATTTTTCAGATCAGTCTAATTAAAACACATACGACTCAAATTTAGACCATGAGAATAATGGAAACACCACCTTAGATTGATATGTACCTTAGTTTGTTATATATGTTTTTTTTTTTTCGTTGAGAAAGTTTGTTATATATGTTGATAAGTTCATGTTGAATATAAAACCCTAAGAGAATTTAATATTTTCTATTGAGCAGTTATATCTCAAACAAATATATCCATGCAAGGAAATCCTGAAATGTTCTACCAAAGAACTAGTCCTCACTCTGTCTACAAAATAAATTGCAGCAAGGAATTTTTACCGATGCAGATTCACGAGCCGAATCATTTATCTTCTCCTCTATCGAAACCTTTCAATCATGAATCTACCTACTTAAGGTAACCAAGCAAAAACGGAAAGATCAAAATCATTTTTCGTGTTATGTTTATTGTTAAGTTGTTCCAATTGTGTGTTAATACTTGTCTTTCTTGGTTCGTCTTATCAGACACCAAGAATGGTCCTTTTGTCAGAATAATACTCCACTAATGCCAATCTTAATACCATCCAAGGATCCAAGATTACTGGCAAGCAAGGGCTTACCTCATGAGAAGAACATAACGTCGACAAATTCACACTTGTTTGATGTAAGGAATAGTGCGACAACATGTAATGAGTCTAATACTAGGCCAAGTAGATTTCTTGAAGAAAAGAGATGGCTCCCTACAGAAATGGTGAATTGTAGTGGGGTTAAAATCCCCCATGGATCGACGACATCGATTAAGGAAGTTAACACCACGAAACTGTCAGGTTCAAACTTCTGTAACAACTACAACGAAAAAGGATTTCGGTTTAATAGCTTTGATCATCAGTTTGGGCCACCAATCAGGCTTAATGAGGTAAGCCTCTTTCTATCTTTTCATGTTGATAAGGGTACAATTTCTTATGATTTATACGTTTCACCACTATAGAAAGGCGATTCGAGATATACTCCCTCTTGAAACCGTGAACTAATTAAAACTAAGACAAATGATCGGTTGGTCAAAACAAACTTTAGTAGTGGAGGAATCATTCCAACCCATCGCTGGCACCAAGGCTCGGACATACAATGAACAACTCTGATTGGGAACCCGCGTGGGTCATTCCGTTGCTTACTGTTTTAGAATACGACAAATGACGTTTTGTCTATTCACACATCTCATAGTGTGTGAAAAGACTAAATATACTCCTCGACTTTTGCGGCCGGAAAAGGTTGCACAAACCTTACACTTTCACAAGTACACCTCGTATCCATTACATTCTAACTAGAAGACAACAACTTTTGCAATTGCCGATGAGAAAGCCCAACACTACATCAAACGTCACTAGTATTCCTAATAATTCACATTTTGGCTCTATTAAATAGTTATTGAGTAGTAACCTTCATTTCCGTCGAAGTTGGTTAGTTTCTCTTGTTTGATTACAATTAAACTTTCCACACCAAAGTGTGGGTCATCATAAGACTGTGGCCCAAAAAGATGTAAGTTTTAAACTCTTAAGTGGAATACATTTCGTAGAAACGGAAACATATGAGGATTTGCAAAAGCTTACATTATTAGATCAGCTGATTAGAAGGGAAGTGCACATTTAATTCAAATTTTTCTCTTTCCCATGCAGATTATTCAAAAGTTGCCAAGAGATCAAGCACATCAAACTCTAGAGACTGAACTGATAAATTCCACTCCTACAAATACCAAGGAAGCGATGAAAAAAGAAAACCCTAACTTGCAACTAAGTTTGAGCCAGAATATAGAAGATGCTGATCCTTTCAAAAATTACAATAACCAAGAGAGTACTATTAATGGAAGAGATATAAACACCATACTTTGTCTTTCATTATTCCCTGATCAAACATCTTCATTATCTTCAACAAGAAAATCAGAAGAGCAAGAAATGAAGGGAAGTCACCATGAACAACAACAACAACATAGAGATCGAAACAACAAGAGAACTGCAGATTGGTATTTACAAACAATTGGAGGCAATAGTAAGAAGACTACAGTGAGAGGCTGAGTACTTGGGGTCTGACCATGTTAATTAGAAAGCATTGGAGTGAGATCGTATAAGTACTTAGTCTTAAGAAGTCATTATTCTGTTTACTGAAAAAAAACATAGTTTGTTGCATATAATGGAGTTGCTTGCAAAACCACTGTCGGATAAAAACCCTACATCTGCTTGTCTTACACCAAAACTTTCTCACACATCATCTAATATGGAGGAAGTAGGGGAAGGGGGTCGATTCCTAGACTTTAGAGGCACCTAATGTTAGGAATAAAGAGGAGTAAAGTCACTTTTTGTGCTAGCAGGAGGTGGCATCTCTTGGTTTCGGTTACGGATATAAGGAGTTGACTGAACGAGTCTCTTAACGGGTCAGTGGTGAAACTGATTACTACTTTGATTTATTTGTAAATCAATCAAAAAACACTTTCATTCCAAATCAATGGAGAAAGACTAAGGAAGAGAACAACTCCATATCTTTCGTGTTTCTAACCCATAATGTCTGTTACCCAGAACAGATGATTCGTAGTCGAATCTCACTATCGATTTAAGATCGGAGAGAGGAATTGTATTCCTTCCGTGTTTTCTGATTTATCACATTAAAAGCAACACAATTCTAATTTGAAAAATCCGAATGTCTTTGATTAAGAAATCAGATAAATTTGAATAATCTTCTGACATTTTGAACCATTTCAAAACCGTGGTTTAATTTGAGTTTTAGCCTCTCATATCAATCACCTTCTGAACCATTTCAAAACCCTGATCTTCCTTTGCTGCTAATAGCTCTTCAGCTGTAGTATAATCCTTCTTTTTAATTCGATTCTACTTCGACCAGAGCTTCTCTTTCGCTCGATTAGTTGTAGAAATTCCCAGGCAAAGATTTCTTTTCTTCAGGTTGTTCTAGAATTGGGGCTGGTAAATTTTTTGCCTCTTTGTAATCATTAAAACCCATTCCCATACCTTTAGGTCGTAATTTGGCTTCAATTGGAGCAACAATACTGAAGGAAAGTAAGATTTAATTCATTCACTTTCATTAACCAACAGTTTACAAGGCTTCTGATTTATATAGCTAATCATTCTAGAGAGAGAGAGACTAATAGTTCGTTAATACTAATTACAAGACTAACTAACACTAACTAACTGTAACTAACTTCATAACTACCATTATAGTAGGCGCACGAGTGAAGTACACGAGTGATGGAGTGCCCATAGCATTCGTTCTTTCTTCCTTCTGATTCTTCTTCTTCCTTACATCCTCTTACACCCCCCCCCCCCC
>BEHA01004629.1:793481-856549 GCA_002897215.1 Eschscholzia californica subsp. californica
CCCTCAAACACATGTTGTGGAAGGAGGAACAATCATGAGTTTGTCTCGAATTGATTTCAAAGTGGAGAAGAGAACTCCCTTAGTAAGAATGTCAGCTAAATTGTCTTCAGAGGACACAAATTTGACCTCAAGAGTCTTCTGAAAGACTAAGCCCCTTATAAAATGAAAATCTATATCAACATGCTTAGTTCTTGCATGAAGGACTGGATTAGATGCTAAATACTTAGCACCCATATTATCACAGAAAATAGTCATTGGTTTGGTGACTTCAACATGGAGTTCCTTCAGCAGATAAGAGACCCACAGCATCTCAGAAATAGCCAAAGAGAGAGCCCTATATTCAGCCTCTGTAGAAGACCTTGAAACCACATTCTGCTTCTTAGAGGACTAGCAAATGAGTGTAGACCCTAGAAAGAGACAGTAACCACTTGTAGACCTCCTAGAATCAGGACAACTCCCCCAATCAGAGTCTGAAAAACCAGATAAGCATGAAGTGTCTCCTGAAACAATTGAGATTCCAGCACCAAGAGTTCCTTTTAGATATCTAAGTACCTTCTTGAGGAGTATAAGATGAGTGGTGCTAGGCTCTTGCATGAATTGAGCTAGGTAATTCACAGCAAAGGTAATATCAGGCCTTGTCATAGTCACATATTGAAGGCCCCCAACCATACTCCTATAAAACAGAGGGTTATCAATCTGTTCTCCATCAAATTTAGAAGCTCTTTTGCCATGAGACACTGGAATTAAGCTTGGCTTACTGTCCAGCAACTCAGACTTATGAAGGAGCTCAGTAATGTACTTAGTTTGAGTCAATTCCAGAGAAGAACCTTGATACTTAACCTCTATACCCAAAAAGTAATGAAGCACACCTAGCTGTTTCATAGCAAACTCATGTCCTAAATCAGTGACCAATTTCTTCATCAAAGACTCACTTGAACCAGTGAGAATAATATCATCAACATAGAGAAGAAATATAAGCATTTGGCCATCCAAGTAGAACACAAACATAGATGTGTCTGAGGTGCTTCTCTTGAAACCCCATTGTTGTAAATAGGTTGCTATTCTTGTAAACCAGGCTCTGGGAGTCTGTTTAAGTCCATAGAGAGACTTATGGAGAAGACAAACATAATCAGGAAATTGAGAATCCTCAAAACCAGCAGGTTGTTTCATATAGACAGCTTCACTCAAGTCCCCATGGAGGAAGCCATTGGACACATCAAGCTGTTGGGTAGACCATTGATGAGTCACTACCAATGTAAGAGCTACTCTAATGGTCTGTATCTTCACCACAGGACTAAATGTTTCTTGGTAGTCTATACCTTCTTGCTGGGAGTACCCTTGAGCAACCAGCCTTGCCTTATACCTTTCAAGAGAGCCATCAGAGTTGTACTTGACCTTAAAAACCCATTTGCACCCAAGTACATTCATAGAGGGTAATCTGGGTGTCAATGACCATATTTTATTTTGAACTAGAGCCTTATATTCTGATTGCATTGCTTGAACCCAATTTGGGTCTTGAGCAGCTACCTTATAGGATTTTGGTTCAGGTACAGAAGAAATGGCAGCAATATAGGATGAATTAAGAGCACGAGGAACAGTGAAACATGATCAGGAATACCTTTGGGCTTAACTATCCCACTTTTTAGTCTAGTTTGCATAGGGTGTTGATTAGTGAGGATAGGAGAAGTAGCCTCTGGTGGAATAAGCTCTAAATGTGAGTGTGGTGAGGTAGAAGGAATGGGTAATGAGGTTGAGGAAGGCTCTGTTTGTGAATGTGATGAGGTAGAAAGCATAGGTGATGAGGTTGAGGAAGGCATATTGCTGGACAGCTCCTGATCATTTTGTGGATAGCTATTGTGATATGAGGGTATGGAGGTTAATGGACTTTGAGTCAGTATAGGCAACTGTAAAATTTGATATGGGGTAGACTGTTCTTGGCTATGTGAAGGAGTGTGTGTGATGGTTTCAGCAAAAGGGAAGCAAGACTCATAAAAAATAACATGCCTAGATACATATTCTCTATGAGTGGACATATCTAAGCATTTGTACCCCTTGTGAGTTGTACTATAACCTATGAACACACACTTAACAGATCTAGGTGATAGTTTATCATTTTTCACATCTCCCAAATATGGATAACATAATGATCCAAAAACTTTAAGCATTGAGTAATCTGGACATTTATTAAACAGAACTTCATAAGGTGTTAGGTAAGAAAGTACCTTAGTGGGAGTTCTATTTATGATATAGGTGGCTGTGTCATAGGCATGAAACCAGAAATCCTTAGGCATTGAGGCCTGAAAAAGCAATGAGTTACCCACTGATGTAATTTGTCTATTCTTTCTCTCTGCAGCCCCATTTTGCTCAGGTGTATAGGGGCAGGAGCTTCTAAATAGTATGCCACATTTGTTTAAGTGAGCTTTGAAGTCTCCTTTTGACAGTTCAGGAGCCCCATCACTTTGAAAAACCTTGATGGATGTTGAGAAGAGCTTTTCATAGTGCCTCTGGAAGGTTTGAAAACAACTCAAACTTTCTGACCTTAGCTTAAGAGGGTAAATCCAGAAAAACTTGCTAAAATCATCTATGAGTATATAGTATCTTATCCCTGATTTTGTTGTTACAGGTGATGGGCCCCATATATCACAGTATACTAATTGAAGAGGACCAGAAGATGTACTTGATGAAGAAGCAAAAGGTAACTTATGACTCTTGCTCAGTTGACAAGAGTTGCATAGAGACATGAAATCCCTAGAGCTTAGTTTGATCCTGTTTTCTTTTTCTAAGTTCAGAATGATGTCTTTAGAAGGATGTCCTAGCCTATTGTGCCAAGTTTGAGCAGATGCTCTTACAGAATAAGCTTCCTCAGTATCATCTAGAGGTTTATCATATGGATTAAGTGTAAGATCAATGCTATATAGATTATTTACCATGGGTCCATCAGCAAGAACCTCTTTAGACCATAGGTCTCTAACCATAAAACCCCATGGTAGAAACTCAACACTACAAAAGTTCTCTTTTGTGAATTTGGAAATGGAGAGCAAGTTTCTTTGAATAGTTGGTACATGGAGTACCTTTTTGAGCTGAAAAGTAGCTGAGCCAGAGCTAACAGTTGCCTCTCCTGTGCTGGATATAGGTAAAGACTTGCCATCTCCTATCAAAACCCCATTTGTGCCTTTATATGGTTCACTAACAGTGAGATTTTCTTTAGTATAGGTCATGTGGCTGCTAGCCCCTGTGTCAGCAATCCATTTCCTATCCTTCTCACTTTGACAAGATAAATGTGCTTCATGTGAGACCTCTTGATTTTCATCATAATGAACAAAATGTGCTTGCTCTTCCCCTTCATCTTGTTGTTCAAAAGACCCATCTTCATCCTCATCTTCTTCTTCTTCTATTTCTTATAAATGTAAGTTTGCAAAATTTCTTTGAGGTACCTTGTTTGAGGATGTTGATTCAGGGAAATCTCTAAACCTCATTCTACATTGCCTTGCTGTATGACCCCATTTGTAACAAATACCACAAGGTATGGTTGTATAATCAAAGAATGTGTTTCTTGATTGAGATGGTATTTGTCTTTGATTTTGTCTAAATTGATTTCTCTCTTGAGACCCTTCTGAGTTTTGGGTCTGGTTTGGGAATCTAGTGTTAAAGAAAGGTTTTATTTGATTCTTTGATTGGTATTTTTTCACAAAATAAGATTCATTTTCTTCATTTGAGTCTTGCTCTTTCAGCCAAACTTCATGATGAGTCAATCTACTTCTAAGTTCTCCAAAACTCAAAACTACATCTCTATTCTGAATTGTAATAACAAATTGGGAGTATTCTTTACCCAATCCTTGTAAAGCTATTCTAGTTAATTCAACATCACTAACTCGATCATTTACTGCTACAAGGGAATCAGCCAAAGTTTTAATCATACTCAAATATTCAGAAATAGAAGATGTACCTTTCTTGATAGTTTGTAGTTTATGCCTCAGTGATGACTTCTTAGCTTCAAATTCTTGAAGATAAATTTGTTCAAGATATCTCCATATATCTCTTGCTGTTTTTAACCCTAGAATGTCTGATGCTATAGATTGATTAATTGTAGCTTTGATACAAGCTTTAACAAAACTGTCGTTCTTCCTCCATTGAAGATAGGCAGGATTTACAGTATCTCTTCCTTCGATTTGAATCAATTGTGGAGGTTCTTCATAAGATCCATCAATATAGCACATAAGATCGTTGCCAATTAGGGCATTTTCGATTTGATCTTTCCAAATGAGGAAATTGGAGCCATCTAATCTTGTAGAAATCAGATTGGTTATGCTAGCATTGTAAGATATCTGACCTGAATTAGGGTTCATAGTATGAATTGGGGGATTATTGATAATTTCTGGATTTTCCATGAGATGAGATTATTTCTCTGATTTGATGATGCAGAAGAAGATCTCGTAGTTGTGTTTTAGAAGATTGAATACTCCGATTCTTTGATGACGGAAGTTTCAACTCCTTTTGATCGATTTTGGTCTCGTCCTGATTAGGTTTTCTTGGATCGATTTTGATCTAAACTATTAGGGCTCTGGTACCATGAAGGAAAGTAAGATTTAATTCATTCACTTTCATTAACCAACCGTTTACAAGGCTTCTGATTTATATAGCTAATCATTCTAGAGAGAGAGAGAGAGACTAATAGTTCGTTAATACTAATTACAAGACTAACTAACACTAACTAACTGTAACTAACTTCATAACTACCATTAAAGTAGGCGCACGAGTGAAGTACACGAGTGATGGAGTGCCCATAGCATTCGTTCTTTCTTCCTTCCTTCTGATTCTTCTTCTTCCTTACATCCTCTTACAAATACCTTGTTTGTTCTTCCCCAATCCACCTTCAGTAGTACTCTTTTCTATATTCGCTGATCCAAATCCAATCTTCGAAGAAGTTACTCAGTGGTATTTGGGTTGGAAAAGAGAATTTTCTCCAGAATTACTAGCAAACGAGCGGATTCGTTATCAGCTAAATCTAGGCCTTGACATGATGAACCAAGCTGTTGAAGGGATCCAAGTGGTTCAACCTGGGGCTAAAGAGAACATTAGCTACCTAAGAGTGACGGAGCAAAGGCAACTAAAAGCAATTGATTCCAGGTTTATGACCAGGCTAAAACTTTTTACTTTTATTAACTTTCTTTCTCACTTCTTTCTTGAAACAAACTACAAAGTTGGGTATTTATAGATGCCCAAGTTAATACTAAATTACTTCTAAGTAAATGCAAAAAACTCTTGACTTTCTAAATACCATAACATAAGTAACTACTAATAATAATACTATGACTTAAATATTTTAATTTAGTGCATAATAAAAACATAAACTCCTTTTGTTTAATCTTTCACCATTATCTTCAACTAAAAGCAATTGATTCCAATTTAATTTGGTTTATTATCCATCAATGCCCCCCTAAACCAAATTTTCTTCCAACACCCATACTTGCAACCTTTCTCTCGAAAGCTTCTCCACTTATAGGTTTTGCGAACACATCTGTCAATTGATAATTTGTCATGCCATACTTGACCTTAGTACAATCTCCTCCTTTTTTTTGTTTATAACCTTTTGCTGCAAGCCTAGCCTTGTACTTGTGGATAGAGCCATCCAGATTCATCTTTGTCTTATAGATCCGTTTTGCACCAATTAAATTCTTGTTTGGAGGCAAATCAGTAAGCTCCCATGTTTCATTTTTTTCAATTGATTTTATTTCTTTGTCCATGGCTATTTGCCACTTTTCTTCTTTAGATGCTTCATCATAGGAAATTGGATCTTCACCTGCAAAGAAAGCAAAAATATAGCATTATCTGGATCAATATAGGGTTAGTTGAGTCATAAATTTCCCTCAAGCTCCTTGTCTTCCTTGGTGGTTTACTTTGAGACGAATCATCATTTGATTGAATATTAGAAGATGAAGGGATTTCACTACCATTCTCATCTTCAATTATAGACCAATTAGGACCCTCACTTTTTGATTCAAAAGTACCACTTTCATCAAATCGAACATCTCGACTAATCACTATTTTATTTGTTTCTGGATTGTACAATTTATAGGCTTTGCTCCTCTCACTATAACCTACAAAAATACATTTTTCTGATTTATCATCCAATTTTTTTCTTAGTGCATCTGGAATGTGTGCATAAGCAACACAACCAAAAGTTCTCAAATGACCCACATTCGGCTTAACCCCATACCATGCTTCATGAGGTGTGTAATTTCTCAAGCTTTTAGTAAGAGACCTGTTAATCAAATAAACTGCACAAGAAACTGCTTCAGCCCATAAATCTTGTTGCAAATGTTTTTTCTTAAGCATACATCTTACCATTTCAACGATTGTACGATTTTTCCTTTCACTCACACCATTTTGTTGTGGTGTGTATCGTACAGTCAACTCATGCCTTATACCAAATTCTTTGCAATATTGTTTCAATAGGAAGATACTCACGTCCCCTATCAGTTCTTAAAATTTTAAGTTGTAAACCAGAAAATTTTTCAACCTCCGCTTTAAATTCTTTAAAAGCTTGAAACGATTCAGATTTTTCTTTCATCAAATACACCCAAACTTTTCTTGAAAAATCATCGACAAAAGAAAATATTTGTTACCTCCATTAGACTCAGGAAATGGACCACATAAATCTGAATGTACCAATTCCAATGGCCTCTTTGCTCTCCAAGTATTTTTTTTCAGAAATGGTTCTCTATGTTCCTTACCGAGTTGGCATTCCTCACAAACTTCTTTTGTTTCATAAATGGAAGGCAACCCGTCAACCATATGCTTCACTTTTAGCAATTTCAAACTTCCATAGTTCAGGTGTCCATACCTATCATGCCACAACTTACAAATTCCATTGTTATGAACAGCTGAAAAACAGGACTTGTTAGCAATTTCGAGTTCAAGAGGAAACATATTATTTGGTGTTACTCCAATTTTTGCAACAAGTTCATCTTTTCATGATAACAAACAAGTATTGTCATGAAAATGAATATCATATCCTTTCCTTAACAAATGACAAATACTAAGCAAATTCTTTTTCAAGCCAGGTATATAATAAACTTCTGACATTTTTCCAATATTGTCAGATTTTGTCTGAAAAGAAATTTCACCAATACCTCTTATTTTATAGGTTCTAGCATCTATAATTTTCACCTGTCCACTGTCTGACTCAATTAATTTTGAGAATAAATTTCGATTACCTGTCATATGCTTGCTAGCTCCACTGTCTAAATACAAAACATTATCAGTTACATCAGTATCATGATAACATGCAAGTAACAAAGTTTCATTTGGATCTTTTTCATTTGCATCATTATTATTTTCATGCATAAAACCAGATTCATCATAGTTATCTTGTTTATACCGACATTCTTTAGCAGTATGACCAGGTTTATGACAATTATAACATTCAAAATATCCTCTACCTCTTCCTCTTTGATAACCACGACCTCTACCTCCATTATAGTACTGATTTTCAGTAACCTCTTTAGTATCAAAGTTGTTTGAGTAAAAATTACTTCTTCCTCTACCACGAAAACCTCTTCCTCGAAAAATTTTACCAGGACCGCGGTAAGAACCACGGTCTCCCATATTTGTAATTTGGGTTTGTAGAGTTTGATCAGGAAGACTAGGATTTCTTTGGTTAATTCTAAACTCATGTGCTTTTAGAGTTCCTTGTAAATCTTCTAAAGAAAGTGAAGAGAGGTCTCTTGATTCTTCAATAGCCACCACTACAAAATCAAATTTTTGTGGTAAACTACGAAGAATTTTTTCAACAATTCTTTCATTTTCCAAAATTTCTCCATTAGATGCCATTTGATTAACAACATAGTTTACTCATGTAAAATAATCAGAAACATTTTCATTTTCATTCATTTCCAATTTTTCAAATTCCGATCTCAATGTTTGGAGACGTACCTTTTTTACCTTTTCCTCACCTTTGTATGCAATTTGAATAATCTCCCATGCTTGCTTTGAAGTTTCAGATTTAGCAATTCTTTCATAGACTGACTTCTCAATTGCTTGATAAATATGAAACAATGTTTTGTTATCTTTTTCTTGTTTTCATTCAACACGGTTTTTTGGACTATCGTTAGAGCCGCTTCATTTTCAGGAATGGTGAAACCTTCCTCAACAAAACTCCATAAATCCATCGATTTAAGCAACACTTTTAAATTGTTGCTCCAATATTCATAATCCTCTCCATTGAAACGAGGAATTACTGTAACCATATTGTTACTACTACTTGCCATCTCTCACACAACTTTTTCTCACAAATTTTTTTCTTCTCAATTTTTTTCTCACTCAATTTCTTTTAACCTTGCTCGGATACCACTTTGTTGGAAATAAACTTAGAGAAAAGAAGAAGAAGGAGATGGCTAAAACTCTTTACTCTATTAACTTTCTTTCTCACTTCTTGCTTGAAACAAACAACAAAGTTGGGTATTTATAGATGCCCAAGTTAATACTAAATTACTTCTAAGTAAATGCAAAAAACTCTTGACTTTCTAAATAAAATAACATAAGTAACTACTAATAATAATACTATGACTTAAATATTTTAATTAAGTGCATAATAAAAACATAAAACTCCTTTTGTTTAATCTTCCACCATTATCTTCAACAAAACTCCATAAATCCATCGATTTAAGCAACACTGTTGGAAATAAACTGTGACAAGAGAAGAAGGAGATGGCTAAAACTCTTTACTCTATTAACTTTCTTTCTCACTTCTTGCATGAAACAAACTACAAAGTAGGGTATTTATAGATGCCCAAGTTAATACTAAATTACTTCTAAGTAAATGCAAAAAACTCTTGACTTTCTAAATACCATAACATAAGTAACTACTAATAATAATACTATGACTTAAATATTTTAATTTAGTGCATAATAAAAACATAAACTCCTTTTGTTTAATCTTTCACCATTATCTTCAACTAAAAGTAATTGATTCCAATTTAATTTGGTTTAATATCCATCAATGCCCCCCTAAACCAAATTTTCTTCCAACACCCATACTTGCAACCTTTCTCTCGAAAGCTTCTCCACTTATAGGTTTTGCGAACACATCTGTCAATTGATAATTTGTCATGCCATACTTGACCTTAGTACAATCTCCTCCTTTTTTTTGTTTATAACCTTTTGCTGCAAGCCTAGCCTTGTACTTGTGGATAGAGTCATCCAGATTCATCTTTGTCTTATAGATCCGTTTTGCACCAATTAAATTCTTGTTTGGAGGCAAATCAGTAAGCTCCCATGTTTCATTTTTTTCAATTGATTTTATTTCTTTGTCCATGGCTATTTGCCACTTTCCTTTTTTAGATGCTTCATCATAGGAAATTGGATCTTCACCTGCAAAGAAAGCAAAAAATATAGCATTATCTGGATCAATAGGGTTAGTTGAGTCATAAATTTCCCTCAAGCTCCTTGTCTTCCTTGGTGGTTTACTTTGAGACGAATCATCATTCATTCATTTGATTGAATATTAGAAGATGAAGGGATTTCACTACCATTCTCATCTTCAATTATAGACCAATTAGGACCCTCACTTTTTGATTCAATAGTACCACTTTCAACAAATCGAACATCTCGACTAATAACTATTTTATTTGTTTCTGGATTGTACAATTTATAGGCTTTGCTCCTCTCACTATAGCCTACAAAAATACATTTTTCTGATTTATCATCCAAATTTTTTCTTAGTGCATCTGGAATGTGTGCATAAGCAACACAACCAAAAGTTCTCAAATGACCCACATTCGGCTTAACCCCATACCATGCTTCATGAGGTATGCAATTTCTCAAGCTTTTAGTAGGAGACCTGTTAATCAAATAAACAACACAAGAAACTGCTTCAGTCCATAAATCTTGTTGCAAATGTTTTTTGTTAAGCATACATCTTACCATTTCAACGATTGTACGATTTTTCCTTTCACTCACACCATTTTGTTGTGGTGTGTATCGTACAGTAAACTCATGCCTTATACCAAATTCTTTGCAATATGTTTCAATAGGAAGATACTCACGTCCCCTATCAGTTCTTAAAATTTTAAGTTGTAAATCAGAAATTTTTTCTACCTCCGCTTTGAATTCTTTAAAAGCTTAAAACGATTCAGATTTTTCTTTCATCAAATACACCCAAACTTTTCTTGAAAAATCATCGACAAAAGTGATAAAATATTTGTTACCTCCATTAGACTCAGGAAATGGACCACATAAATCTGAATGTACCAATTCCAATGGCCTCTTAGCTCTCCAAGTATTTTTTTTCGGAAATGGTTCTCTATGTTGCTTACCGAGTTGGCATTCTTCACAAACTTCTTTTGTTTCATAAATGGAAGGCAACCCGTCAACCATATGCTTCACTTTTAGCAATTTCAAACTTCCATGGTTCAGGTGTCCATACCTATCATGCCACAACTTACAAATTCCATTGTTATGAACAGCTGGAAAAGAAGACTTGTTAGCAATTTGGAGTTCAAGAGGAAACATATTATCGGTTGTTACTCCAATTTTTGCAACAAGTTGATCTTTTCTTGATAAGAAACAAGTATTCTCATGAAAATGAATATCATATCCTTTTCTTAACAAATGACCAATACTAAGCAAATTATTTTTCAAGCCAGGAACATAATAAACTTCTGACATTTTTTCAATATTGGCAGATTTTGTGTGAAAAGAAATTTCACCAATACCTCTTATTTTATAGGTTCTAGCATCTCCAATTTTCATCTGTCCATTGTCTGACTCAATTAATTTTGAGAATAAACTTTTGTTACCTGTCATATGCTTGCTAGCTCCACTGTCTAAATACCAAATATTATCAGTTACATCAGTATCATGATAACATGCAAGTAACAAAATTTCCGGATGATCTTTTTCATTTGCATCATCATTATTTTCATGCATAAAACCAGATTTATCATAGTTATCTTGTTTATACCGACATTCTTTAGCAGTATGACCAGGTTTATGACAATTATCACATTCAAAATATCCTCTACCTCTTCCTCTTTGATAATTACGACCTCTACCTCTATTATAGTATTGATTTTCAGTAACTTCTTTAGCATCAATGTTGTTTGAGTAAAAATTACTTCTTCCTCTACCACGAAAACCTCTTCCTCGAAAATTTTTACCACGACCGCGGTAAGAACCATGGTCTCCCATATTTGTAATTTGGGTTTTTAGAGCTTGATCAGGAAAACTAAGATTTCTTTGGTTAATTCTAAACTCATGTGCTTTTAGAGTTCCTTGTAAATCTTCTAAAGAAAGTGAAGAGAGGTCTCTTGATTCTTCAATAGCCACCCCTACAAAATCAAATTTTTGTGGTAAACTACGAAGAATTTATTCAACAATTCTTTCATTTTCCAAAATTTCTCCATTAGATGCCATTTGATTAACAACATAGTTTACTCTTGTAAAATAATCAGAAACATTTTCATTTTCCTTCATTTCCAATTTTTCAAATTCCGATCTCAATGTTTGGAGATGTACCTTTTTTACCTTTTCCTCACCTTTGTATGCAATTTGAATAATCTCCCATGCTTGCTTTGAAGTTTCAGCTTTAGCAATTCTTTCATAGACTGACTTCTCAATTGCTTGATAAATATGAAACAATGCTTTGTTATCTTTTTCTTGTTTTCATTCACCACGTTTTTTTGGACTATCGTTAGAGCCGCTTCATTTTCAAGAATGGTGAAACCTTCCTCAACAAAACTCCCATAAATCCATCGATTTAAGCAACACTTTTAAATTGTTTCTCCAATAATCATAATCTTCTCCATTGAAACGAGGAATTAGTGTAACCATATTGTTACTACTACTTGCCATCTCTCACACAACTTTTTCTCACAAATTTTTTCTTCTTAATTTTTTTCTCACTCAATTTTTTTAACCTTGCTCTGATACCACTTTGTTGGAAATAAACTTAGACAAGAGAAGAAGGAGATGGCTAAAACTCTTTACTCTATTAACTTTCTTTCTCACTTCTTGCATGAAACAAACTACAAAGTTGGGTATTTATAGATGCCCAAGTTAATACTAAATTACTTCTAAGTAAATGCAAAAACCTCTTGACTTTTTAAATACTATAACATAAGTAACTACTAATAATACTATGACTTAAATATTTTAGTTTAGCGCATAATAAAAACATAAAACTCCTTTTGTTTCATCTTCCACCATTATCTTCAATTAAAAGTAATTGATTCCAATTTAATTTGGTTTAATATCCATCACAAATCAATGGAGAAAGACGAAGGAAGAGAATAACTCCATATCTTTCGTGTTTCTAACCCATAATGTCTGTTACCCAGAACAAATGATTCGTAGTCGAATCTCACCATCGATTTAAGATCGGAGAGAGGATTGTATTCCTTCCGTGTTTTCTGATTTATCACATTAAAAGCAACACAATTCTAATTTGAAAAATCCGAATGTCTTTGATTAAGAAATCAGATAAACTAAAAAGAAAAAAGAAAAATTGGAGGATTAGAAGAAGAATATTTTTAGTCGAAGCAAGGTATTCCTCTTTACTTAAGACAATTGATGCCATGTATAGTACCACACAGTTAGCGGCGTTCGTCTCCCAGGATACACCGATTAACCTTTCGATTCAATGGTAGTTCGAATCAGAAAGTAGTCGAACTTGAAAGTATACTAACCTCTGATTTAATGCAAATGGACCTAACTCCTTTCTTATAAAACTCCTTGATAACTCTGCTAAATCTTCTTCATAGACACTCTAATATGATCTCATAACAATGCTTGATACTCTAGAAAAAAACGAATTTTCATTTGGAGTTCATTTGGGGTTCTATAAATAGGTTTTGAATAGACACATTCATTAGGGACGCGTCTGTTGGGTTAGGGACACATCTGTTGAGAAGAAAGAAGCGACGCTTCACTTAATTTCCAACAGATCACGTCGGCTGTGATTTGAGTCGGTAGATTGCGCTCAAAAGCTTGGGAGGAATGCCCTTCATAAGAATTGCTTGAATCGCGCCCAATAAGAGGGTTCGATGGCCGTTAGATTGAGGTTCGAGAGATGTCCCACCCCATGCCGGACACGGCTTAGAGCGAGCCGTTGGATTTAGCCTTTCGCGCGGACAAAATACGATCTGTCCGATCTGGACGTGTTTTCTCTGCGCAAATGGCCCAAAACCAACTTTTCCTTATTTCCATTTGGTCCCTAACTTAACCATTTCCCGTCCAAACTTCAGACTTGAATATCTCATTCATCTGGAATCGAATTTGAGTGATTCTTGGCTCTAAACTTAAGAGCTCGATGAGATGAACACGATTGCATGTTCCATTTCTGAGTTTGACTATTTGAATCAATCTGAAATCAGTTCTGATTCAAACTATCCCCCACATGAATGAATATTCGAGATCTCCTATAATGCAGACTAACTAGACTGACGCACTAACACTGACAGAGGTTAATTTAGAGGCGGAATTTCACTCATCGGGTGTAAGAAGACATTAGTGAACTATGACTTGATATGGGTCACGGGAAAGTAAACCAACGAGTAACTATCACACAACTAGTTCCTTACTTTCAAAAGTTCTCGATTGTGTTCATTTCGGCCTTAAATAACCTGGTTTTCATGTGTGCTTTAGAGAAGTCGGCCATTACGACCTTCTCATAGAACTGACATCAGTTCGCACACATATAGGTTATCCGTATTAGGTATCCTGCTATACCTCACGTTTGAATCAAGTTCTAAGTTTTCGGATTCATTAAAAGCTTAAGGCTTAGCCTCTGAACGCAGGCAACACTGATTTCATCCTAGTAATGGGTAAGAGATAAATCTCTTTCAGTGTTGCTGTCGAGTCAGTCTATAACTTCAATTTTCCCATTGAACCTACATCTTGGGATCTCCGATCACATAGGTTGGGTTTCCGTTATGACTTTACCTATTTACTTTAGGCAAAAGTCCCATTCCCCTTGATGAAGCTCTCTAGGTAACCCCTTTGTAAATGGATCCGCTGAGTTATCCTTGGATTTGACATAATCTACTGTTACGACTCCTTTTGAGAGTAATTACTTTACGATTTTATGTCGTCGACGGATGTGTCGTGACTTACCGTTATACATTTTACTGTGCGTTGTTGCAATACCTGCTATATTACCGCAATGTATATTTATTGGAGGCACCGACTTAGTGTATATAGGAATATCATCTAGGAAGTGTCGCGGCTACTGTGCCTCTTCTCCTGCTTTATCCAAAGCAGTGAATTCTGAATCCATTATCGATCAAGCTCTGCATATTTGGTTTTCTTTGAGGATTTCCATGATTTGGCAGCGCCACCCAATGTAAATATGTATCCACTTGTTGACTTGGTATCATAAGTATTTGAGATCCAGTTGACATCCGCATATCCCTCTAATACTTCTGGATATTTGGTATATAATAGCCAATACTCTTTAGTCTGTCTCAAATACGTGAATACCTTTATAATAACAGTCAAATGTTCTTTTCTTGGATTGCTAGTAAACCTAATCAAGTTGCTAACATAATAGGCTATGTCCGACGTGTACAATTCATCAAGTACAGTAGACTTCCGATAATTTATGAGTACCATAACTGGTTTACTCCTTGACCACGATTTTTTATTAAATGCAAGGTCGGATCTATCGGTTTCCGAGCTAAACTCTTATCATTCTTGCTGAATTTTGTTATAATTTTCTCAACATAGTGAGTGTGAGATAATTTTATCCTCGACGAACTTCTAGAGATTTTTATTCTGAGAATGACTTCAGCTCTCCCTAAGTCTTTCATGTCGAAATTCTTAGACAACATTTTCTTTAGTTGCTCTCATGACATCTATATTATCTCCTATAATAAGCATATCATCTACGTACAGACATAGAATTACACATCCTTTAGCAGTGCCCTTGGTGTAGACGCACTTGTCACACTCATTTAATTTGAACCCATTTGATAACATTGCTTGATCAAATTTCAAGTGCCACTGGTTAGGAACCTACTTTAAACCATAAAGCGACTTTACTAACTTACAAACTTTCTTCTCTTCGCCGGGTACCACAAACAGTTCCGATGTATTTCTAAATTGTGCATAGATGTTATCGCAATTAGAAATCTTATTGACGTGATTCGAGTAACAGCAGAGTAAGTGTCAAAATAATATAGATGTTCTCTCTGTCTGAATCCTCGAGCCACAAGTCCGGCTTTATACTTGTCGATTGATCCATCTGTCTTCAATTTCCTTTTTAAGATCCATTTGCAACCTAATGGGTTGTAGTTATCGGGGGATCTACTAACTCTCATGTGTGGTTATTCATGATGGACTCAATTTCACTTTTTACTGCCTCTTTTCAGAAAGGAGCTACTGGAGTTGACATTGCTTCTCTATATGTCTGAGGCTCACTTTCTAACATGTAGGTTAAAAAATCAGGACCAAAGGTTTTTACTACCCTTGCGCTTTTACTCTTTCGAGCTTCATCCGATTTTTCCTCAACTGAATTTTATCTCTTTCAGAGATTTCTGCATGTTGTTCATTTCTGTCTCTTTTTAGAGATTTTTCCTCCGATCGAGATTTATATGGAAATACATTTTCAGGTGATTCGAATCTGCTGAGATTGTGCATGAAGGATGTTCTTACAAGAAAACAGTATTATTTCTGCTTTTGATATACTAAATACTTTTCCAAAACCAGATGAAATATATTTCTCCTTCTGAACCAGACGAAATACATTTGTCTTTGTGAAGTCCTGTATCTTTATTTTCTTTGAACTAGTTATTCCTTGTGATAAAATCGGTAACACCACACACACAATACATTTATTCTTTTGCTCCACACTTTCTCGCTTAGCACTTATATGGCCATGTGCTTCTTGGGTTCATGAATTATCCTTAGAAAAACTCTAAATCTAATGAGAGGCGGCACCACCTCTAAATTCAAATAGTTGAAGTTCTTCCAGTATCTTTGCTACTTTAGAAATACTTGTCTTTTTTAGTAAACTTCATTAAGAGTTTTAAACTCAACCTCAGTCCGTAGCAACCAACACTTATCATCCTAGATAGGGTGAGATATAAAATTTTAAGTGTTGAAACTAGTCAGTTATGTATGACTTGTTGTTCCCTGTTGAATCTAAGACTAGTCATTTCCTAGTGTTAGATTGGGTTGCCGTCAATGGTGATGACTTTTATGAAAAGAGTTTCAACCCCCTCTCTCTAGATGTTAAAGTTTAGCATATCTCTTGTCAGAGAGTTGATAAACAATGTTTACATTTTGCAAATGTAACAATATTTATTCCATCTTGAATTAAGTACTTCACATAGACATCTACATTTTTGTATGTACATTACCATATATACATATTCAAGTGAGCTTGATCACTATTATAAACTTTTCTTAAAAGTTTTCACATATTTTCAAATTATTGGATTCTAAAATAAAGAATCTAATTACATTAAACACATTTTGAATATATAATTTTTCTTTTCGTTTTCTAAATTTCATTTAGAATTGAAATAAAATATTGATCTTCTGTAACAACAATCCACTTGATATTCATTTTACATTCTAATGCCAAGATTGTTACCACTTTGTTGATAATATTTCTCTTAACCTCATAAGAATCATTAAATCAATATATGTAAATATTATCTCTTTCAAATATCATCTCATGAAAATGAATTACCCCCACTAATTTGAATATATAAGTTAGTATACATTTATGTAATCCTCATCAATTCACAAATATATTAACTCCTACTATTTTAGTTTCGTGTTGAATAATAAGATATCAACACAAATAAACCCAATTTATAACTTAACTTATGCTACTTTTGTAGAATCACACTGGGAGTTTGGGAATTTGCTAAAATCAATTCTCAAATACTCATGTCCCTTGGTTCATTTTGCATTAGATTCCAAATCTAACTATTTGACATTGGATATCACATTGAAATAGAGTAATGATAGAGAACAAGAAAAACTAGACAGACTCTGGACATACATCCTATGTGACTTGTTGTGATTCGTGTTTTTGATGATTTTAATCTACTAAACAACGAATCACAACAAGTCACATAGGATGTATATCCAGAGTTTGTCTAGTTTTTTCCGTTCTCTATCATTACTCTAATCAATATCATGTGTTAATCATATGATATAAGTTGCATAAATTGATGTGGATAGTGTGCCATTAACTAATGTTTGGTATGCACAATATGTATAGAGTGCTGATGATTATTAGAGATAAACTGTATCAATCGGGAATACATAGTATAGTCGTAATATCATCTATTAATCTTTTTGACATAGAATTAGGTGTAAGAACATACATTTATCGACCAACATATTTTATATTTGATATACTTGTGATTGTAATAAGAAACATATGTATTGATGTATATGAATCAATTTTAATCACATGTAATATTACATAGTGTGAAGCATGGTTCCTACATAAATTTGACTCCATATTTGTGAAGATCATTAAATTGAAAATCTTTTATCAGCTTTACAATGTTGTGTACCTAATTACCTTGAGATATTTAAAAGAATAATGATAGGGAACAAGAAAAACTAGACAGACTCTGGACATACATCCTATGTGACTTGTGTGATTCGTGTCTTTGAAGTACCTTTTTAAGCGGAACTAGCAATAACAGTAGCCTGTCCTGTGTGATCAATGTTCAAAGACTTTCCGTCACCTATCATGACTCCATTTTTTCCCTGATAGGGTGTAGTATCTTTCAAATTTCCCTTTGTGTGTGTCATATGACTTGTGGCTCCTATGTCACCAATCCATTTCTTGTCTCTCTCCCATTTTGACAAGGAAGATTTGCTTTGTCACACATGTGTATTATCACATCTGTACTGTAATGAGCTTGTTCTTCTTTTTAATCTTGTTGTTCTACATATTCATCTATCTCTTCTTCTTCTTCTTCCTCAATTTCTTGCAAATGCAAGTTTGCAAAGTTTCTTTGGATTGGTTTGCTTGAGGAAGGTTCTGAGAAGTCCTTAAATCTGATTCTACATCGCCTAGCTGTGTGACCCCATTTGTAGCAGATTGCACAAGGCGCTGTGGTGTAATAAAAAAGGATATTTCTTGGTTAAGAAACAGTGGGTTTGATAGCTTGCCTATTCTGTGTTCTTGGTTGAGACCCATCCAAAAATTGATTTTGACCTGTCATTCTTTGATTTTGAAATGGTGATCTCATGCCACTTTTATATTGAATTTTCTTTACAAAATAAGACTCATTTTCAGAACTTGTCTCCTGTTCTTTCAACCAATGTTAATGGTGAGTAAGTCTTCTAAAAAGTTCTACAAAATTCAAGACCCCTTCCCTATTTTGAATAGTGATAACAAATTGGGAGTATTCCTCCCTAATCCTTGAAGTGCAATTCTTGATAGTTCTGAGTCACTGACTCTATCATTCACTGCCACTAATGAATCAGCCAAGTTCTTGATCTTACTCAGATACTCAAAGATAGAAGAAGTTCCATTCTTGATGATCTGAAGCTTGTTCCTTAGTGATGATTTCTTAGCTTCGAATTCTTGAAGGTAAATCATTTCCAAGTATTTCCAGATTTCTCTGGCTGTCTTCAATCCTAATACATCTGAGGCAATTGATTGATTTATCGTTGCCTTTATGCAAGCTTTTACAAAAGCATCATTTTTCTCCATTGAAGGTAAGCCGGGTTAACTACATCCCTTCCTTCAATTATAGTGAGTTGTGTTAAGTTTGTGGCCATCCAACTCAAAACCAATTGGCTATGAGTGGAGAGGACCTATTCTTTATATTCTTGGTTGCTAGTTAACATTTCTCCCATGTGGGACTATTCTCACACGCCCCCTCACGTGTGGCGTTCTTTGAGCCTAACACGTGTGTTTTTTCTTCTTTACGGGTGACGTGGAGCACGTGTGGCTTTTAAGCCTATCACGTGTGGGCCTAGCTCTGATACCATGTTAAGTTTGTGGCCATCCAACTCAAAACCAATTGGCAATGAGTGGAGAGGACCTATTCTTTATATTCTTGGTTGCTAGTTAACATTTCTCCCATGTGGGACTATTCTCACAAGTTGTGGGGTTCTTCATATGTGCCATCAATATAGCAAACTAAATCATTGCCAATTAGGGTCATTTTCTCTCTGATCTTTCCAGATCAAGAAATTAGAACCATCTAACCTAGTCGAAATTAAACTTATAATGTTAGCATTGTAAAAGTTCTGACCTTGTGGATTTGGTGGCGTATTCATTTGAAGAAATTGGTTCTCTGATTCTTTGATGCAGATGACTCAATTCTTCTTGTTCTTTCTGATTCGAAGAGATTGAAACTATTGATTCCTTGATGACAGATAGTTCAACTCGTTTGATTTCCTTTCTTTCTTGTTCTTTGATTTTGAAGAGATTGAAGCTCCTGATTCTTTGATGACAGAGAGTTCACTCGTTTGATTTCTTCTGCTTAGTCCCAATTCAGGTTTTCCCAAGTTTGATCGCAAACACTTTAGGGCTCGGATACCATGAAAGCAAAAGCTAGTTTATTGATTATTTCTTAATCTTTGCTTATATAGTAAAATTGAGTCTAGAGAGAGAAAGTAAGTGTAACAGAAAAGTTAGTTACACTAATCAACAAACTTAACAAACTTAAGCTGAGCGTGCGGCCCACATGAGCGAGAGGATTGCCTTTAAGTATCTTCAATATAACCAGAGACTCAAGCCCATAAGTACAACCCACGAGAGTTAGTTAATTCAGTTGGCTTCCTTGGTTAATTCAGTTGGCGCCCTCCTCTTTCTCTTCTATCTTACAGTATTCAACAGGAGCTAAAAGATGAAAGGAAAAAAACATTGTACATGCTATAACGACATCTCTTTACACAAGTAAGCATTAACTTTATAAGAAAAGTACAAAATAGTCCAATAATTACATTGTTTTGGACCATTTTATGGTCAATATGGAGAAACAAGCATAAAGTAAATTCTTAAAATAACATAGTATGGATAGGAAAAACAAAACATAAAAAGTAAATTTTTAAAATATATAATATAGTACAGATAAAATAAAAATAAAATAAATGATTATGAAAAGTATGTAAGTTTTTTAGATTAAAATCAACTTTGTCCATGTAAGTCGTTTATCGTTAGGAAGAAAATTCAAAGCTTTGATTTTTTTTATTATCATAGCTGAAAAAAAATATTATCAATTTGGAAGCAAAGTTGTTATCTCAGGCATAAAAAGGGACCTTATTTGTTCTTCATTCCCCGCTGCCAATAATGGACCAAGTTTGTGTTTGTGATAACATGATTGCAGAAATTATTGTTGAATATGTGAAGATGTGCAAAATTCTCCTAGCCAATATACTATTGGTGAGATTTTCATATCCATGGAGTTTGTTAGTGTAGTTTACATCTTTGTATTTACTTTTGTATTCAAGGGCAAATATGTAAAGTGTATTTATTTACTTTCATTATAAATATATTCATACCCTAACTTTTAGGGTATCTTGAGCCTCAATTCTCTACATGGTATCAGTTTCCAGCTCTCTCTAATATTGCCAACTTAGTTTCCATTGGATTGGATAACACTAATTGCCTGCTATGGAAAAGCCAACTTCTCCCTATTCTTCACTCTCAAGACCTTTACAAGTATGTTGATGGCTCCCATTCACCCCCAGATGAATACCTTCCTTCCTCTTCTGATATTTCCATTCCCAATCCTGACTTTGTCTACTGGTATCGCATTGATCAAATGCTTTTATCTTGGCTTAATGCCACTTTAACAGAACCTGTTCTCACCCAAGTTCTTGGCCTAACCACCTCTCGTGTTGTTTGGGAATCACTCGAAAAGAATTTCTCTGCCATAAACTCAGCCTCGTCTGATGAATCTCAAACTTCAGCTTCAAACTCTCAAGAAAAACTCCCTCTCTGTCTCTGAATATCTTCTTCGTATCAAAACCATTTCTGATTCTCTTGCGGCCATTGGCCATGCTGTTAATGATGTTGAATTAGTCCTTATTGTTCTCTCTGGTCTTGGTTCTGATTATGAGAATTTTGTTACCTCTATTACTACTCGATTAGTCCCTCCCACATACTCTGAACTCCACTCTCCGTTGCTTACCCATGAGTTTCGTATTGCTCTTCTTCATCAACAAGCTTTCCAACCCACTGCTCTGTTTTCTCAACCCAATTCTTCTACTCGTCCTTCCTACCATTCTGCTCAAAGAGGAAACAGAGGTCGATCTAATAGAGGAGGATGAAGAGGAAACAGAGGTTCATATTCAAATCGAGGAAATTATCAACGACATACCTCCTCTATTCTTGGACCTCCTCCTCATCAAATCATTTGCCAATACTGTGGCAAACCTGGTCATACAGCTCGTCAATGCTATAGCCTCCTTGGTCCTTCTGATTTAGCTCAATCCTTCTCTGCTATGGGGTTCGACTCCCATTCTGTTGATCCAAACTGGTACGTTGACTCTGGTGCTACTACACACATTACTTCGGATGTTGCTTCCACCACCTCCAGATCTGAAATCAATCTTCCTGATCAAGTGATGGTAGATACTAGTCAGGTAACTCCTGTTGCTGGAGTAGGTAATATCCATCTTCCTTCCTCGAACATTACTCTTTCCAATGTTTTGGTTGTTCCAACCTTCAAAAAGAATTTAATCTCGGTTTCCCACCTTCGTGATTTTAATTGTGTCGTTGTCTTCCATCGTCATGGTTTCTTTGTTCAGGAGCTTCCAACAGGGAGGAGACCCCTTATCAGAACGAATGACAACGGTCTTTTTTGCCTCACCACCACCACATCATCACCGTCGATCTATCTTTTTGCTCCTTCTCTATCTTCTGGTGCTCCAGTGACCTTTGAAGTCTGGCATCGAAGATTAGCTCATCCTCACCTGCGTGTTTTTAATTTCGTTATTAAAAACAATGGTTTGAAAATTAA
Source organism: Eschscholzia californica subsp. californica (assembly GCA_002897215.1). Taxonomy (NCBI): domain Eukaryota; kingdom Viridiplantae; phylum Streptophyta; class Magnoliopsida; order Ranunculales; family Papaveraceae; genus Eschscholzia; species Eschscholzia californica. The sequence goes on from BEHA01004629.1 coordinate 815,432, forward strand.
AAATTCTGTAATGAATTCAATGAAATGCATGGATTGTGTTTGTAGTAAGCATCATCGTCTCCATTTTTCTCATGTTACTCATACTTCTTCAGCTCCTAATGAGCTGATTCATTCTGATCTATGGGGCCCATCGCCGGTGACATCTATCTCCGGTCATCGATATGTTTTACTCCTGATAGATGACTTCACTAGATTCACCTGGATTTACTTCCTCAAATCTAAATCAGAAGCAAATTTTCATTTTCAAAACTTTAAAGTTTTTGTGGAAAAACAATTTCAAACCCCAATTAAAGTTTTTCACTCTGATGGTGGTGGTGAGTTCGTTAATACAGAATTATCTGATTTCTTCATTCTTAATGGCATTCAGTATCGTAAGTCTTGCCCTCACACTCCACAGCAAAATGGAGTGGTTGAGCGCAAAATTCGTCATTTGGTCGAAACTGCCTTGTGTCTTCTTCATCAGAGTTCTGTTCCCCTTGAATTCTGGCCTGAGGCTTTTCAAACCTCCATTTACACAATCAAGCGCCTTCCCACATCAATTCTTCAGAACTCTTCACCTTTTGAAAAGCTAATACAAAAGAAAGCTTCCTATAATGAATTAAGAACCTTTGGTTGTTGCTGTTTTCCTCTGTTAACTCCATATCGAAAAACAAAATTTGATGTCAAAACGAAACCCTGTGTTTCTTGGGTTATAGGACATCTCATAAAGGTTATCTTTGTTATGATCAATCTTCTTCACGGATTTTCATTTCTCGTCATGTTCTGTTTGATGAAGGGGTATTTGCCTTTGCCTCGCCTTCTCCTTTGGAGAAACCAATACTCAAAAACCCTACTTTCAACTTTACCAATTTATAGTGGACGGTCCCCACTCCTAGTCTTTCCTTTCCTATTGACCGTCCACCTGTCCCTTCTATGACCACGCGTCTTGGTCCACCTACCCCGCCTTTAACGCGTATTACAAACGCGTATATTGTTCCTGCTACACCTGTCGGGTTTCCTCCACCTAGTGGTCCCTCTACTTCCACTTCTCAATTTTTCAATCCAACGTCTACAAATTCTGCTCCACCTGTCCATCCTACTCCACCTGTTGGCCCCTCCACTACTGTGTCACAGTCCTTCCTTCCAACCGTCGACAACTCTGACCTTTATTCTCTGCCACATGTTCCCCTTAACCCACAACTGTCCCCTACAGAAACCAACTTACCCTTACCTGATTCTCATCTCTCCACTTTACAACCTCGTCCTTCTTCCACCTTTGTCGACCATCATCCCTTCTGCCCCAACTCCTTCTTCTTCGACACATCCCATGGTTACAAGATCAAGAGATGGCACAAGGAAACCCAAGATTCTTCTTTCCACAATTTCTTCTCCTTTCAAAGAACCATCAAGTTATCATCAGGCTTCCAAACATGAACATTGGCGAAAGGCAATGTCTGATGAGATTGCAGCTCTTCATATAAACAAAACCTGGTCATTGGTTCCTTTACCCTCTAATTGTAATGTTGTCGATTGTAAATGGATATACAAGGTTAAAGAGAAGGCGGATGGATCGATTCAGAGGCACAAGGCACGTTTGGTAGCTCGAGGTTATTCTCTACAACAGGGTGTTGATTATGATGAGACCTTCAGTCCTGTGGTGCGACCTTCAGATCTGTTCTCTCGATTGCTATTTCAGGTAATTGGCCTATCAAGCAACTTGATGTGAAAAATGCCTTTCTCAATGGCGATTTACAGGAAAGAGTCTACATGACTCAACCAAAGGGGTTTGAAGACCCTTCAAAATCCAATCATGTCTGTTGCCTTCATAAGGCCTTATATGGCTTGAAGCAAGCCCCTCGTGCCTGCATCAGCGTTTTAGTTCTTCTCTTTAGATTTGGGATTTCGACAATCGATCTCCGATCATTCCATGTTTTAGCACAACACATCTAAGGATCTTACTGTATTATTACTCTATGTTGACGACATTCTCGTCACAAGCTCCTCCATGGAATTACTATCAACCTTGATTGATCAAATTAAAAGTCGATTTGAGATGACGGATCTTGGTGATCTAAGCTACTTCTTGGGCATGGAGGCTAATCGACAGTCAGACTGTCTTATTTTAACTCAAAAAAAGTATATTTGTGATTTACTTGATCGATTTGGGTTATTGAATTCCAAACCTGTTGCTACACTAGTAGTCACTGGGTACGAAATTATCTAAAATCGATGATGAGATTCTCTCTGATCCTTCAATTTTTCGAAGCATGGTGGGTGCACTACAATATTTGAATCTAAGTCAACCTGATGTCTCGTATGCTGTGAATAAAATTTCAAAGTTTATGAGTTGTCCGACGACATCTCACCTTACCGCTGCTAAACGAATTTTCCGATATCTAAAAGGGACGGTCAAGGATGGTCTTTGCTTCCGCTGAGCCACTAGTCTTCCAATCATTGGTTACACGGATGCTGACTGGGCTGGCTCGCCTGATGATCGTCGATCGACATCTGGCTATGGTGTTTTTCTTGGGCCAAACTTAATTGCATGGGCCTCCAAGACTCAGCCCACTATGCACGGTCCTCTACTGAAGCAGAATTTAGGGTTGTGGCTCACACGACAGCAGAAATCATATGGCTCAAGAATTTGTTAATCGAACTTGGTGTGTCTTCTTCTTCCTCACCCATTATTTACTGGGATAATCTAAGCACGACTTACTTAATAGTGAATCCCATTCTTCACTCTCGCACGAAACATGCAGCTATTGAATTCCATTTTGTACGTGAAAAAGTGAAGAATGGTCAACTTCGAGTTCATTTCTTACCTGGTGATGATCAAGTGGCAGATATATTTACTAAGGGGCTATCTTCTTCCAGATTTCATCAATTAAATTTCAAGCTCTCTCTTGTTACTAGTCGTTCGGCTTGAGGGGGGGTGTTAGTGTAGTTTACATCTTTGTATTTACTTTTGTATTCATGGGCAAATATGTAAAGTGTATTTATTTACTTTCACTATAAATATATTCATACCCTAAGTTTTAGGGTATCTTGAGCCTCAATTCTCTACGGTGATTACATAAATCACTTGAAGCATAAGAAGAAGGATATGACATTTCAAGAGCTGATCAACCATATGAGAAAAGAAGGGATGCAAATCACCTCAAAGATAAATCAGAACTCTCTCTTAACTTTTCGAATGCTAACTTAGTTGAATCTGTCCTTATTGTAAACTCAGACAGGTCAAAGTTTCACGGAAGAAGAAAATCTTGTAGGACCAGAAAAAGAAAAACAATAGCAAGAAATGAAACCTCTTCAAATATGAGAGCGGTCTTTTAGTACTAGATATTATTTCAGAAATTAACAACAATGCATTTAGTTTTGTTTATGTTGTTGAATCTCCTCATGTGCCACATTGTATATTAGGATATGCCAAGTTTACTTCTATTAACTTACTTCGACTCTATAAATAAAAGGGTTATTTCCCTAATGGCCCCCAACTTTGTGACCAGCTTCCCGCCTGGCCCCCTACTTTACGAGAAATACCCATATGACCTTCAAACTAAAATATTTTTTTTTTCTCTCTTCCTCTCTCTCTAAAATTACTCCGGCGAAGGTAGACCTTCAATAAAAATAGGGGGCCAGGCGGGAAGCTGGTCACAAAGTTGGGGGCCATTAGGGAAATAACCCTAAATAAAAATACGAAGTGTTGAAAACCATGAGATATCCCTCTATGTGTAGAAGCTAAACGTGTCAAACAACCTTTAAAATTTGTTACTACCAGAACAACAAAATTGCTAAAACTAGTAGACTCAGATTTGGCTTATTTCAAGAACTTGTTGGAATCGACTTTCCAGCAGGAGCGTTTTTTGCCCTTTTGACAAGGTTCCCTTTGTCAAAACAACTCAAATAACATACCGTTGCGTTCGTCTCGTCGAGGGCTTGAATTTCAAGCTTTGGTTTGCTCAAAACCGATTACGTATGAATAAGATATTAATTTTCGAAGTTTGGGTTTAAATATGGAAATATGTGAAATATTTAAGGAAAGTCCCATATCGGGTAAGTTAAAGGAATATGTAGGGTTTATAATAAGCTGCTCTCCCATACTATAGTACGAATGAAATAAAGGTCCAACGATTTGCGTGGTTTGCACCATGCAAACCGCGCACGCGCACGCGCGTGGGCGATTCGGCGTTTAGGGCGCTTTAGAGGCGCCCGCACGCACTTTGCACGTCGCTAGGAGCATAGAAGCCTTTATTTTATTTTAATACCAAAGGCAATCCGACGGACAAGATTAAATCTACATCCGACGAACCAGATTAAACCCGTGGATCAGTACCTCCTTTCTTCAAGAGGGTTGTGACTTTTCCCTCCAAATGTGACTGTTAACAAACAGTCACCTCTCACCTTTAAATAAGCCATGAAACCAGACTTCAAAATTCACTTCGAATTAAGAGAGTTTAAGGCATTCAAGAGTTTTCAATACTTACTGACGTTCGAAAGAGTTTTCAGATCTAAGTACCTCCGATCCGAAAAGGTAATCCGTTGTATCCTGGGAGACAAATCGCCTATACTGTTGGTACAATAAACAGGGCGAATTATTGTCTTAAGGAAAGAGATCACTCGCCTCGGTTCTAACTAATATAATTTTTGTTCCTTATCCTCTTTCTTATTTTATTAGTTAAAGATACAATTTGTATCTGAAATTTAAAAACAGAGTACTAACCTTCTGTTTTTCATTTAAGGAATTTTAGTTAAAATACTTACTGTTTATCTCTGAAAAATTTCAGAAGGATATTATCATTGTTGAAAGAAACAAGACGATACTATAGTATACAGATTGAACAACAATCTTAAGACAATAATTATTTTGATTTGTATTATGAAAGGTGTATTCTGTTTTTCAGAAAAAATGGCAAGCAATGTTGAGTCAGGAATGAAATCAGTTGGTCCAACCACTCATGCTGAAAAACCGAGAAGTTCTGCGGGATTGATTTCAAACGCTGGCAACAGAAAATGTTGTTTTATCTGACTACCCTTGGGTTGGTCAAATATTTAACAGAAAGCAATCCCGTGTTGAACGAAGATGGTGATGTCCAACACGTATCAGCAATCGAAGCATGGAAACATTCTGATTTTCTATGCAAGAATTATATCCTTAATTCCTTAGATAATGGGTTGTATAATGTTTATTATGTTATGGATACTGCAAAGGAATTATGGGAAACTCTAGCAAATAAATATAAAACTGAGACTGCTGGAGTGAAAAAATTCATAGTAGGGAGATTTCTTGAATTTAAGATGACTGACATAAAGTCAGTAATGTTACAAGTTCAGGAATTCCAACTCATACTACAAGAATTAAAATCAGAACATATGGTTACAAATGAAGCTTTCCAGGTCAGGGCTATGATAGAAAAATTACCTCCTGGATGGAAAGATTTCAAAAATTATTTACGTCACAAAAATAAAGACATGTCCCTTGAGGAGTTAATTCTAAAACTCCGAGTGGAAGAGGACAGTAGAGTTGCAGAAAAAAAATGAAAAGTCTTCTTCTGATTCCAAGTTTAATATGATTGAGGGTGGTTCAACACCCAACCAAAAGCGTCAACGTCCTCCTGGTCAAGAAGCAGCCACAGGTAAGTCAAATAAACGAAAGTTTGAAGGTGACTGCTACACTTGCGGCAAGAGAGGACATCTTGCAAAAGATTGTCGTTCGAAAAACGGCAAAGTCAAGAAATATAAGAAGTCAAAAGGAAAGATCAAGGCAAAGAATCAAGCTTCTGTAGTAGAAGACAATGAGCCCGAAAATCTATGTGCTATGGTGACGGGAGTAGAAGACATTTCTGAAAAATTTCAGAAACTTAACTTGTGTTCTATGATTTCTGAAGTAAATCTCGTCGCAAACTCTATGGAATGGTGGGTTGATACGGGAGCAACAAGGCACATCTGTGCCGACAAAAATCTTTTCTCAAACTATACCGAAATAAATGGAGGAGAAACTTTATTCATGGGAAATGACGCCACCTCCAAGGCCGTGGGAAAAGGAAAGGTTATTCTGAAATTTACTTCTGGAAAAGAAGTAACTTTGAACAATGTACTGCATGCCCCCGATGTTCGAAAAAATCTTGTCTTTGGGTCTCTACTTAGCAAGAACGGTTTTGAACTTGTTTTTGTTTCTGATAAGTTTGTACTTTCTAAGAATGAAATGTATGTAGGGAAGGGATATTGTACTGGGGGGTTATTTAAGTTAAACGTTATGATTGTAACTCCTAAGAATATTAATAAAGATATTAGTTCTGCTTATATTGTGGACTCTTGTGAAATTTGGCATGAAAGGCTAGGTCATGTTCACCATAACTCTCTGAAGAAGTTAATGCACATGAACCTAATCCCGAAATTTAATACAGACTCTAAAACAAAATGTCATGTATGCATAGAATCCAAATTATCTAAGAAACCGTTCCATTCAATTGAAAGAATAACAGAACCATTAGACTTAGTACATAGTGATCTATGTGACTTAAAAATGGTCCAGACAAGAGGAGGAAAAAAGTACTTTATAACTTTCATCGATGACTGTACAAGGTATTGTCATGTTTACTTATTGAGAAGTAAAGATGAGGCGATTGAGAAATTTGAACTTTATAAGAATGAAGTTGAAAATCAAATGAACCAAAAGATCAAAGCTTTAAGAAGTGCCAGAGGTGGTGAATATGAGTCACCATTTGCTGAAATTTGTGCCAAAAGTGGCATTATTCATGAAACTACTGCCCCTTACTCACCCCAACAAAATGAGAATCGAACTTTAAAAGAAATGATGAATGCTATGCTAATAAGTTCTGGACTACCCCAAAACTTGTGGGGGGAAGCTATTCTTTCAGCAAATTACATCTTAAATAAATTGCCTCATAAGACCACAGGTAAAATACCATATGAGATGTGGAAAGGACGACCACCGTCGTTTAAATACATTAAAGTGTGGGGGTGCTTTGTTAAGGTGATGGTCCCTCCTCCTAAAAGAGTCAAAATAGGACCAAAAACAGTAGATTGTATCTTTATAGGACGTGCCATAAATAGCAGTGCCTATAGATTCTTGGTACACAAATCTGAGATTCCGGATGTACAGATAAACACTATATTGGAATCTAGAGATGCTGAATTCTTTGAAAATACGTTTCCATACAAAACGAATTCAGATAGCTCCACATTAAAAAGAAAACGTGACCAAACCGAAGTGGTAGAAGCATCTAACAAAGATGAATCTGAGTTAGAAAAAGAAACACCTCAAGAGATTGAACCCGAGTTAGAAATTGAAGAACCTCGAAAAAGTAAACGGACAAAGGTGGCAACAACCTTTGGTCCTGATTTTTGACATATCTATTGGAAAATGATCCACAGTCATTTGTAGAAGCTATGAGAAGCCCAGAAGTTTCCTTCTGGAAGGAAGCTGTAAACGATGAGATTACGTCCATCATGAATAATCACACTTGGGAACTAGTAGAATTGCCTCCAGGTTGCAAGCCTTTAGGTTGCAAATGGATCTTTAAGAAGAAAATGAAAACAGATGGATCAGTCGACAAGTATAAGGCAAGACTTGTAGCAAAAGGGTTCAGACAACGAGAAGGTCTTGATTACTTTGACACTTATTCTCCTGTAACTCGAATCACCTCTATTCGGTTGCTACTGGCAATAGCATCCATACATAATTTGGAAATACACCAAATGGATGTAAAAACTGCTTTCTTGAATGGGAAACTATAAGAAGAAATATATATGAGTCAACCAGAAGGGTTTGTCGTTCCCGGCCAAGAAAGAAAAGTATGCAAGCTAGTAAAATCACTTTATGGGCTAAAACAGGCTCCGAAGCAGTGGCATATGAAATTTGATAATATATTGATATCAAATGGTTTCAAAATTAATGAATGCGATAAATGTGTCTATACTAAGACCACCGCAAATGGATGCACTATCCTATGTCTATATGTAGATGATATGTTAATTACGGGAAATAATTTAGATATCATAAATAAAACTAAGAAGATGTTGTCTAAAAATTTTGATATGAAAGATTTAGGCAAAGCAGAAGTCATCCTTGGCATGAAAATTTCTAAAACTGATAACGGAATAAGTTTATCACAGTCTCATTATGTTGAGAAGATATTAGAAAAATTCTGCAAGACTGACCAAAAAGTTGCAAGTACACCGATAGACCCAAGCATTCACTTAATGAAAAATACGGGTCAAGGAGTCAGACAATTAGAGTATTCTAGAATTATCTGCAGTTTAATGTATCTAATGAACTGCACTCGACCAGACATAGCTTACTCAGTTAGCAAACTAAGTAGATATACAAGCAATTCCAGTAACCTACATTGGAATGCTATCATTAGGGTTCTAAGATATCTGAGAAAAACTAAGGAATATGGGTTGAATTACACCAAATATCCTGAAGTACTAGAAGGGTACTCCGATGCAAATTGGATCTCAGATACAGATGATAGTAAGTCAACTAGTGGATATGTGTTTACACTAAGTGGGGCTGCGATTCATGAAAATATTCAAAGTAGACGTGCATAGCTCGATCCACAATGGAATCTGAATTCATTGCTCTGGATAAAGCAGGAGAAGAGGCAGAGTGGCTGCGAAACTTCCTGGAAGACATTCCAATTTGGTCCAAGCCTATGCCAGCAATTAATATACACTGCGATAATTAAGCAGCGATTGCAAAGGCACATAGCAAAATGTATAATGGTAAGTCTTGTCATATAAGACGTCGACATAATACCGTAAAGCAACTACTCTCAGAAGGAGTCATAACTGTAGATTATGTCAAGTCCAAAGATAACATTGCGGATCCATTTACAAAAGGGTTATCTAGAGAGTTGGTAATTGCATCATCGAGGGGAATGGGGCTACTGCCTAATGAAAATGAGTAAAGTCATAACGGAAACCCAACCTAGCTGACTGGAGATCCCAAGATCTAGGTTCAATGGGAAACTGAAGTTATATACTGACTCGATAGTAACACTGAAAGAGAAATATCTCTTACCCATTCCTATGATGAATCAGTGTTGCCTGCAAAGAGAAAGGATAAGCATTTGGCTTTTAGTAATTACTAATTTTAGAATTTCTTCTAAAATATGGTATTGCAGGATACTATTAAAAGAATTACCTATATGTGTGTGAACTGAGGCCGGTTCTATGAGAAGGTCGTAAAGGCAGACTTCTTTAACACACACACGAAAACCTGGGAATGTTCACAGCCGAAATGAACACAACCGAGAACTACAGAAAGTAAGGAACTAGTTGTGTGATAGTTATTGCATTGGCATGCAGTTCATAAGACTCAGTTCAAGACATATGTTCACTAAAGTCTTTGCAAACCCGATAACTATTCCCTACGGAAGATTCAAAGCCAAAAGCTATCTTTCCCGATGCAACAAACTTCCGTTTGAGAACTATAACAATGCTAACAGCATATTCGAAAGATCAATATTTATTCATGTGGGGGATTCTTGGAATCGACTTTCCAGCAGGAGCGTTTTTTGCCCTTTTGACAAGGTTCCCTTTGTCAAAACAACTCAAATAACGTACCGTTGCGTTTGTCTCGTCGAGGGATTGAATTTCAAGCTTTGGTTTACTCAAAATCGATTCCGTATGAATAAGATATTAATTTTCGAAGTTTGGGTTTAAATATGGAAATATGTGAAATATTTAAGGAAAGTCCCATATCGGGTAAGTTAAAGGAATATGTAGGGTTTATAATAAGCTGCTCTCCCATACTATAGTACGAATGAAATAAAGGTCCAACGATTTGCGTGGTTTGTACCACGCAAACCGCGCACGCGCCTGGGCGAATGGGCGTTTAGGGCGCTTTAGAGGCGCCCGCACGCACTTTGCACTTCGCACGTCGCTAGGAGCATAAAAGCCTTTATTTTATTTTAATACCAAAGGCAATCCGACGGACAAGATTAAATCTACATCCGACGGACCAGATTAAACCCGTGGATCAGTACCTCCTTTCTTCAAGAGGGTTGTGACTTTTCCCTCCAAATGTGACAGTTAACAAACAGTCACCTCTCACCTTTAAATAAGCCATGAAACCAGACTTCAAAATTCACTTCGAATTAAGAGAGTTTAAGGCATTCAAGAGTTTTCAATTCTTACTGACGTTCGAAAGAGTTTTCAGATCTAAGTACCTCCGATCCGAAAAGGTAATCCGTTGTATCCTGGGAGACAAATCGCCTATACTGTTGGTACAATAAACAGGGCGAATTATTGTCTTAAGGAAAGAGATCACTCGCCTCGGTTCTAACTAATATAATTTTTGTTCTTTATCCTCTTTCTTATTTTATTAGTTAAAGATACAATTTGTATCTGAAATTTAAAAAAAGAGGACTAACCTTCTGTTTTTCATTTAAGGAATTTTAGTTAAAATACTTACTGTTTATCTCTGAAAAATTTCAGAAGGATATTATCATTGTTGAAAGAAACAAGACGATACTATAGTATACAGATTGAACAACATAACTTACCTAGCAATTGAGGAAAAAGGTACTATATGACCTTTATAGATGATTATTCGAGATATGGTTAAGTCTGCATGCGACAAAATTCACTATCGTCCCCCCTAAAAATGTACAACAATTGTAGATTTAGGTACTAACAAATCCCACAAATATGCTAATTTTTGGGTCCCTCCCAAAAGACTTTCAAGGTCAAGGACACGTGCTGCTGAATACAGGACATCACCACATCCACGAGCCTCTCCATTTGCCATCGCCGTAAAGGCGAACATAACGCATAAATATATGCAACATCCTACGGCCATCGAATAATTCATTGGCATTTTTTTCATGTAAGACACCTAGACCCCTTGTACCATATAAGATAACTATGACAGTTGCAAACATCTCTTTTGTCCGCGAATATGGCAACAGGTTTTTTCCTCATTATCCCAGCAAATGTACGCATGCATATCCAATCCATAATAGCACGTCAATCCTACTCAAAGAGGAGGAAGTCTCAAGTCATGCGGCTAAAGAGGTAATCCAATTTTGCAATGAAATACTTACTCATACTTCTCTCTTTCCTCACTCAAGAAATCATAGCAAACACTTATATCAAGCGGAAGGAATAGATGCCTCTTTCCGAATTGGGATCTGATTAACATCCCTTCTCCTCATATCTACCAGACATTTTTTCTCCTTTGACAAGCAATCATTTTCCCTCCGCCGAGCGATCATTTTCTCTCTGACGAGCAAGTGACCACTTTAGCGCACCGTTTCTCTCACCTGAGAGTTGAGAAGCAACCAACCACTTTTCTTTGCTGACCACCCTTTGCTCTCCTCGGAGTTAAGAAACTGGCGACTATTTTATCATACTATCTACTTTTACATCTCCTAACAGAGCACACCGACTACTTTTATCTAGGGTCGTGGCTGACAACTTAGGGGCCGATGAAAAATTTCAAACAAGACCCTTTTGTATGAAAACACGAAATTGAAAAAGACCTACCTGATCTTTTTTTTTTTAAAATTATTTCACTACGAAAGAAATATTGAACCACTGATGAATCTAAACTCAATGTATGATGTTAATACATGATTGGCCTAACATTTTTTAAGTAAAACTTCTCTAGTTTCATGAGTCTTTTTTCAAAAAATGATTGGAATACGAGAAATGAAAATTAAACTATGAGAATAAGGAATTAATATATGAGCTTGTTTGTTTTTCTTCATGACATAAAAGTAACTTTGGCCTCGGTTTTGGGGAATAAAGAAAAAAATTCTACAAAATTGGTCGACTGAGATTGACTTTTTTATTTATATTTGTTGCTATAGGGCTCCCAATTTCGGGAGTTAAAAAATAATTTTTGGAAGATCCCATAAAAGAATTTAGAAGGAACTTTTATAAACTTAAACTAAATCTTTATAGGGATCTAAACTCTAAACTCCTTTCAAGTGTTTCTTCTTTTCTCCATCTTCTTCTCCAAAGCCCTGTTTTCTTCTAATCACTAAACCCTAAAAACATAGTGAACAAACCTAATATGTTTGGAAGTGATGAAAAATATATTTTAGGGTTCAAAATTAACTAATTTCCAGAGCTTAGAATGTGTTTACCTCTCTTACGGAGGATTAATGGATGAAGAAACTTTCTTTGGACGCCCCATGGAAGATGTAATAAGAGGTTCAACACATTTTGTTTGATCATTTCTAAGGTTTAGATTGTTTTTCCTTCTTTTTCTCTCTAACTTTATTTCTGGTTTTAAGGGCACTAGGACTTGGAGATTTGGGGAAGATAAGTAAGAGAAGTGAAGGAGAAGGAAGGACAAAATATTCGTCTAGAAGTTATGGAAGAGGTGAGATGGATGAGTTTTTCTCCAGACAAGAAGAAAGAAGAGGGAAGAAGAAAGAGGGTGAAAGGACTTAAAATAAAAATTCACTTAAATTTAGTTTTGTGAATTGTAAATTCTTTCTGTATTCTCCATATGAAAATTGTTGAAAATTTCAATAATTTTAAGTGATGTATTTGGCCGTGAAGGGCATTGCGGTGGAAGGTGGCATCTTTATCAAACAGTAAAGAATGAATGGGTGTAATGCCATTCAATCTTTTTTGGACTGGTGTATCCAGTAGATGCATCCCTCTAGATGAGAAGCTTCCATCTCTTCACTTATTATAAATTAAGTGCCATCAACCCTCCAAAAGATTACTAAAAAAAAAATAAAGATTTTTCTCTCTATGTCTTGCTCTCAAATTATCTACTATCTTATATAAACAGTGAAGTTTATGTTGGGTTTATCTATCAAGTTATGTGGCGCGATATTTTGGCATTATCAGTTTATTAATACAGAGTGTTTTTGGTTTTGGTCAAAGTGGACATACTTTGAACCAAACTATTGTTGAAGGGTTTCATCGTATCCTGAAGGCATAATTCCTGACCCGTTGTGTACTCGTGGTTTCTTACCAGAAAGGGGCGAATTACTGTCTAAAAGAATCGATTTATCGAGCTTTGAAGTCTAGTTCAACGTGATTTTATTCATCGATTATTTTTCCACCTTCCATTTCAACTTAAACGCCATTTTTTCCATCAATTTTTAGACAGTAATTCTGTAGTTGAAATGGAAGTTATTTCAGTAACATCTCTCCATGTGATCATGCGAACCGAGTGAGAAAAATAAGCGGAACACCTGTAAGTATTTCCGTTAAATTTGATGCATGATTTTATGTGATAAAACGAAGTAGATTTGATATCTTTTATTAATCATGCTATGTTAAAATATCTTTTTGCCATAATACATTGTTAAGGTTGGTTAAGATTTTCTGGTTATCATGAGACCTTTAACATTAGTTGTGGTCCATTTTATAGTTCGTGAGAATTATTTGGTTTTGGAATCCAAGTGATTACCCACTTGAAGAGGTATTTATGAGCCTTAGAGAAAAGTGATTTTGGTCACGTTGTTCTTTGTGTTAGATGGAAGTGCACTTGATCCATTCACAAGAGAGTGAAATATGATCTTTTGGTACACGAGGTACATCTCATGTGTGAGTTATTTTTGCTCAATTTCGGAAGACAAAAGTATTTTACTTCATGTTATGAGTACATCATTTTGTTATTTATGAAGATGTGAAACCTTCTAATTAAGATTTAGAAGATGATATGCATTTGAGAAATTCATGTTTACAGCATAACGGACATTATTTTGTAGCATAAGATATTTAACAAGTGGTTAATAATGCTCGTCAAACTATAATTCATTTTCGTGGAAGAAATGAACAGTAACTTGTAACTTTAAGTCTTTGACATGATGAAAAAGTTAATGGTGATCTTAGAATTAAAACTCTAAGAAACTAATAATCATATTCTTGAGTGAAGAATATAACGAATGGAAATTGTATTGAGTAAGAGTACAATTACAGATCCTTCGGATTATTTACTTTCAAGTGACATGATATTTTTTGGTTCAAAAGAATATCCCATTGTATTAAGAGTAGACAATTACACAAGTTGGTGGATTCATTTTGGGGTTCATACATAAGTCCTCATGTTGTGAGATGTTGTTGTCTTGAGCATTCAAGAAACAAGTGGTTATTTAATTTCACTAAAATTGATTTATTTGATTTTTCTAGTCATGTGCACTAGAAAGAAGCTCAGTGATGGATTATTTTGTGTAAGCTACATGAGACAAATAGTAGACGGTTGAGAAACTATTACTCATAAAATGTTTTGGCCAAAACGGGCGTCGTTGATTGTCGTTCATGTAAAGTTATGGTTGATTGTATTAAGTCAGTTTTGTATCTAGAGGAATATTTTCTAATGTTGCTATCTGGACTAATATTTTCTAATGATTCCGAGTTATCTAGAGAACTTATCTCTAAAGAAAAAAGAAATGGGGCTAATGTCTGTGAATGAAGGTTGATCGCCTTTAAAGGAAACCCAACTTATGTCTTGAAATCGATAGGCAAAGTTCAACGGGTGCCAACAAGTTAAAGCTTTCGCGATTATGGAATACTAGCATTCTGTATTTTTCCCATTTCTGAGCTAGTATTGGTTTTCTGCAAGACAAAGGATGGATGATAAATCTATATAATAAAACAGGTGGATGGGTGCTGACTGGGACAAACCACTGGATAAATCCAGCCGTCCATCTCAAATCACCACTAATCCCAATTCATCCACGGGTGCCTATAGCCGTCCATCTCAACAGACACATCAGTGGTGCCTATAGTCGTCCATCTCAACAGACACATCTTTATACTGGACATATCTCTTCTCATCTTTAAAAACCATGGTTTTTAAGGTACAGAGATTTTTTGGTTCGTTTCATTGGGAATTTAGTTCACCCGGGTTGCTCTTCTCCCAATTTACCCCCTCCTTAGTTGTTAATCTTTCGGTTAGAGGTGTTTCACTGTCCTCCTTTTACTGTACTTCATCTATTCGTCTCTTCTGAAACATCTTTCTACTCTATAGATGTTGCAAGGGATAGAGAAAACTATGTCGAGTAATCTTCATTAGGAATTCAAATTGCTGGCCAACGAGTAATCTTTAAGAGGAATTCAGAGAACTGGAATCAACAAAGCAGATAATAGTAAAAAGCTCATCAAACAATTACTAATCTTTTTTCTGTTTTCTTTTCTGTTTTCTTCTGAAAGATATACGTTTTCTTAATTGTTTGCTCCCTGAATTAAAGCTCATGAGAAACATAAATTTCCCATTAAATAAGAATAAGAGTTTCACTAGATGTTTTAAAGGATTAAAACATGTAAACCAGAATTTGTTGTGAAGGTGTTTGATAAAATGCCTCAATTAACTAGAATGTGGGAAAGAAGAAGATGTTTTTGAAGGAAAGAAAATTAATAGTGGTAGTATTAGTCAAGATGATCAAATTGTTTTTGAAGATGATAATAGGAGAACCCAGACAGATCCCAATCCTCTTCATAATAAAAGGTAAGTCACTAAGTTTAGATCAAACTAAATAAACATAGATTTTGATTTTTGGTTATGATTTTTTTTTTTTTTACTTTTATGTTCGTTTGAAGTTTATGCTGTAAGTGATCAAATTTTCGCTGCATTCTTAAGTGATTATTGTTTTTAGAATTTACAAGTATCTGTTAATCTTGCAATGTAAATCAACTTTTCTTCGAATTCGATATCAAAGTTCACAGATAATGAATCTTCCAAGGCGTTGGAAGGGGAAATCGCGCAACATGTATGTGCCATATGTTTTGGCAATAACATCAGGAGCAAATGGTAATTGTTCACTTTCTTAAGCTCTGTGACTCCATAAATATTTGAACTCGTGTTTTGTCAATTTTCATTTCTTTCTTAATGTTAACTCTTGATTGTTGACTTTGACATTTCATTATCTTAAAGGTTCTTCTTTAGTTTTGGGCGATAAATCCAGTAGCTTCTTCTATTTCTTGGAGTATGCATCAGAAACAAAAATCGGTTCCCGACATATCAAGTCTTTCATGTGACGACTTACAGAAAAGTCACCGGTAATCTAAGATTTATTTCATTCCATTCAGTAGTTCTTCTTGATTTCACCTAATATATATGAATTACTAAACTCATGGCTTGATTTAATCATGGAGGCTAACTTGATATTTATTTAAATTAGAACATGAACATGATGCACACCTTGCATTGGTAAGTAACCATTTACTAACTAAGCTCTCACCTTTTAAGCCACCATAGTTTCATGAGTTGTATTTACACGCTATGCATGTGTGAACCTGTCATATTGCCTAATGCAGAGATTCATCACATTAGAAGAACCAAACAGTGCACCTTATGCTTGAAGAATTAGAGCAACATTATGCAGCATCAAACAGTCATAGATGGTTTTGGAAATCAAACTTATTAACATTCCCGTTTTAATAGTACTCCTTATTTTGAATAAAATATAGATAAGAATCATAAGATTTTCTTGACATATTTACCTTCAAAATCTGAGCAAACCTATGCAGCATCAGTTCATCTAAATCTAGCCAAGTTGTTCAAACCGCTAATGATTCAATATCGACGAAGATGAAGAAGATTTACCTTCGACGATGAGTTTAGACTCAAGTGAAGATGACCGCGCTGAACAAAGATTAATCTAAAATTTGTATGAGGTAATTGTCTTTTATTATACTTATTGATTAAGTCTATGATTTCTGTTGATCATTTCAAATGAATTTAGGGATCTACGCAATGTAGTTACAAAAAAGTTTCTCGCTGTATAAATTTTGCTGAAATTGGCAGATTTTGGTACTGATTCAAAGCTAAGTAAATTGAGCTCTTTTAATAATTTCTTAACAGTTAACACATAAACCTTTATCAATGTTATATACTCTTTGCCTTGCGGATCTTATATTCTCACCTATCACTTTCAGATATTATGCAGTAGTGTTTTCATTAGCTAATATTTCATTCGGTATGAAATCAAATGGAGCAGCTTGTGGAATGGAGTCATATGGGAGCAACTTTATGGAAACTAAAATCTAACACCTACTTTATGTATCTTCTTCATATATGCTTATGTATATACATACATATATATCCATCTTATTCAGAAACCATGAAAGTTGTTTTCTTTTTATTCAGAAAGAGGGTGATGAAGCAAAACGAGATATTGTAGTATTAAGGTTGCAGGATATGTTGAAAGTTGTAACTCACGTCATGATGGTTAATGAGGTGCGGTTGGTGAATTGTGCTTTTTTTCGCATTGTAGTCAAGTAGTCAACATGAAATCTTCAACTTTATGGGAAAAACAATATGTTTCACCATTTGACATGCTTACTTTTCTTCAGAATTTTTCAGTGAAACGGTCTAACTTGACCACGATAACAATGATTCAGCTCGTACAAGAACTATTTGCAGCCACTGACCCTAAAACCTGCGATTCTTTTCAAGTACATCATTTCTCCCTCATTCTCTTAATTTATCTTCGTGAGTTTTAATGGTTATATGTTATGCCAAGCTTAATCACACTATTTGATGTCCCAACAAATTTTGAAGCCGTGTAGGAGGATTGCTTTCTCCTTACATACTCCTTATGAATTAGAGGATTAAACAACATAACATTATAACTCCATTATTTAAGCATTGGGTCGTGTACACAAAGATTTGTAGTTGAAAACGATCAGGAAATTTGTTTATTATGTTAGTGTATGAGATTTTAGTATGAGCTCACATTCTCACAGATAGAAGAACATGTTTTAACAATGGATTTGCAGAAAAGTCCACCGATCAAGTTCTAAAAGCTTTTTGTCTCCAAATTGTTGAAAGTAAATGAATAGCTTGAAGGTTGTTGCTCCATGATCTCCATCTTATCATAAGAAAGCGTGGAACAACAAATACCCAACAACTCCATAAATCTCCCTTTTTCCGTCACTATTACAGATAAAAAGAATAACTAATTGATTCATCTGATCGGACCTTCTATGTCTCTCTTATCTATTATATTTATCAGGTAGAGCTGCCCAATTTTGGTTTTCATCTATATATTTTGATCTTCTATTAATCTATTGTTAATGTTTGGAACAGATTGACACCGTCGAAAGAAAAAATTACATTACAGAAATTTGTGAGTTTAAGTTTTGAAGTATAATTGAATTGATATTCCAATATCTCACCATCTTCTTGTCTATGGGCAAACTCATTGATTTGTTACTTTTCTTTAGGGCGTGCAAACGTAATTTATAGATTTCTAAAAATTCAAATGCTCACAATATTCTTGGACTAGAATACCAGTTTTCTCATGGGGAAGGGGTCGTGTAACCTTGCTTGAACATTTTATTCATGTTATTCAACTAATTTGGGCCAAGATGAATCTTGGATATTGAGGTATTCTTTACCACGGAATCAAGTACTTCTTGCTTCACGTATTAGCATATTGGTGTAGGATAGTTATCAGGTTGACCTCGAGTTTGAGAAAGCTTCATCCAAAAGTATAGAAACTAGAAACTGAGTCTCCAGTTATATTGCATCCTTTTTAAAACAATAATATTTTAATTTTTTTAAAACATGTTTCTGTGTCAACATGGATCATTTCCTGAAATAGTTTGAAATTTCTGATGTTATTTTTTTTTAGCTATAAAAGATAGAAGGTTTTGTGTTGCCATTAGATATGGACTATCAAGAATGTGCAATAAAGGTGAGTGCTTATAAGCGGTATATCCGTTTCGAACTTCAACCACTTCTTAGTCACCTCCATTATTTGTTCTATTTCTTCCTTGACTTTTTTATTTTCATAATTGTTAGTTTGTAGTACAATTTTAGTCTATTCTTTTGAACCAATTTAAATTTCTATTAATAAGTTCAGATTTACTTATGTTCACCGTGCCGGAGGCACGGGCCATACCCTAGTCCTTAATAAGTCCTAATTTTTTAAGTGGTGCCTCGCGGAAACATCACAAGTGGACTTACCTAAGTGAGTGTGGAGATCAGGCCGTCTCCTAAGAAAATAAGACTATTTTCTGAAGAAGACTCATGAAAGGGATATTGCACATGGCCATCAACGTGCGAAGTATGAACACTCTGTCCTCCGAAACGAGTATGTGCGATGACTCCGGTCTTATCATTTAAGGGTTCTTGGTTCAAGATACGTTCACCATAGCATTCTGATAAAGCTTTGAGTTGTTTGCACTAAGTGAAGGTTCAAATCCATAAGATACCTATCATTTATGTACAAGTTTCTACGATAATGTCAAAATCGTCTTTTATTCCGAAGTTGGTTCTTTTGATTTCTTTTGTTTCGATTTCTGATACTTCGTTTGTATATATGTTTCAAATTTTGAAAATGGTGGGGGATTGTTGGAAATTTTCAACAATTTAAGTGATGTATTTGGCCGTGAAGGGCATTGCGGTGGAAGGTGGCATCTTTATCAAGCAGTAAAGAATGAATGGGTGTAATGCCATTCAATCTTTTTCGGATTGGTGTATCCAGTAGATGCATCCCTCTAGATGAGAATCTTCCATCTCGTCACTTATTATAAATTAAGTGCCATCAGCCCTCCAAAAAAATACTAAAAAAAAAAACGATTTTTCTCTCTATGTCTTGCTCTCAAATTATCTACTATCTTATATAAACAGTGAAGTTTATCTTGGGTTCATCTATCAAGTTATGTGGCGCGATATTTTGGCATTATCAGTTTATTAATACAGAGTGTTTTTGGTTTTGGTCAAAGTGTACATACTTTGAACCAAACAGTTGTTGAAGGGTTTTATCGTATTCTGAAGGCATAATTCCTGACCCGTTGTGTACTCGTGGTTTCTTACCAAAAGGGGGGCGAATTACTGTCTAAAAGAATCGATTTATCGAGCTTTGAAGTCTAGTGATCAACGTGATTTTATTCATCGATTATTTTTCCACCTTCCATTTCAACTTAAACGCCTTTCTTTTCAACAAAAATATGTCCTGGAGATTTTTACAAAGAAACATAGATGCCCTAGAAAATTTATTCACTAGAGATTTTTCTTTATTCCCCAAAGTTGCGGCTATGACTTTTGGGATATTTACCGTTAGGGTCAAATAAAAGTATCGACATTAGCATTTGGATCAAGAGTTTGTCCGTTATTGGGTCTGGGTCGCATAACCGTTGAACCAGTTGACTAGAGATGACCGTTAACAACCGTTAGTCTGTGACCCAAATGCTAATGCTGGTACTTTTCGTTGATCCTAACAATAAATATCTCAGAAGTAAATTGTAATGCCAAAATAATAGCATATTGATCAATCTAGCAAAAGTACAATGTAATTGGAAAACATGTAGCCTATGCAGTTGGCAACTCCAGTCATTATAGTCATTACCCACTTGAGAAACACTAAAAGGGATTTGGTTATTTACCTAAGTATCTCAAAGGCACTATGGATTTCAGTGTACATAACATGAGTTCCCGGCTATCTTAAAGGGTTATGATGATGCAAATTGGATCTCAAGTACTGATGAAGTCAACTCCACTAATGGTTATGTGTTCGTACTAGGTGGAAGAGCAGTTTCTTAAAGGTATTCAAAACAGACTTGCATAGGTCGCTCCACTGTGGAGTCTGAGTTTATTTCTCTAAAAGGGAAGAAAGTCGAGTGGATGGAGAGTCTTTGAGCAGACGTACCTCAATAAAAAAGGGAAAACACACCAATTTCGCGACGTTGTGATTCACAGTCATCGGAAACAATGACGAAGAATAATGTTTACACTGGTAAGAGAAAACAAATTCGCATCACACATAGTTCTTTGAAACACGATGAAGAATTGTGTGATAGCCTTAGACTACGTAAGATCAGAGAAGAATTTGGAAGATCCAGTTACTAAGGGCCTATCGAGGAGGTTGATTCTGGAAAGATCTAGAGTAATGGGGCTAAGGCCCTATCGATTGTGGTTTTAAATTCCTTTTTGATGCACTAAATTCCCATCCTTAAAGCATGAGGTAGTACAGAGAGCTTTGCTCTCTCAATGAGTTCATAGCCTTATGGCGTGGTCTTATTAAGACGAGCATGATGGATTTATCCTGTGATGATGAGTGGATGACCATACTTGCTCTCAGTACATCCGTAGCCCTTTATGGTGGGTCTTTGATAGATGCATCGAGATTGCCTGAGGTTGCTCTTCCAATCCGTCATGTATTTTATTATTCTCTTAAGTTGGAAGAAGAAAATTGTAAAATGTGTAAAAAATAACATCCATCAAACAAAAACGGCTAGCAGGAACCGAAAATTGATGACAGAAAAAACTCAGCATATTTACTTAAGGTGGATTCTTTACATGACGGATTGAGATAGTGACACAATAATATCACGTAATTCGGTCGGAGAATCACAACCTACGAAGAAGACAATGAACATGTCACCACAATTGTAAGTTCGATTAGATACACTGGTCATTGCCGGAAACCGACTAATTTTTACAAAGTGTTGTAGGGTTTCCAAATATTACTAAGTAATCTATGAAACTAGATAATATTTATCTAATAATAGTATTAGATAACTGTAAAACATCTTAAATATATAAAACTACTGTTTCGTGCAGATCTTCAACTATCTTAGACTTTTGTTGTTGATCGTCGAATCGCGCCTTTTTGCTCCACTACGTGTCTTATTAGATTGTAAATGGAAAAATCTTAAGGAAATAATAACTTACACCTTTCTTTAAGAAAAAGTTTACAAAACTGTCCACAAAATCTCCTCAAATGATATAATAATTGTTTGAATTGTTAATGTAATATGATATCTAAACTTCTCTAAAAGTTACTACTTAGCTTTTCCCTCTATAATATTGGCTTCAGTTTTCCAAATTGTTGAACATAATTAAATGTCAAAAAAGAAATGCAACTTGTTGGGCAGTAGGCACAAAAAACAATCTATTGAGCCATCCAGCCCGTCCTTGAGTTAAATAATAGTATGAGGTCTTTTTTTGTCTTGGATAATACATCCAAAATCAATTCAAATATCAAGAACGCCGCCGTTTTGGAGAATAAAGAAAAAAATTCGGGGAATAAAGACTTAAAGGAACATTATTCATTTTCAGTCCAAAAATTAGTTGCTTTGATTTTTGACACTAAATCTTCATTTCCTTCTCTCATCCTCTCTCTCCTGCTCGTCCTCTCTATCTCTTTCTTTTTTATTCTTTCTCTCTCTCACTTTTTCCCTCTCACTGTTCCTATCTCTTGGTCATAAGGATCATTCAGGTGCATTCTCCAACTCCTGTTAATATGTATCGATCTGTTTCATCATCACCATCTATTAGGTTTTCAAATTTATCGACGGATTTCACCTAGTCGATCTATTACAGCTTCAACTCGTGATCAAGTTGTGAAATCAACTCCAAAATCTTAAAAAAAAAAAAATTGTATGTGTTCTCCTACTACTCATCCAGGATCATTCAGGTGCAGTTTTCATCGAAATTTCAACAATAATAATAACAGTAAAGTTTCATTTCCTTCAAATCAATTGAATGCTAGAAGTTCGGCGATGACTAATTCTCTGGTTCGAATCGGAAGTGTTGAAGGAGATTTGGTGAAAAGAGCTTTAGCTGCTTTAATCAGACCTTCGTCACATCAACAAAGAAGAAGAGCAGCATTTCGACCTAGGTTAAGTAGATTATCAATAATGTCAAAAACTAATGATTTATGAGTTTGTTCAAAAGGTTCGTTAAAAATACTTTGAAATGCCAAAAATCTTTTTGTTTCTTAAGATTTTCTCCTAGAAGTTTCTAGCAAGTCAGTCATCAATCTGGCAGTCGTCCTCAGATCCTGGCGTCAAATCAACGAAATAATTAGTCAATAGATTCATCAATCCCCGGTGAGAGTTCGTTACCTAGGATTAGATCAACCGCTTGCTGATGACCAGATTGATCAATCGTCGTCTTGGGATTTGAGGACTTCCATTAATTTCTATGTCTTCTTCGATCAAGATAGAGAGTTTTAGAACTATGAGAACTTCAGAATGAAGATGAGAGGATGATGAGAAGTTCTACCACTCAGTTTACACCATGCCATCTTCATCTTAATGATTATGACCAAGAGATAGGAACAGTGAGAGAGAACAAGTGAGAAAGAGAAAGAATAAAAAAGAGAGAGATAGAGAGGGCGTGCAGGAGAGAGAGGATGAGAGAAAGAGATGAAGATTTAGGGGCAAAAATCAAAAGAACTAATTTTTGGACTGAAAATGAATAATGTTCTTTAAGTCTTGATTCCCCGGAGATTTTTCTTTATTCCACAATGCCGCGGCCTATCAAGAATTCTTTTCAGGCTATTAAATCTATGAAAAAACATCACACTAGTCGTGGGAGGATTTGGAAAAAAGAAACCCAGAAGTCGTTCTTGCTCATAACATCCCCAAGTCATTGCTATGACTACTCAAACCTTGCAAAAAAAAGGCAAAAGAAAACTAAATAGATTAATTTTCAAGTCAATAGTAAAGTATCTTTTTATTTATTTAATGTATCATATTGATATGCTAAACATTAAAAAATTTACTAATATTTACACCTAAAAACTATATATTTCAAAGTGAAATTGGTGAATCAAAAACATGGGGTCCATAACTCTCAAAATTTTAGAAAAATGTGGAACCCTCATACTAAAGGTCTATTAAAGACCATATACCTTTAGTCTAAGACTCTAAGGTGAAAGGTTCCCACAAGCCCAGTGGGTCCATTTTATAAAGAACCACTCAAAATCCATGAGATATGTTTATTAAAGCCTAAAGAGCAAGGACCATACACTTTTCTCCTTTCACATCGTTCTTTAAGAATATATGGAGAACCATTTGTATTTGGGAGATTTTGACATTGACCCCCACTTTTATATCAATATTAAGATTACACTTCTGTTTTTTTGAGAGGAAACTGTCAACTCGGAGTGAACTTTGAAGCATGGGCACTACATATGTGAATCATGACGAAAATGCCCTTAATTTTAATTGGCACTTCAATACGATTTTCTTCTTTCTTCCCCCATTAATCCACATCTTTTTTGCCCATCTTTCTTGGGCTTCTTCTTCTTCTCATCACCATATCCGTAATACATCAATCCAACAACTACTTCGACCTTCTCTTAACTCTTTCCTTTTCATGGAAAATTTCTCTTTATGAGTGTAGGATTGTGTTAATTCATCTCTCGTCCAATTCTTCAATGGTAAAATGTCAAAATTCTGTGTTAAATTTTGATGATATTTCTTTATCATGAGATCTAAATAATGTCATCAACTTCATCCGCATCTGAATGAATATTTTTCACTTGTTCAAATCAAATCACCTATTCTCCCATCATCATCATCATCATCATCATCATCATCATCATCATCATCATCATCATCATCATCATCATCATCATCATCATCATCATCATCACCAACATCATCACCATCATGGAAGAAAAATAAATCTCAGCCCCTTTTTTTCTTTGGGAAATGATAGAGTGCCCAGCTAGAATGCCCACTAAAATGCCCAAATTTCCTCATATAGAAATAAAAACGGTTCCCATCGTAGTCAAACTTTGAAAAAAACCTTGTCTTTTAGAGAATCCACGTCAGCTGGGCATTTTAGTGGGCACCGAACTGAGCACACTTACTCTAGCATCTCCCATTTTAGTGGTCAAAGATGTGTTGGTTTAGTGGTTTTACTAAAATATTATGGTTTTTCTGGATTTTCTTCTTCTCAATGATCTCTTGGAGCGAATTCTCAAACAACTTACCACAAACTCTGTGGTACTTTATGTTTACTAGTTGTGATGAGACACATGGTTTTGCTTATGATCAAATCCTTCGAAAATTCCCTTGCAATTGTTTACTGGATTGTGGTTTGAACCGCGGCTAGAGGTTCTTCCTTGATATTGGTTCTTGATCACTTGTAGCAGTAGTATTGATTCCTCTTGAATTTTATTTTTGAAATTATTTTATTGCACTTGAGCCTTGAGGGAGATTAATTGCAGAAATGTTAATCAAGTTGTTAGATAAATTGGGTCTTTCGGTGAAGAGTTGAACTATTGAAGTCATCAAAGTGACGTGTTCATATGGCCCCCTGGTAATCCCTTTCACGTTATCTTGCCTAGCTTGGAATGGTGATGATGATGAATACGGTGGTGATGATGGTTAGTGAAGATGAGATGTGTGCCAGTGGCGGTGTCGATAAAAAAGATCAAGATGACGGTGTTGTTGGTCAGAAAAGATGAAATGATGGTGGTGGGCGAAGGGGGATTAGTCGTGGTCGATGCAATTGATTAATGGGCAAGAAAGATGAAGATTGTATTGAATGGGAAATTAAAAATTTTAAATTAGGCCATTTTTCGTCATGACTCACATGTGTCATTTGCGTGCTTGAAACTTAACTAGTAGTTAACGGTTTCCGTCCATATGAAGCGTAAATCAAAAGTTTCAAAAAAAACTGAGGTATAATCCTAATATTGATACAAAGGGGAGTGGATGTCAAAATTTCCCTTTATATTTGTATGTCCATAATAATGTTAGTTAGGATTTTCGCAGTATAATCACTTTATTTTCTTGATAGTTAAGTATACTTGTTATTCCTCTTTTTATTATAATTGGGGTAAATTAAACTAAATTAAATGAGTATCAATTATTATTGGTTGAAGATAATGGTTGGAAGATGAATCAAAAGAAATTTTATAATTTAGTAGCTATAACTCGTTCTTACGGCACGATATGTTCGTTGAGGATTTTACGCGTTTAAATGCAATATCTATATAACAATATCTATATAACAATAGTCTATTGTTTTTGCACATTTATAAAGGGAAGTGAACAGTTTATGTGGAGAGAGAGATTTAATGAGACAGAATGATGAGATGGAGTTTTATCCTAATAAGCATGGAGGACATTTTTTGTCCTAGTCATCATGTATTTATTTTCAAAACAAATTGTGTTTTATAATATAAATTATGCACTAAATTTGACTACTTAAGTAGTTAAGTAACAGTATTATTGTGATAGTAGTTAGTTATGTTATGGCATATGGTGTTAGAAAGCTGATACAGAGTAGAAACTCAATTCTAATTCTATTCAACTAACAATCAATTAATGAATAGTAATCTGAGCCTTTTATACTCAAACTTTTTAATGTTATGAACACTGGTATGGGCAACCTCATTACTTCTTATAGGTACCACTGATTACAAGAGATTATTGACTTAGTTACACTTCTCTAACACCTTCATTCTTCTTCTCTAACATGCCCACTCAACCAAAGGGGCGAAACAAGACCAGAAGCTTGTCACGAAGAGGAAGAAATGCAGCCTCCAGTCTGAATCTTTTAACTTGAACAAGTTAGTCTATTTTCGAGGTGTATTCTGATAAATTGATTGTTTCTCTTACCCAAGTGTGTACTACAGAATCAAGCGTGAAAATTGGATAAAAACGAGTGAAGGACACATGAAGGGCTTTATAGTCATTTGATGATGAGGGTATTCTGGTTAATATTGGTTCTACGATAAAAAGTAGAGTCGAGGATGAACCCAACGGCGAAAACATGAATCAAATCAAAGTCCATACGAGAAAGTTAGACCAGGTCAAAGTCAGTAGATAAAAGTAAAGCAAAGAATGTGCAGAGACACGTGACGCAGATCCACAACGGTAAAATGCATCGCTACTCCTTCGGGACTCGTGGAGCAAGTTTTAGATTTTCCAGGGCCAAGATCTAGTGCATTGCACGCGCCAGATGCCCCCCTTACTCCTCTCGCGCATACAACCAGATCTAGCGGGCAAAATCACTTCACGGACACGTGAATCCATTAGAGGACTGCATCTCGACATCCTTTATCTTCCGCAATTTACTCTATCATTAACACATGACAACCAACACCCTTGATACTGACTGGCGCACAAATTTGAGGGTTTCCTTTTATCTGATTCGGTGTTTTAAATGAAGCATTTTGTAAGGTATTTTGGAATCTTTTAGAAAGAAAATTTTAGAGAGGGAGAACGCGAACAATGAGGGAGGTAGTGTTAATGGCGGATAACAATAGAGGGAGAAAGGGACTTTTGCAGGAAATATGTTTGGAGAAATCAAAAGAGGCATTGAAGAGAGACATGATAAGATTTATAAAAAAAACAAAGTGACTACTGGGACTGAAAGGAAAACTTTAGAGAGGGCGAGAGAAGCTCTTAACTACTAACTATTCTTTCTCCTTATCTTTATAAAAACGGAGGAGAAGGAGAAAAGGGGAGCTCGGCTGGGGGAACTGGAACAAAAACAATTTAGAGAACAGAAAGTGGTAGAGAGGGAAAGAGCTAAGCTCCACTTGAAGAAGTTTGATCTTCTTCTTGACTTCTTCTCCAAGCTTCACTGAAATTTTAGAGAGAGAGGAAGAGAATAATCGAGATACAGTGAGGGAAAGACCAATAACTTTGAAGAGATATAGGTGAGGCCGAGAAATTTTAGTGAACGAAGTAGAACTACCATTTATGAGGGGCTGAAATCGCGGGTCAAGAAGTCAACGGGACTGGGTCGTTTACCGGAAGTCAGACCTTTACTCGTTGATATTTTTATGGGCACAGACGATGTTCTTGGGCCTAACTTGTGACAAAAACGAAACACACGTGACCGTAAGATCTTTGGGACACCGAGGTGGTGGCGGCCGAAAGGACTCTGACGGTCAAGTAAAATAAGATTGACAAATAATAAACATGAAATCGTAAATCGGCGACAGAACTATGGAGTTATGTATGTAATCAGTGATGATGCATAATATGTCCAGACGTTGACTAATGTCTGAAGAGTCAAGATCAGACCTGAAGCCTCTTGGAACGACTCGGCTTAAGGCAGCAGGACAGCTAAACACCTGACGGTCCACCATACGTTCCCATAACTGGGAGGTCGGCCGGAAGAAATCAGCTCTGCACTAAACGCCCTTGGCATGGATGGATCAGCCCTGGGATCTTAAAAGGAATAAGGGGGGGTCTTCACAGGTTCGAACCATATCTTACGCCTAGGACTGGGGAGATATCAGAGTTGCGCGACCTAATGACTTAATCCCGTACTTTCTAAAAAGATCTCAGTCGGCTTCACATCTTGAAGTGTTTAAGCCCGATTGGACTTCACGTATCTAACAGAGGAACTTCTCCTTTAAAGTCTATCACTCCGGCAAGATATATACAAAGTATCCTTGAACTTAGGAACTTTCACTTATCAAAGATCTGGGATAAACTCGAAGAGAAACCCTAGATATGGAAAAGAGGTAACTTCCCTTACGGTTTGACGGCCACCGCCTCACCACCGCCACTAATCATAGTCGGCCTAACTTCGCCTATAAAAGGCCCCCCACTTCGTCCTTCACAGGACACGATCTCTTCACTCCAGAAAAGATCACCACATACAGAGAGTTCTCATAACTCTCCCCTAAAAAGGATCGATGAACATTCATTCTTTTACTGCAAAGAACACCCTGACTGTCTTGAGCGTCGGAGCGGTTTTCGAACCCTTTCCAGGTTTTCCCCCTCGGGAACAGACGAATAAGAGCAAGGATTCAGGAGCTAGGGCAAGGAGTCAGGAGCTGGAGCAAGGAGCGGAGAAGCAGAGCCAAAGCAGGGAGCCAAAGCAGATGAGCAGAGCAGAGAAGCAGAGCTGAACAGAGGAATCTCTCCTCTCCAAACAGAATATACCACCATAACGGAGGTTGTCATGCATCAGCTCCCTATTTCATGCTGATGTAACCGGGAGCCAATTTTCGACATCAGCATTTGGCGCTAGAAGGAGAGGGTCTCTCCAGCAAATCATCAGATTATGTAACCCGAACCTCACTCAATACTTCTTCAGAACTAATTACTTTTCCTAAAGATCTTCAAGCAAACATGTCCTCGGGCGAACACACTCCACGTGGGACGCCTCACAGGCTCACAACAACAGACGAACTCCTCGCCGAATCGGAACAGGCCAAAGCCGACTACTTCCGGAGTGACGAGGATGCAAAACGATTGGAGGAAAGCCTCCGCAAAGTCGAGACAGCTAGGAGGGCTGCTGCGCCAGAGGAGAGGAAGGAAGTGCTAAGGACGTTCGCGAAGAGGCTCTTCTCGCCCGGCGACACCTACGCTCCTGAGACCCTACCTCTACAACCAGGCCACCAGATGCGCTTGGAAAGAATCCTGAATGAGCACGGCGTGCTGAATCCCGACGAAGCCTACGCCCCCAAAATAGCCGGAATAGGTGAAGGATGCGTGGATGACCCCACCCTTTGTGAGATACTCATACACCAAGTGGCGAAATTGACAAGAGAAAAAGAGAAGAACAAGCTTTGGGGCAGGACGGTGATTCGGCAACCGCCCCTCTGTCGGGAGATACTGGAAGCCGAAAAACCGGCAAACTTCAAGTGTCCCACTCTGGAACATTATCATGGTGTGGATGACCCAGGAGTGTTCATCAACAATTATGTTGCGAGGATGAATTTATGCACGACTAACCGAAACATATGGTGTGTAGTCTTCGCCACCATCCTAAAGGGACCAGCTCAGGCGTGGTACCAAGCACTGACTCCAGGATCAATCAAGTATTTTGATCAGCTCGCCCAAGCCTTCTGCGACGCTTTCCGAGGAAGCAGTAGCATCAAAAGAGGAACCGACGAGTTGTTCAATGTGGTCCAAGGAAAGAGCGAGACTCTAGCGAGCTATTGGCAGAGGTCTCGCAATCTCATGGTACAGGTCCCCGAATTAGAATCAAACGTCGCCTTTGTCGCCTTACAGAGAGGCCTTAGGCAGAACGACATAATCAGCGATATCTCGGGGAAAAAGCCAGGTACCCTCGCGGAGCTGATAGAAAGATTGCAGCAGTTTATTTGGACCGAGGAGAATTATCTACGAATGAAGGAGGTGGCCAACATCCCGTACGAAAGTGAACGTCCCGAAAGAAGGAACGGGACGAAGTTAGGCCACCCAGAGACCGAGACCGAGGCAGGAGACCTAGGGCTGACTTCGCAACCTATACCCCACTGAGGAAAGGAAGGGAGGAAATCTTGCAGGTATTAGTATCAAAAGGCAAGGCTAAGCTACCTAAACCCAATAACGACCGAGAGGAGTTCGGGCCTAGAGATATGGCCGCCTGGTGTGCCTTCCACAGAGGCTACGGCCACAAGACCGACGATTGTCAGCACCTCAAAAATCTTATCGCAGAGATGGTAAGAAAAGGAGAATGGGATAAGTACATCCAGAAAGAGCAGCGACCCAATGAATACCGGAACAAAAGGCCAGTAAACAGGGCAGAAATTGGATCGGTACCGGAGACCAACGAACAGGGCCCAGCTTTCGAAAAGGCGAACAAAGGTCTGCAGGAACTAATCGGAGTAATGGGAAATATCAACACCATAGCAGGAGAACCAACCCTCGGCAGAGCAAGTAAAGGGGAGCATCGCAGATATGCCAACGAGGCGAAGAACCCGCCAGTCCTGCTAATCAAACCAGCCGTAGAAACTCCACCCATCGTCTTTACTGACGACGACCTGGTTGGGGTGATAACCCCACACGCGGATCCATTGGTAATAACGGTTGTAGTGGCCAACTGGAGGGTAGGACGCATCCTGGTTGATACAGGAAGCTCGACAGAAGTCATGAGTCGGACATGCTTCCAAAAACTCGAGGTAAGTCAGCACCACCTCAAATCTTATAAATCTTGCTTGACAGGGTTCGGCGACAACCAAGTCGAAACAGATGGGATAGCAACCCTGCCAGTACTGATCGGTGAAGGAGAATGGGCAAAAGCGATAATGCTAAACTTCGCCATTGTCGATAAGATGTACGCCTATAACATCATATTGGGCAGGAACTTCCTATGGGAGTCAGGAGCAATAGTGTCTATGAACCACCTCATGATAAAATTCCCACTTCCGGGAACGAATCTCATAGGGACGGTCAGAGGAGACCAGGAAATAGCCCGCGAATGTTACCCTATTTCCGCCCAAGGCTGCGAGGAAGAAGCATTCAACCCGACCACAGTCGGAGGAGACAAAGTCTTCTACGATGACCCCACGACAGACATGCAGAGCTGAAAGACTCAGGTCATCACTATCCCTAATCTACTTTCCTTTCAATAAACCCGCAAAAGAAGTAGCATTACTAGCTACATATTTTATTTAGCAAAATAAAATGTTTTTAAACGAAAACACTATAAAAGGAGGAGTCCTAGTTAAACTCATCTCGCTCTGAATTGAGCAGGTAGCTCTGACAGCGAAAGCCACGACCAGGGGACCTAAAGGAAGCCTTGGTAGCGAAAGCAAAGACCAAGGGTCCTAATTTTAAAACAACCCTGCTAGCGAAAGCCAAGACCAGGGATAGGACAACCTCTGTAGCTAGGCAACGACCGGGGGCAGTTTAGTTGACTATGGATGTAGTCTGATAAACTTGACCTATTATCAAAATTCGCTTTCTTTGATTTTCTATTGATATTTTCTAGTAACCCTTCTAAAAACATCAAATGTTTTAAAACAGTGCTAAATTGACAAAAGAGTTCTTAGAGAACCAAAAGCATTAACAATGATACTATAGGTTATAATCAAAATATTCAAACCGGTCAACTCTGTTTTTTTCATTTCGTCAATTGACATAAGACACATGAGGAAGATCCAATTGTATGGACTTCTTCGTCCGAATGATTTAGTATCATAAGACACATGTAATGTTCAAAAGGGACACTTGACAAATTCACCTTTTAGAAAGGGAGAAATGGCTAGTGAACTAATAGTCTTCAAACATACGGATGTATGTAACACTATTGGTACACTAACTAAAGTCAACGTGAATCCACTTGACTGAATATAAATCATTCGATTGGATCGAGATGGTAATATTTGAGTCAAAAATTTGATGACCATCAAAGAAGTTGAGAAATAGTTTCTCACCTTGCTGCACAAACACATCATATGGGTGATGAGTTCAGTGGGAGTAATGGAACATGTTAGACATGAGTTGATCAATGATGGATAAAGGAAAATCTTCCGAACACATTCTGGGATATATTCTCAAACACGTTCGTTCATCCTCACTAACCACATTCCGTCAATAGCGAAAAAGACGTAAATGGTCTTTTCTCTAATGATATGAAATTAACGTAAATGGTTTCCGAGAACTAAGTTTACATATCAGACATAATATTTCTTTATGGGATAAAAAAATATTGGGGATTCTTCCACAAGCAATCAGAGAACAAACTGACAGTGATGTAAGAATGTTAGTAATTGCGGTTCCTATCTATTAAGAGCCAATAGATATGGAGAGATAGGTAGAGATGGAAGATCTCGAAGATCCTCCCGCATAAAACGGATTAGATTCGTAGGAGAGCCCTCAAGGAGTTGAGAGCGTCTCAAAGTTGTTCAAACCCCTTATAGATCTTGAAAGCTCATAAATCTGTCTCAGAGGATGGAGATCCTGGTGAACAAGAAAATGAGCTAGGTACACAAAAGCTGTGATGGAATCACTCTGAAACATGGCTCGGAGCAATTGATCAGAATGGAATCCATGTCTGAAATCAAGTTTGGAACTTGGTCTATTTGTTTAAAGGAAGGGTTCTTGTTAAGTCCAAATAGGTTTTTTCAAAGTGAAAAACAGACTAGGATGGAAATATTGGTGTTTCCCAGAGCAAGACTAAGAAAGAAGGTCACAGAATTCATTGTATGGACCATGAAAGACCATCTCTCATGTCACGATGCTAAAGACCATAATGATCAATCACTAGCAAAAGAATGTGTACATGACACGTTCCGAAGGAAGTTAACTCTTCTAAAGCTGGTGTAAAACGCAAGCTTCAAAATCCATCAAGAGATTAAAGCGGGCAATTAGGAGTTGGAATCTTTGATTCAGCAAAGTAATCAAGAGTTGGTTTCTTTAGGAATGAAGAGAAATCTTGAATTCAGGAAGTTCAAGAAGATTAGTGGGACTGACCCAGTTTTCTTTGGTCCGATATGTAGACGACATACTAGAGATTGAGAACAACATTCTGATATTGAAAACAGTTTAGAACTGACTAAATAAAAGGACCACATAAAGGTGAAATGTTTTTGGCCACCAAAGATCTACAGAGATAGATCGAGAAGGTGATAAAACTTGTTCAAGAAAAGTCTTGAAAAGTCCAACATGAAACACTCAAACGGAGTAATTCTACCCAAGTCTCATAGCACATAGCTTAGCAAGATTTAGCATCTGAAGGATTCTGATGAGCAAGCACGCACGAGAAAGATGGTTATGCTAAAGGCATAAGATCGGTCATATGGGACATGATTAGCATTTGCCTCGACGTCACAAAATACTTGGAGTATCTATGGTCGTCACCAATCAAATCCAGATGAGCTGATCTGGATTGCACTATGTACTTGAGAAGAACTTGTGAAATCTTGGTAGGAAAATAAAAGGTTGAAAAGTCATATGTTGCAAACTTCCAAAATAAGATGACAATCTTAACATGGAAGAACAGTAAGCTGGAAAGATTCCAGACAGAGACTGTTGCAAACATTACAAATATAAGAAAGTAGTTAAAGCTTGAGAAGTTTTAATTCAGTATGGAAATACTGAAGATTATCATAGGGATGATGACAAGCAAAATCCATATAGATTTAATCTATTAACTAAACTGTCACCTTAGACTAAGTATGGAAATAATACTAGGGTCATAAGCATTAAGCTTTAAGCTTAGACTAGTAAAATTGAAGGTGTAAGAGTTACACGGGAAGGCTCAATATTACAAACTCTTATTATCAGAAATAAGTTAATTATTTCGTCGATAAATCGTGATTTAGTATTTAATCGACAATCCAAAAGTAGTGAAGCATTCCAAGTAGGTTTATCAGATGCGATTTTGCTTAGAACACTATATAGTTGTATTAGATACACACAAAACCCTACAAGTGAGGCTAGGGTTGCTCAGTTATCTCAGTCCCTGTCTCAAATAGAATTACAAGCCGCCGAATATGCTTGTGAGCTTGATATTTCCATTCAAGGGCAGGATGTCGCACTTCATGAGCGTGACATAGGGAGGCTCGAGTTGGGAGTCCAAAATCAAATGGTGAAGGTGTTACGGGATGGACTGGCGCAAGTCTATGATGATTTTATTATAGCTACCGAAGCCAAGTTGATACAGGAATATGACGGTGGTCTAGCTGGCACATGAGACAACAACCTTGTCCTGATGTGGTAGAAGCGAGATGAAGAAATTACAGTGAAGCGCTAATAGAACTCTTATTTTCACAGTGACGACTCCAATCGGCGCGGTCATAAACCTTAAACGTGTGTGATCCCTCTTCCTCAGCTTGGCCCAGTTGCTCGTATTTTTTACTTGTACTTTTGGTGTAAGGAAGATGAGACAACAACCTTAAACGTCCTAGACGCGTCTGATGCAAGATAGACCTCTGTTAGGTGTCTCGGGTTAGACCAAGACACCCTAGGACACCTAGACGTGTCTGGTCAAGTCCGAGTCACAGTAGGTGACTCGGGTGCCCTGGACGCGTCCAGGAAGCTCCCTGGCTTTCCCAGATGGGTCTGGTCACGTCTGGGAAGTCCGGACTTTAATCTGGTCTCGGCTTCAAAAGCATCTTGGCCGGCTTTAGGAGTTTCTAAAAACTCCAAACCGTGTCCAACCCTTTCTTCCTTTTCTTTTGTGCAACTTCCAAGTTGCTATCCCTAACTTTTAGAACCCTTCTAAAGTTTTCAAATTTTGTTTTTCAAACTTTTAAAACTTGAAAAACAACTCTTAATCAAACCAATTTTGGATCAAAATTCTAGGTTTTTGAAACTCTTTCAAGAACAATTCTGAAACCAATTTGAATAATCTTTGAATCCCATTCAAAAATAATCAAATTCTCTTGTCTAAAACCCTTTAGACATATATATCTATCTAAAATAGCATAGATTGGTCTGAAACTTAGCCAAAATTAGCTATTTGCAAGAGGCTCAGAAGCCACTGTTGGGTTATGACCTCTTCTACTAGTGTTGTATGCGGATAACTTGACATCTAATGTCAAACACTAGTATTCCCAGGATCTCATTCATAAGAAATAATAATGAACTAAGTAGAACTATTGCATAAATACCTTTATCGCTAGTTTTCACTCGAACTTTTCCAATCGCTATTGAGAAGACCAAGAGCTTCAATTGTAGCTCCTCTACTTGGAACACCGAGTAATCACCTTGATCTCCCATCTTGTTTATTATCTAGAACAACAATGGTGGTTAGACGATACTCCTTCTTTGACTAGATAGATAGTTATGGGAATTAGCTCACTTTCTTTTCTCTACTTGATGTGGTTGAGTAAGAAAGCTTTATGAAAAATTCCACACCTTATTCAATACCCTAAGGTTCCTTATATAGAGTCCTAAGTTAGAGTCCAACCTTAATTAGATTCCCAAAAGGGCCTTTTGAATAAAGATTAAGGAAATAGTGGAAAATAGAAGCTTGTATCTATTTCCCCCTTTTGTCCTTGTTATGCCCGTCCCCTTCTAGGGATTCCAACCTGATCTGGCCGGCCCCTTATGGGAAGCCACAATCATGTGGTCGGCCACTCTCTTATGCCCCTACATCCCTTTTGGTGCCCCACCCAAAATTCCTTCTTTAGGGCCTTTCGTACTATCTTTGCCTAAACCTCTTTAGGCCTATGTACATATCTCTATGGTCATCATCCATGTTTATATGTCCACTCCCTCTAGCCATATCTTCCGATCAAGTTGACACTCTTTGTGTAACCCATTGTAGGATCCAGATGAAGTAAGCCGCAAATCGCTTGCGCGATTCGACGATCGTAGTTGGTTTCTAGCTAAACATTACGATCCCTAAATCATCCAAAATTGATGATTTTCTCATCAATTGTCCTATCTGATAAATTGCTTTCATTACATCCTTGATCGAAGGACATCTTCATCAATAATGATCAACCTCTATGTGCAGGGTTGACCTCTTGGTCTAATGTGTGCGTATTTTTTTGATGCTCCGGGTGGCCGAAATGAACGGGTCAGGCCCATTTGCCATTTAGTTCATGGGCTTGGCTACTCTGTTGTTCCATTAATCGTGGATTTTTAGGGGCGATCTTGATGACGGATTTTGGCCCATACACCATGATCTTCTTCTTCTTCTTTTCAGACATTATAATTTCAGAGAAAGAGAGAGTTGTGGTGAGAGAGAAAACTTTTCTTCTTCCTTTTCTTACTGTTTTAATAAAGATTGTATCGTAGAGTAGAGAGACACTTATAGAGATTGGCATCTTCTTTATTAGTGTTCATCATCTTCTTCATTACTGTTCATTATTCTTTATCATGTCATCATCTTGAAGCCTCATATTTGATGATACCTCTCTTACTTATCTTGATCTCTAGACTTTGTAATGAAATTCTTTATTATTTCTTTGATGATCAATCTCTTGGATTAAGGTTTGTGATAAAGTTTTAACATAGTGATAATGATGTCATTTTCATGCTAATATCTTGATATGGTTTGATCATAGTAATATTGAATTCTCAGTTTTGATAGATGATGATTTGTTCATTAGCTATGCTTTCAATTTGATGATTCATGTTTAGATAATCTTCTTTAATGGGTTGTTCTTATAGATTGATAGTTAATAGTTGCGACTTTGATGTGTCGATACTTTGAGTTTAAACTTTAGTATGTGTTAAGATGGATTCTAAAATCCTAGGATTTCTCCCATATTGGTTTCCTTCCATCATTATTATTTGTTTTCCTTAAGCATTCTATTATTTTATCGTTTCATCACCAACTTCAAAAATCGTACTAATTTTAGGTTTAACAACGAGTTTGACTAGTCTCTGTGGAGACCTTAGATTTCATCCAATAGAAAGATGAGAACTTATCACCTCGAGCCACAACCATAGCTCCCCGTGAAAGTTTTCACTTACCCCCTCTGAATAAGCTATAGAAATCCTCATCATCAAGTCTCCTTGTAGAAATCAAAATCAGTCGAATATATGGGTCATGCTTAATTTCCTTAAGCAACAATCAAGTACCAACACTAGTCTCCAAGAAAATATCACCAATGCCAACAACCTGAGCCAAACCATCATTACCCATCTTCATAAAACCATAACTACTCGAAGTATATGAATAAAACAAATCCCGCTGCCATGTAGCATGAGTAGTAGCTCCACTATTAAGAACCCAGTTGTTGTACTGCAATGTAATATTAACGACATCACTCTCAAGAAGAATGGGAAACTCGTCCTCAATAACAGTTACTCGATATTTACTATCTTCTTGTTTATTTCCTTGTTTGTTGTCTTTTTTCCACAACTAGCAATTCTTCTTCATGTACCATTTCTTATGACAATACTAACAAATATCTTTGCAAACTTGTTAGATTTTCTCCTGTTCCTGTCCTTCTTAGACTCTTCCTATGAACTCTCCCCCCTCGACTCAGTAACCATTACATCTGAATGCGAGGAAACAGGATTTGACTGCCTCCTTGTTTCCTCATTCAAGACAATGTTCTTCACTAAGTCTATCGAAATAACATCTTCCAATGCAGAGTTACAAAGAGATATCCTGAACACCTCCCAAGAGTTTGGTAGTGTACTAAGAAGCCATAAATAGTGAATCTCCTCATTCCAACAACACTTGGCTGAAGTGGTAGGAGGTTTAGTCTCCACCCTCTAGATCCTGGGTTCTAGGCACGTTGACCAATACCAAAAAAAGTGAATCTCCTCATCAAAATTGATTTCCATGTCAGATAGTTTAATGAGAAACCCTAAAACACATTCAAGTGATCTCAACTAGAGTAATTTCTTCATCATATACATCTTATTATTTCCTGTCTTCCGAGCAAATAACTGCTCCAGCTTTAAAACCAAAAAACGAGCTCTGGTCTCTTATTCGATATGATTCAAAACATTATCATCTACCCATTGTATTATCAAACCACACACTTGATGATGTAGTAGTGTCCACTGATCATCGATTTTATCATCTGGTTTATTTTTCTTGAAAAACCGGAGCATGAAATTCCTTTACAAAGAGCAAGTCTTTCATCTTGCCTTTCCTTCGATGATAATTTACATCATTCAAACTTATCATTCTGCCCATATTTTCCATCACTAATAGAAACAGAAGCCAATAACCAAAGTTTTCAAAATCCAAAGCTCACTAAAAGAGTAATACAACCCAAACATATGCAGTCCAAAACGACCCTAAATTCACTAGGATTTCGACCACCAAATATAAATCTTGTCGTCCAAAACCTAGATAAACAAGTCAGGACTACCTCTGCAAAATTTCATCTCAATCCAAGAAGAACTCATCGTCGGATTTTCTGAACAGCGAAGATAGTAGTGTTGAAAATCAGACTTGCAGTAGACCTATTTCTCTCTCTTCTCTTCTCTTCTCTTGTGTGATTCTTATTATGCATCCCATGCTTGTTCGCTATTAGATTATGGGTAATACATATATATATACTCCCCTTTAATCCTAATCCTAATAACCGACTGATAGAAACTAACTTGGACCCGTTCACATAATCAAATCAGCTCAGTTTCCCCCACAAGAAAGAATATCCAACGGAAGGAAGAAGACAAAAAAATAACAATAAAAACAAAAAGATAGTTGAAGGGTCGTTGGGCAGAAATTGCCGACGTGTTCTTTTGCTCACGAAGAAGATGGAGTGTTGGTTAAGTCAAATTTGACTCAGCCATTGACCTAACGACGTCAATTGGACTATTAGGTCAAACTCAAATTGTCTTTTTTTGTTTGCCTTGTCACTATAAGAATATGTTAGAAAAATGATTGCCTTTACCATTATTTCCTTTGACAACAAACAACCCTTCCCTATAAAACTTTTTCAACGAAGAATTGAGAGTTAGGGTATCTTGAGTTTTATTTTATCTTAAGGACTATCTTTTAGTTTTTTTTTTTTGTTAAACTAGGACTATCTTTTAGTTAACCATAAATGTTCTTTTTTTTTTAAGTAAAAGCAGATTACAATTAAAACATAACGGTTACACTGTTTAGTCCAACACGGACGGCAAGGACTGAAATGCAACACTAGTTAACGACAATGAAGAACTAAAGCACAAGGGCTAACAAATGGACCTAGGCCAAAGAAGCCAGCAGATGTGCTGCCTGATTGTTGTGACGCGGGCAATGAGAGAGAGTTACTCGTAGATGACGCGCACGCGCTCTAAGATCGATGATCTCGTTTGAGAGTCTCCAAGGAATCTCCGGGCTTCGGCCGCGATCAAGTCCAATAATACGCTCGTATCACCCTCTAGTATATAAGCTACCAGATTGAGCTCCTCTGCCAACTCTAACGCCGTTCAAAACCCTACCATCTCACTGTGGAGTGGGGAAATCGGAGTGAATATTGATGATTTAGTAGCTATTGTGTTTCCTCTTTCATCTCTAGCTATTGCGGCGCATGAAGCCCTAGTTTCTTTGAAAGAACCATCGAAGTTTATCTTCGTGGTACCTATTGGCGGTGGACACCAGTTGTCTGAAATCACAGAGGAATTAGTCGGAGTAGAATGTAGGGTTTCAGTAACATACCTGAGGTCTTCAATCGTGTTCCACCAGCATCGGCGGAGATCCGGTGGGGTAGCCTCGAATATGAGCTTGTTTCTAGTCTTCCACCAGTTCCACATCAAGTAGTTGAATACCACTGTTTGTTGTTCATCTGTGGATTCTCTAGGATTTTTTTTGAGTCGAATCACTGGATCTATGCTAATGTGTATCGTCCATTC
The DNA here is from genome assembly GCA_002897215.1 of Eschscholzia californica subsp. californica. NCBI lineage: Eukaryota > Viridiplantae > Streptophyta > Magnoliopsida > Ranunculales > Papaveraceae > Eschscholzia > Eschscholzia californica. The sequence goes on from BEHA01004629.1 coordinate 855,053, forward strand.
ATTTCTTGTGAGGTGGAGGAGCTCTCGAAATTTGGGGCAGCTTCCAAACAAGTGATGACCTGTTTCCAATTCGTTTTCATCACACAATCGACATGTATAAGGTATTTGATCTAATCTTTTCCCAATGTTACTTAAGTATGCCAGTCCATTGTGAATCACCTTCCATGTAAAGATCTGAATATTTGGTTTCATTTCCTTTTGTTTCCAAAATTTTCTCCACGGGAAGTTATACGCCTCATCGCTTAGTGCTGGTAGAGCTTTGATTTTTGTATAATACCACTTCGTGGTAAATACTTTTAAAAGTCCCATGGCCAGCAAACTATTTTAGTTAACCATAAGTTGTGGCACTACTTTTCAAAGTCCCATTTCAAAACTCTCCCGATGTTCATGTAAGATCCTCCACTCGACATGGAGCCCCGGAATTCACTTGGAAGATATAATATTATTTTTGGGATAACTTAATCAACCGTCAAAGCTAAATATAAGAGGTTTGACTATTTTAATGAGATGGGGTTCAAACAAGATATTATTATACCTCATCGAGAGAGGGAAAATGAAAATGAAAATTACAAATCTAAGTATTCCAATTTAAATAAAACTACAGCTTAAGTTTGACCTCGGGTTCGTGACCAACTTTTAGTTCCTCATCTTTGAGAATAAGAGATGAAGCCATTTTCTAAAGACTGCATTGGGACTTCTAGTTATTCTCCCAAACTCCATGCCTAAAGAATCACATTCCATAACAGTGTGCACGGAATGTATCATGAATCACATTCACATGAAGAACAAAATTCCTCCTCAAAAGAAACTCCAAACTTAAAAGGGGAATTGAGGAGGTGTTTGCCATTTGAATTTGTCAACTAAGCAATCGCACTAAATCAAGTCTTGAATTACTATGAATCACATCCCAAGATTGCTAGCATGCTCTTTTAACGCGACAAATGTGACTTAAAGAGAGCGCTAAGAAGCTAGACGAGAAATTAATCATTATTTGGAGGAACAAATGAAAAATTAGCTAGGGGTGGAGATCGGTGACCGTGTACCTAGAACCGAATCGAAACCGTTTATGTCAGTTCTGGATCCTCATTGCCATTATTGATAAGGTTTTAGACGCGATAGATATTACCTGATGGGAAGTTTTACAGGCCATGCCCAAAGTTGTAAAAGGCAATGTGTATTTCATTACAGACTTGGTCAAAACAAGTTAGCCAACTATGGTTAGATGCAATGTCCATCTTCTTTTTTCTCCGACAAAATGTCGTCGACCAACAACCACAACCCACAAAAATAGGGAAAGGTATAACTTTTTTTATTTTTTTTCAAATCGACAACTTTAATGACTTTGAGAAGAGAAGAATACAGCCAGAGAAGAAGAAGAAGAAGAAGAAGAAGAAGAAGAAGAAGAAGAAGAAGAAGAAGAAGAAGAAGAAGAAGAAGAAGAAGAAGAAGAAGAAGAAGAAGAAGAAGAAGAACAAGGAGGCGGAGGACAAGGAGGCG
>BEHA01004629.1:856606-903296 GCA_002897215.1 Eschscholzia californica subsp. californica
AGGAGGAGGAGGAGGAGGGGGGAGGGGGGTGATGAAAACGATTTTTTTAGTTAAGAAGAGATGCTGATGAGGAGGAGGAGTGATGAAAACGATTTTTTTAGTTAAGAAGAGATGAGAACGATTTTTTTAGTTAGGGTCGTCATCCCACGAGTTTTTGGCGGAGAAGAAGGAAGATGGGCAACTCTCTTTAAATTTTTTTTCTTTCCCTCTCTCGTTTGGTGAAAAAGAAAAAATTTAAAACAAAATCTTTAGTATGGGAAGACGAAGTTAATTTCTATATATAAAATTTTTCATATCTCTCGACGTAGGGAGAATTTCGATGGAGTGTGATTGTAGTGTAAAACAAAATTGACGTGTAATTTATGTAGTTAAGGAATCGAATTCCGAGCCCCAGTAGTAGGATACCCCCATCAAAACTTATCAGACACCCCAAACTAGCACTAAGAAACACTGTCCCATTTTTCATTTTAGTTGAAAGATGTCTCATGATCTCATGTATGTAAATGTACTAATCTAGTAAAGAATTTTACAGTCTGGAAATGGGAAGCATAAAAAAACGTACGAATTAGTTTATCCTCCACACTTTTTCTGGAAACTCTCGTTTGTTTCTTTCTTTTGTTCATCTCAAAAATAAAACTGATCTACTCTGTCTCTCACTCACTCATTCTTCTCTCTGTCTCTCTCTCTCTCTCTCTCTCTCTCTTTCTCTCTCTCTCTCTACCTTTAACTTTCCCGGCAAAAGAAGAAACTGATTTTTCTAGATCGACGATTCTTTCTCAGGTATTCTTTCCTTTCTCATTCATTTTCCATGTATTTTGAACTTACTTAAATCTGAATTTAATTCATGATATTGAAATAAATTAGGGATTAACTTTCGTTTGTTATACTACTACTTGAGTAGAAAATTGAGGGTTTTCAATCTTTTCTTTCTTTTTTTGGTAAGCAATTTCGCTTCTTAATTGTAGTACAAACTAGAGAATTTTGTTAGCAAATCAAGTTCTTTTTCCTTTTTAGGAGAATTTTTTTTATGATTATTGATGTTTTTAGAGAGAGAGAGAGAGAGAGAGAGAGTGATTTCGAGAAGTGGGTATTGATAGATTATCTTTGTTTTCAGTTTTTTTGAACTTCGATCAGTTGGATTGAACTTTTGTGCTGAAGAAATTTGATGGAGGAAAAACAATTAGATTTTAATGCTCCACTTCTCTCAGTTAGGAGATTTTCATCTACTGGGTCTTCTTCTCCTTCTACTTCTGGTAAAAACAGTAACAAAACTGAGAATTCTTCTCTCTTTCAGAAATCTTCAATTCCTCATTATAAACCAGAGTTAAAATCAGGTCCAATTAGAAACCCTGGTGCTGTTCCATTTCAATGGGAGCAAATTCCTGGTAGACCTAAAGATGAAGGTAACAGTCCCCAATTTCAATCTCCCGATCGACCTCTAATTGCTCCTAAACTTCCTCCAGGTAGGGTTTTAGAAATTAAACACAACTCTCCGAACAAAGAAATCGAAATCCCAAATGTAACTAGCCCAAACCTTGATATTGTGATATCGGATCGTCGAAAAATTTCATTTTCGGATGATAATGGTACTAAATTGGAGAGTTTGAAGGAAGGAATGAAGGAAAAAGATGGTTCTGATTTAGAAGAAGATGGGGAGGATGAGTTTATGGATGCACCTGATACATTATCAAGAACCGAATCATTTTTCTTTAACTGTAGTATTAGTGGTTTGAGTGGATTGGATGGTCTGAATGGTAATTCTTCTGAGATGTTCATGCCCGATCCACAAACTCGGGATTTCATGATGGGTCGATTCTTGCCCGCTGCTAAAGCAATGGCTTCTGATTCACCTCAGTATGCTCCAAGGAGACAACCTTCAGAACATGTATTTCGAGAATCCCCAAAACTACCAACGAGAGTGGTGAATGCCGATAGAATTCTTAGACTTCAGTATAAGCCTTATGTTGAACCAGAATACAATGATGTTTCGGGGGATGAGGAAAGTGAAGATGAAGAAGATGATTATGATGATTCAGAGGATTTATCAGCAAAAGCTTGTGGTATATTTCCTCGATTTTGCTTAAGGAATTCTTTTGGCCTTCTAAATCCAGTTCCAGGGATGAAAATTCGGAGCCGGGCTCTAGGGTCTTCTGTTCGTAGGACTAGAACACAGACCATTAGTGCACATTCTGTAAATCAAAATAGAAACAAAAATGAGGTAATGCTTGAACTTCAATTCTTCTTATTGTGGATTTTCATATCTAATCTGTGCCTTAAATAAATTCTTGTCATTTTATCAGAAAAGTTCGGAAACTGCATATAAACAGAAATTGATCAGTAGCCTCAAACGGATTGAGGATGAGAGTAAACTTTCACGAGAATCTTGTCGGACTGATTCTCAAACAACTGATGGGTCATTAACTTATGGACATTCATGGGAGAGTGGAATTTCACCTTACAGGAACGAAGCAAATCAATCTCCCTTTGACGAGGGAGTTGGTTTCCTTGGCACTCCGAAACAAGTTAAGAACTCGAAGGGCAATAGTTTCAGTACATACAGAAAAGGCAGACATGAAGTAATATCCCCTCGGAGCAGTTACCAAGGGTCGGGCTCCCTTAGCCCTATGGTTGAGAAAACCCTATACATGATAGACTCGGTACATGTAGTTGAAACTCAAGATTCTAACTCGAGTTTTTCAGATGCGGCGGAGTTGAAAGATTCCATGGACAAGGGATCTGAGACTGAGATACAAAGTCGAAGCACAAAAGAGATTCCCCTTGCAGAATTATTTCTCCAAGATATCGACCAGGATCAGTTGGATAGTTTGAAGGGAAGAGGCGAATTACAACCAAAATCCGAGGATTTTGGTGACAGTGATTTGAACAGACCAAATCATGGAAATAATATCGATAATACAGAGGCTTTCAGAAAAGATGATAGTCTTAGCGATGATGTTGGTGGGGTATTGGTGTGTTCAAATGTACCCATGAATGGAGATATAAAATATGATACGCCACAGGCTCTAAACGACGACGGTCGAGGAAATCTTAGTATTGTCCCTTTCCAATCTCCTCTTGATCTTCCTTTACCAAAGTCACCTTCAGAGTCTTGGCTTTGGCGGACATTACCTTCCGTTTCATCAAGAAATGGTGCCCAATTCTCAAGAAAACAGGCTCCTAGGAGATATTCCCTCGATCCCAAGTGGGAGACCATTGTTAAAACTTCTAATGTGAACCATAGCAGTACACGATTTTCTGAGGTAATATTTTTACCCTTTGCTTCTTTAATATTGTCATCTCAATAACAAGTTAACAACGATTTTCACTGAATTAACTTTTCGAGCATTTTGCTAGGAACTAAAAAAGCCTGTACGCCGACAATCGGGAAGTTAGATGGTTCAAAGGTTTTAATGAAGTCCCTCATGCAAACATGCTTGTGATTGGCAGTTTCAACAGGTTCAAGGTCCAAATTTATACCCTTCTGTGTGAGTGTTTAATGATTGAGAAGTATTACATGTATAAATTACAAAATATAGAAGGAATAAGAGGTAGTCGAACGAGAATCAATCTTGGTCGCCATAAGACCTTTTCTTTATTCGCTTCCATCGAAATTGATCTCTTCATAATTCGTTTTCTTGGGCCGGCTCTTGTTCATCGCCCGGAAGAAAACCCCGGGCCACATTGTGTCGCCTAATGAAAGACAATATCACACATTTAGCTAAGTGGCAGAGATGGTAGTACCAGAGGGTCCTCGATCTTTAAGGATGAGGGAATATGATAGGTCCCACATTGCTTAAAAGGGCCCCGTAGTCTGGCTATAGGTGCGATACCAGTACGTGAGGGGTCACCTCCCCCGGGTCACTTAGTTACACCTAAAAGGGGGATGCACTGGTTGTTGAGTCGGTATAGAGTTGAATTTAAACCCTTTCCATTGTCAGTTGTCAGTTGTGTCTTGGATTACTAATACAATTTGATCAAGAAGTTCCTTTGCAAGAAAAATACTGTCCTATAAATGTTCTTAGACAAATCGGCCATTATTCTTGTGACACATCCAGTTTGTATCATTCAATAATTTGGGTCACCAGTTATTGAAGATGCTTTAATGACGAGGAAGTTAATATGCTGAACCCTGTGTCATTCATGTGCATTTAGTTTATACCATCTTTTGAAGTGCTTTCTAGGTGCAACTACTTGATCAACCTTGTGACTAGAAAGCTTGAAATCTGTTTGGGAGTCCATATAAATATATCACATCATAATTGAATGTACATCATAATTGAACGAGGGTATAACTCGTGTCCGTGGGACACACGGGCAGTTCTTTCAAATGCCTTAAAGAGCTAAACATACAATCTGAACATTTATGGAGATGAGTTCAGTATCTATCATCTCAAAGATATCTTAGCGGTAAAGACAATAAGTGTTTGAGATATCTTAGGTCCTAAGGACAATATATTTAGTAGTCAATAGAGATTGATTTACTCTTATTTTCTTTCTAAGATATCGCTCAAAAAAATAATTTAAATGGTTAGGGTGTCGTTTGACAACACTAAAATAAGTTACATTTTTTACTTATTTAACTAGAAAAGTAAAAAAAGTTAGTTTGGTAACGTAAAAATTTTTGACTTCACTGAAGTTGAAATTTGATTTTCTTTTAAAGTTCATATTTTTAGCTTTTTGACTTTAAAGTTAAGCAACTTTTCTTTAACATATGCACGAATTTTACTTTACTAAATTTTTTTTCTTTGTTTATTTTTGCTTCACCGCCACAACTAAACTTTCATTAGACCGTTGTACCACCACCATAAACCACCACTATATACCTCCACCACCGCCACTATACACCTCCAACACCACCACCACTATACACCTCAAACCTCCACCACTATACACCTCAAACCTCCACCACAATCACCATACTTCAACCACCACCGTACCTCCACCACCACCGTACCTCCACCACCACCACCATTGTATCGCAACCACCATTTGTATCTCCACCACCACCACCGTACCTTCACCACCACTGTACCTACACGACACCGTACCTTCACCACCACTGTACTTACACCACCACTGTACCTCCACCACCACCATCATTATACATCCACCACCACTATACCTCCACCACCACCACCGTCGTACCTCCATCATACCTCTACCACCATCGTACCTCAACCAACACCATCCCCATACATCTACCACCACCATCTTCATACATCTACCACCACCATCCCCATACATCCACCACCATCCGATACCTCTACCACCATCGTACCTCCACCATTCCTCCACCACTGTCGTACCTCAACCAACACCATCCCCATACATCTACCACCATCATCCCATACCTGTACCACCGTCACCATCTCATACCTCCACCACCACCACTGCGGCCACCACCATCATACCCCCACCACCACTATATCCCTACCACTATACATCCACCACCACCGCCATACCTCAATCACACATGACCACGACCACTGCCGCCACCTCTTCCAAAAGAGTAATCATGAAAATCATAAATAAATTTATTTGAAATCAAATATCTTTATGAGAAAAATATAATTGAATAGTAAATTACATGACTAAACTAATTTTTTTGACTTTTTGACTTATAAGTACTCCTTCCATCCAAAATGACTGACCTATTTTGAAAAACCAATTCTTTAAGGGAACATCATTAATTAGAGTTTGACTTCCAAAAATAACATGATTTTTCTAACTGCACCCTCATTAATTTTTTCACAATACAATGTAAAGTTTAACTTACTTTTAAATAAAGTTGTCAGTAAATTTAAAGTAGTGGGTTTTATAGGAAAAAACGAAAAAAAAGGGTTATTTCCCTAATGGCCCCCAACTTTGTGACCAGCTTCCCGCCTGGCCCCCTACTTTACAAGAAATACCCATATGACCCCCTTCCGTTATAACACCGTTACTCTCTCTCTTCCATTTCTTTTCTCTCTCCTCCAGCATGTTTTCTCTCTCCTCCAGCATGTTTTCTCTCTCTGCCACCTCGTTAAACCAGCCACATCATCGTCTTCACCGGCAGGGTCGCCGGCCGATCAAATTTCCGGCCGGCGACCTTCAAACTTTTTTTTTTTCTGTCTCTCTAAAAAAAAAATTTTTTTTTTTTTAAATTCTCTCACCTCTCTCTCTCTAAACTCCAGCGAAGGGAAACATTCGCCGGAGCTAGGTCTGTTCATCACGAATAGACCAGATCAGGGTCTGTTCGTGATGAACAGACCACGATCTGGTCTTGGTCTGTTCATCACGAACAGACCTCTGTTCGTGATGAACAGACCTAGCTCCAGCGAAGGTTTCCCTTCGCCGGAGTTTAGAGAGAGAGAGGTGAGAGAATTTAAAAAAAAAAATTATTATTTTTTTTAGAGAGAGAGAGAGAAAAAAAAAGTTTGAAGGTCGCCGGCCGGAAATTTGGCCGGCCGGCAACCCTGCCGGTGAAGACGATGATGTGGCTGGTTTAACGAGGTGGCATAGAGAGAAAACATGCTGGAGGAGAGAGAAAAGAAATGGAAGAGAGAGAGAGTAACGGTGTTATAACGGAAGGTGGCCATATGGGTATTTCTTGTAAAGTTGGGGGCCAGGCGGGAAGTTGGTCACAAAGTTGGGGGCCATTAGGGAAATAACCCAAAAAAAAAATTAGGTCATTCATTTTGGGATTGAGAGAATAACATTGTTGCCAACCATACCTCTGATAATTTTTTACTTTTATGAAACAAAAGAACTTCTACTCTATAAAAAAGTACTTATATTTTTTTTGTTACCAAACGACACTAATTGTTTATAAAAGTACCCTATATTGCAAGGAATGTACCCCATAATTATTATTGTTAAGAACCCATCCAAGACCAACCCCTCGTCACAAAATCAATCAATTTCCCAAATATAAAATGCTCCTCCTAGTTAACTTCCAAAATTTCTGAAAGTGTTTCAAGAGTTCCAACCCTTTTGGTATAAATAACCTAAACTATCCTAATCACAGTCAACGTGGTATCGAGTTATGCAATATATTATTTTTATAGCAAGGAGTTACGCAATAGATGAGTAATTTGCGTTCCATTGATTATGTGATTCCTACTTCATATTATTTATGACAAGAAATTACATATTTAACCAGCGAGTTAGGATAGATCCAATTTTATAAGTTTGGGTAAGAAGGTAGAACAATTTTATGAGTTTTGGTAAGAAAGTAGACCAGTAGTTTAAAGAGAGGTTGGGCCATTGGTCCAAAAAGGGGGCCAAAATGAAAATCCCACCCAAAGTTGCCTAAAAATGAAAGGGAGGTCCAATGTGTCAGTTTGGGGGGTCAAAATTACGTAAAGGGCCCTTAGAAAATAAAGTATTTACCGTTCATGCCATCGAATATTACAAAATTGCCATCGAAAATTCTCGGGAAACGATTTTTTTTCTGAAAAATAATCTGACAACCCGTCCATCAGAATCTGTACTGTTCAGAAAATTACGGAACAGCCACCGAAAAATTCCCGGGAAACGAAATTTTTTTCGGGAAATTATTTTATTTACTGGAAATTTTTTTCTGTACTAGACATTTTTGCTGGGAGGGAATTTGAAATTTCGTAAAACAATTTGAAAATTTGGGCGGGAATTTGAAATTTCGTTTGAAAATTTCAAAACTTCGAAAAAAAAATTTTGTGACCGGGAAATTATTTTATTTACTGGAATTTTTTTTTCTGTTCTAGACACTTTTGCTGGGCGGGAATTTAAAATTTCCCGAGAATTTGAAATTTCGTTTGAAAATTTCGAAAATTTCAAAATTTCGAAAATTCGAAAAAAAGATTTCGTTTGAAAATTGGAATTTTTTGTGTACGGGAAATTATTTTATTTACCGGGAAGAGATGGTTTGCTGGGCGGGAATTTGAAATTTTCAAAAAATTTTGAAACTTCGAATTTTTCGTGTACTGGTAAATTATTTTATTTACCAGACATTTTTTTTTCCAAGAAAACGTCAGCATGTCCCGTCCAAGGGCAAGAGGGGAATAAAAAAAAAAAACTGACATTTGGACCTACAACTAATTTTTGGGCAAGAGTGGATTTTTTTTGGGTTTACCCCCCAGATTTTGGACCGTTAACTCAAAAATCCGTAGTTTAAACTGTAATAGAAAGTAAGATCAATTGAATGGAAGAAATAGCAAATAAGTGCAAGAAAAAAGTCATATACACCAAAGAGAAAAAAACCCCAACCAATGCTCATCAAACTTTGATGTAAAAAATAGACCCACGTAATAATAATAATAATAATAATAATAATAATAATAATAATAATAATAATAGTAATTTGCAAATATAGAATCTTCCTACTTTCGCAGATGAGATCCTCTCTTTTATAAATACCATTCTTCAAAAAGCTGATGTAATCTCTTCCTCGAAACTTCATTGTCATATCAAGAATCCCAGCTCTTTTACCAAAATAAACAAACTTTTCTAATCGAAATGGACAAAGTACTAATACTAAATTACACAATAGACAAGTAATTTGTTTTATGTAATTAGTGCTCTGTTATTTTTGGCCAACATGTTAATATTTTAGAAGAGGTATATTGTCAATATTGATCCAATTTTAAAGTTTTGGACCAGAAAGTAGATCATGTGTTTGATGGTTGATATTGTATTCGTTAGAGGATACTCAGAGGTGACAGGGCCGTGCCTGACAATTTAAGGGCCCGGTGCGAAATTTGACCGGGGCCCTTTGTATAGATGTGAGGTAAACAAAATTTACACGCGAAGTGATGACACAAATTTCACCAGTAAATTGTTTTATTAAAACTATGATGAATCTAAACTCAATGAATAACAACTTTATATTATTCGTCTAACATTTTTTTTCTAATAAAGTTGTTCTTGATTAGTATAGGTTTTTATTCGAAATTAAGAACGCAGAGAGACAAATGAGAGAGATTGTATATAGAGTTAGAGATAGAAAATAAAAATAAACAAGATTGCGAGATAGAGTTTCGTGTGAAATATATGAGAATTGGAGAGAGTAAAAAGACCTTCGTGTATTTTATATTACAAAAAATTATTTGGCTATTAAAATCAAGTTTGAATTAATCCAGTAACATTAGGTGGAACAGACATTTAAAACATTCCCTAGGAAGCACGGAGAGTTGGCCTTTTTAAAAAAAAAGTATGAAGTTGCTTTCCATGGAGCTCGAACACATGACCAATTGAGTGACATTCACCAACTTTTCCACTGAGCTACACACAACAATTGATTTAGGATTGTGTGTTTAATATAAATTTAGGGAAGCAGGCACTAATGACCAACCAAAAAGTGGGCCCTGTGCGGGCGCACGGCCCGCACCCCCCACCGCACGGCCCTGAGAGGTGATCTAGGGTTTCAAGAGAAAGAGGCGTAATGCAAAGGAGTAAGTTTAATCCCTTATGAGAAGTCAAAAGGAAAAAGGCAACAAGTCCCATTTTGATATAAGCCCATGGGTGTCTGTCTATAAGCAGCCACGAGGAGTTCCTGAAAGAAGAAAACTGAATTAGTTAGTTAAACTAACAAATTAATCCTGATACGTTTGTTTCTCTCTCTCTCTCTTCTCATAATTGTACTTAGTATAAATAATTTTATTAATACTAAGAAGAGTAGATTGAATAAAATTGAAGTTTTCATTGAGGAAATCTTACATGGCAACAGAGCACGGGTTAGATCTCACTAGGATTTTTGTCACAAGCATTGTGTATCAATTGACTAAGTCCTAAAGGTAGTTTTTAATTCTGTTATGATTTTTAAATTCAAATAAGTTAGGAGTTTGAGTCAAAGAGGTTTCCTTAGAATTAGGAGTGGTTACTAAAGTTTAGCATTTGTTTGTTTCCTTCCGTTGCCAATTTCTTGTATAAATAGCACTTGAAGATGGGAATAAAGCATCAGAGTTTTTTATCAACTTTAAGCATTAGCTTGAGTGAGGTAGTGGTCTCCTCCATTAGACCAGAAAATATCTTTAGTTTTGCATCAAATCTCTGTTTTATCCTATTCACAATAGGATCCAGGAAGCAGTTCGTGCCAAAGTGGTACCAGAGCACAGGTATGGACCAAAGGGTAGAGAAATTAGAGGCAACAATTGAAGGCTTATCTAGCAGCCAGCAGTCGATTGTTAACCAAATGAATGAAATGCTTTCGCAGTTCAACTCAAAGTTTGAGGAATTCGCCAGGATTTCGAAGAGAGAGGCTGAAGGTTCTGCTAATAAAGGACCTCATGAAAACCCAATATCCAGCAACAGTATCATGGGTTTTGTTCCAAAGATGAAGCTTGACTTCCCAAAATTTAATGGACATGAAGACCCAACTAGCTGGCTCTGTCGTGCTGAGCAATTTTTTCAGTTTCACAACACACCGATGGCAGAACGAGTTTCAGTAGCTTCTTTTCATTTGGAACACGAAGCACAATTATGGTTTCAATTGCTAAAACAAGAATATACAACAATATCTTGGGAAGATTTCAAACAAGGGCTCCATTCTCGATACGGACCAAACATTGACTTTTTTGGCGAGCTAACAAAGTTGCAGCAACAAGGAACGGTTAATGAGTATCGACTTCAATTTGAACGACTCTTGGCCAAGGTAGGACTCTTATCTACTGAGAGACAAGTAAGTTGCTTCGTCAGCGGGCTCAAAGACTCCATTCGAACCGAAGTATTAGCAAACAGACCAATGACACTTTCATCGGCAATTAATCTTGCACGCCTCTATGAGACCAAGGTCAATTCTCAAAGGAAGATTATCGTTCCTAAACCTATTATGCAGCAGATACCACGTCTCCCAACGAATGCATCTTCCAACACAAGTCATGTTAAGAGACTGAATGTGGAAGAACTCAACGAGAGAAGAAGACTTGGTCTTTGCTTTCGTTGTAATGAGCAATATGGACCAGGACACAGGTGCAAGAGGCTGTTTTCAATCCAAGCCGTGATTGACGCAGAAGACGACGATGTGGAAATGGAGATTGAGGCGACATCACCAACTGATGTCCCAGCCATATCACTTCATGCAATTTCCGGAACTTGTGATCCGAAGACCATGAGAGTTAGAGGGTATTTGAAGGGAAAGTTAGTAATGGTGCTCCTTGATTCAGGTAGCTCTCATAACTTTGTTAATGATCGTTTAGCTCTTAAATTGGGACTGAATGCAGGACAAGGTAAAAGGTTTAAAGTGATGGTGGCTTCAGGAGAACGATTGACAAGCACAGGGTTGTGCAAGCAGGTGGGTCTGTATTTACAAGGTTATACCTTCCAGACTGATTTCTATCTCCTACCGCTTGAAGGGTACGATGTAGTGTTGGGCACCCAATGGTTACAAACATTAGGCCCAATTCTTTGGGACTTTTTACACTTAGAAATGAAATTCCAACTAAACGGCAAAGAAGTATTACTACAAGGTCTAAAGAAGGCTGCAAATCAGATTGTGGACAGTGACCAAATGGGTGAAATCACTTGTAAAGGTAAGGGAATTCTCCTTCATATTCAGAAAAGTGAATCAATAACTACTACTACAGTCTACATGCCGGAAATAAAACAACTATTAAGTAGGTATGAGAATATATTTCGAACACCATCAGGCTTACCACCTTTACGGCTGCAAGATCATCATATACCTTTGCATAAAGGGGAGCAACCTGTCTCGGTTAGGCCATATCGCTACCCCCATCATCAAAAAGGGGAGATAGAAAAGATCGTCGCAGAATTATTGCAATATGGAGTTATCCGACCGAGCACGAGCCCATACTCTTCACCTGTGATTTTAGTAAAGAAACAAGACGGTTCATGGAGAATGTGTGTCGATTATCGAGCACTCAACAAAATCACAATTAAAGACAGATTCCCAATACCAGTGATAGACGAACTTCTTGACGAGTTGCAGGGAGCACTATTCTTTTCTAAGTTGGACCTCCGATCAGGTTACCATCAAATACGTGTGCATCATTCAGACGTTGAGAAAACGGCATTTCGTACTCATCAAGGGCACTATGAATTTTTAGTGATGCCCTTTGGTCTCACAAATGCACCATCAACTTTTCAGTCTCTTATGAACCAGGTATTTCAGCCTTACCTTCGGAAATTCGTACTAGTCTTTTTTGATGACATTCTAATTTACAGTAAAAATTGGAATGATCATTTAAAACATTTAGAACTGGCCCTCTCTATTCTACAAAAGAATAAGTTGTTTGTAAAACTTGAGAAATGTCATTTTGGCCAAAGGGAAGTTAAGTACCTTGGTCATGTTATTACTAACCAAGGTGTGGCTGTAGATCCGGATAAAATGGAAGCTGTAATGAATTGGCCAAAGCCAAAAACTACGAAGGCTATGAGGGGTTTTCTTGGTCTTTGTGGGTATTATAGGAAATTCATTCAGAATTTTGGAAAGATTGCTGCTCCTCTCACTCGCATGTTGAAGACAAATAACTTTACATGGAACACAAATGCAGAAGAGGCCTTCACTCAATTAAAGCGGGTGATGACTCACGCCCCAATTCTCGCACTTCCAGATTTCTCTAAATCATTTATTGTGGAGTGTGATGCGTCAGGTTACGGTATTGGTGCTGTTCTACGCCAAGAAAGACCTATGGCTTTTTTTAGCCAGGCCTTACAAGGGAAACATCTCCTTCTGTCAACATATGAAAAGGAGATTCTCGCCTTGGTGTTAGCTGTACAGAAATGGAGACCATATCTTTTGGGATGACAATTTGTGGTTCAAACCGATCATGAAAGTTTGAAGCACTTATGGACCCAAAAAATTACGACTCCAGAACAACAACGTTGGTTATTCAAATTAATGGGCTATGATTTCATTGTGGAGTATAAGAAGGGGAAGGAGAATGTGGTTGCTGATGCGCTTTCAAGAAAGACTAAGGTTGATGTTGGTGAACCTAAGTCTCTAATGGCTTTCTTATCACCTGTTCCTAATTGGCTAGAGACTGTGAGGAATGAAAATTCTACTAATACAAGAATCCAAGAATTAATTAAACGGGTGAAGGAAGGAGAAGCCATAGGTCCCTGGAATTTCCGTGATGGAGTTCTTCAAAATATACTTAGAAAAAGATTCAGATTTGGTGGACTTGATTATTCAACAATTCCACAATAGCACACATGAAGGCTTCTATAAAACCATCCAACGGGTAAGGTCTGATTTTTATTTTCCAGGCCTTAGAAGGAAGATCAAAGATTTTATTCGAAGGTGTGAAGTTTGTCAGCGACACAAGGTAGAACAAACACTTCCTGCTGGACTGTTACAATCTCTACCTATTCCTACTCAAATTTGGGAAGACATCTCCATGGACTTCATTGACGGGCTGCCAAACTCTAACGGAAAGACAACCATATTTGTTGTAGTGGATAGGTTGTCTAAGTATGCACATTTTACTCCTATTTCCCATCCATATACAGCATCTAGTTTGGCGCAATGCTTCTTTGATCACATCTTTAAGCTGCATGGAATGCCACGTTCCATTGTGTGTGATAGAGATCCCACCTTCACTAGTTTATTTTGGAAGGAATTGTTCCGATTGAACGGAACAAGCTTCAACTTCAGCTCCGCTTACCATCCACAAACTGATGGACAAACTGAAGCAGTTAATCGAACCTTGGAGATGTATTTGCGTTGTTTCACAAGCTCTAAACCAAAACAGTGGAGTAAGTGGCTAACTTGGGCTGAATTTTGTTATAACACCAGCGTGCATTCTTCAACAAGAAAAACTCCCTTTGAAGTTGTATATGGGAGAGAACCTCCGACTCTACTCACCTATGTTGCTGGAACAGCTAAGGTGGCTGCGGTTGAGGACCATCTCATTGAAAGAGATGGTATAATTCGTGAAGTAAAGGAGAAGATCGCCGTGGCGCAGAACCGCATGAAGAAGATCTACGATGGGAAGCATAAAGAAAGGGAATTTGCAATTGGCGACATAGTTTACTTAAAACTCCAGGATTATCGACAACATTCTATAAGTCGCCGAATACATAAGCTATCAGCTAAATACTATGGACCATTTAAAGTAGTCCAACGTGTGGGTGTTGTAGCATATAAATTGGAGTTGCCACCTGAAGCTAAGGTTCATCCCATATTTCATGTATCTCTCCTTAAAAGGCATATTGGTGACAAAATTGCTGTTAGTACTCAACTACCTGCTGAAGGTCCAAGATTGCTAACTCCTTTAGCCATACTAGATAACAGAACTCATGAAAGAAAGAAGGAGGTGTTAGTGCATTGGAAGGGCTATTCACCTGCCGATGCCACATGGGAAGTTTTTGAAGACTTCAATCAGCAATTTCCAGATTTTTGCTCTTGAGGACAAGAGCATAGTAAGAGAGGGGGAGTTGTCACAAGCATTGTGTATCAATTGACTAAGTCCTAAAGGTAGTTTTTAATTCTGTTATGATTTTTAAATTCAAATAAGTTAGGAGTTTGAGTCAAAGAGGTTTCCTTAGAATTAGGAGTGGTGGTAAAATTTGAACTCAAGAGATCAACTGAGCTCTAACGAATATTGCGAGGTTGAGTAGCTCTTCATTCTACTCGGAGTTATCACAGAAGAGATCACTCAAAACAAAAGGTAAGGCTCAGAATCTCACATAGGTTAAGTCTCCACTAATGATCGATTAAGTTCTCTCAGAAAAGTCAACTCTTCACCTATCTAACACTCTCATGGCTAGTGCACAACAATTCCAAGACTCGAAATTCGTGGAAAAACTTTCAGCAAAAGCATAGTACGACCAACTAGACTCTATAACTATTAACAAGCAAAAACAACTAGACTCGCCTTTTCAATCCAAAAATTAAAAATTTTGAACCCTTTTGAATTTTTGAAATAAGGACTAAAAATTTAATCCCCTATCCCCAAACTTAAACCGAACATTGTCCTCAATGTTCTGAAGACTATGCAAAAAATAACAGGGTGAAGGGAAAGATATTACCTGATTCTAACGTCCTAACAGTGGGTTGCCTCCCAGAAAGCGCTAAGTTTAACGTCTTCAGCCAGACGAAACTGATCATAGCGGATCAGTCTGGATAGACAGGATCTTCGATAGAAACATCTTCTGTATCGTTCAACATCTCTAAAAATGGTTTTACCCGTTGTCCATTTACTTTGAACACACTACAATTTTTGTCTTCAATGTCGACCGCACCATAAGGATAAACAAACTTGATCGTGAAAGGTCCTGACCGGCTAGAACGGAGTTTCCCAGGAAATAAATGCAAACGTGTGTTACATAATAAAACTTTCTGACCCGGTGAAATGTTTTTTCTTAAAATATTTTTATCATGAAACATTTTCATCTTATGCTTATACAACCTAGCACTTTCATATGCATCATTTCTCAACTCCTCCAACTCACTGAGTTGCAACTTTCTCTCTCTACCCGCCTTGTCAAGCGAAAAATTCAATTGCTTGATAGCCCAATATGCTCTATGCTCTAACTCAACAGGTAGGTGACATGCTCTACCATACACTAGTCTATATGGAGACATTCCAATAGGGGTCTTAAACGCTGTACGGTAAGCCCATAGTGCATCGGTTAGTCGTAAGGACCAATCCTTCCTATTGGTGTTAACCGTTTTCTCCAGAATGCGTTTAATCTCCCTATTCGACACCTCGACTTGACCACTAGTCTGTGGATGATATGGGGTAGACACTTTATGGGTAATACCATATTTTTTCATTAAAAGCTCAAACTGCCTATTACAAAAGTGTGTGCCCCGTCACTAATAATTGCTCGCGGTGTACCAAAACATGAAAATATGTTTTCCTTTAAGAAAGTGATCACAACTTTGTGATCATTCGTTTTGGAAGCAACCACCTCTATCCACTTTGACACATAGTCAACTGCAACTAGGATGTACAGATTTCCAAATGAATTTGGGAAGGGACTTATGAAATCGATGCCCCACACATCGAAGACCTCAACTACCAAAATAGGATTAAGGGGCATCATATTCCTACGTGAAATGCTTCCCAACTTCTGGCATCGTTCACACGCCAGACAATATGCATGGGTATCTTTAAAGATAGACGGCCAGTAAAAACCACATTGTAGAATTTTTGCGGCCGTCTTCTTACTACTAAAATGCCCTCCACATGCATGATCATGACAAAAGGAGATGATTTTGGATTGTTCCTCATCAGGAACACATCTCCTAATGATCTGGTCGGGACAATACTTGAACAAGTATGGGTCGTCCAAGAAGAACCGTTTTACCTCGGATAAAAATTTATCACGATCTTGCTTGGTCCAGTGTTTGGGTATTTGACCAGTAGCAAGATAGTTCACTATATCAACAAACCAAGGTAATTGGGAGAAACTAAAAAGTTGCTCATCAGGAAAACTCTCTCTCATGGGTAAGTTGTCTTCTACAGACTCGACTACAAGTCTAGACAAGTGGTCTGGTACTAGATTCTCGGAACCCTTTTTGTCCTGAATCTCTATGTCAAATTCCTGTAGCAGTAGTACCATCTAATCAGCCTAGGTTTTGCATCCTTTTTAGAAAGGAGATATTTTAATGCAGCATGATCAGAGAATATAATTACCTTAGACCCAACGAGATATGATTTGAACTTATCTAGGGCATACACTACAGCTAACAACTCTTTTTCAGTGGTAGAGTAGTTTAGCTGTGCATCGTTCAACGTCTTACTGGCATAGTATATAACGTGAAGTAGTTTATTCTCACGTTGACCTAAGACGACTCCAATGACATAATCGGATGCATCGCACATGATCTCAAATGGAGTACTCCAGTTGGGAGGTTGGACAATAGGGGTTGAAGTAAGCAGAAGCTTGAGTTTCTCAAAGGCTTCTAAACAAGGACCATCGAAGACGAATTTGTTCTCTTTTACCAAAAGATTACAAAGAGGTCTAGATATCTTGCTAAAATCTTTAATAAACCGTCGATAAAATCCAGCATGCCCTAAGAACGATCGA
The DNA here is from genome assembly GCA_002897215.1 of Eschscholzia californica subsp. californica. Lineage (NCBI taxonomy): Eukaryota > Viridiplantae > Streptophyta > Magnoliopsida > Ranunculales > Papaveraceae > Eschscholzia > Eschscholzia californica. Next base: position 873,563 of record BEHA01004629.1, read on the forward strand.
ATATCTTTGACCGTTTTAGGGACTGGGAGGCTTTTTATCAACTCAACTTTTGCCTTATCTACTTCAATGCCCTTTTCAGAAATGACATGCCCTAAGACTATTCCTGAGCGAACCATAAAGTGACATTTTTCCCAATTGAGAACTAAGTTCTTCTCTTTGCATCGAACCAACACGAGTGTGAGGTGATGCAGACAGTGATCGAATGATGAACCAAAGACTGAAAAATCATCCATAAAGACCTCGAGAAACCTCTCTACCATATCTGAAAATATGCTCATCATACATCGTTGAAATGTAGCGGGTGCATTACACAACCCAAAAGGCATCCGACGATAAGCATAAGTTCCAAATGGACAAGTAAAAGTGGTTTTCTCTTGGTCTTCAGGGGCTATTGGAATCTGATTATAGCCAGAATAGCCATCTAAGAAACAGTAGTAGCTATGCCCAGCTAGTCTTTCTAGCATCTGATCAATGAAAGGAAGAGGAAAATGGTCTTTCCTCGTGACCGTGTTCAATGTCCTGTAGTCAAAACAAACACGCCACCCAGTGGTCATCCTGGTGGGTATTAACTCATTTGGCTCGTTCTTGACTACAGTAATGCCTGATTTCTTGGGTACAAATTGAACAGGGCTAGCTGACCCAAGTACTATCTGAAATAGGGTATATGATACCCGCACCTAACAATTTCAGGACTTCAGCTCTAACAACCTCCTTCATGTGAGGGTTAAGTCTACGTTGCATTTCCCTTGACGGTTTAGCATCTTCTTCTAGGTAGATATGGTGCATGCAAACAGATGGACTTATACCCTTTAAATCAGCTATTGACCACCCTAAAGCCTCTTTGTGGTTTCTAAGGACATCTAGCAGTCTACTTTCCTATTCTTTTTCTAACTCAGAAGCAATAATGACAGGTAAAGTTTCAGATGGGCCTAAAAACGAATACTTTAAGTTGTCAGGCAAAGGTTTCAATTCTAAGGAAGGTGGTTTCTCTGTGGATGGAAGCAACTCTGGGATAGAAGGACCACTGGACTCACTGGTGGATGATAGTTGATTTGTCTCTACAGTTGGCGAGTCAATTGGCTCGGACAAAATGAGGGGTTCTGCTTTTGCTTTCCACTTATCAGTATCCAGTAATGGGGCAGAATCCAACAAAGCATTCACCTCATTGATACTTCCCTCCTCATTAAAGTCTAAGCCAAAATGAGCCAACAGTGTTTCTAAAGGATCCTCGGATAAAGGATCCTCGGATAAAGGATCCTCGGATAAAGTCTCAGGTAAAGAATCCTGAACGAACATATCTATTAGGTTCATCTCGCTAAAATCATTAACATCATCAGGGAAAAGTCCAGCATTAAAGATGTTCATCTCTACAGTCATGTTTCCAAAAGACAATCTTAAAAGTCCACTCCTACAGTATATGACAGCATCAGATGTAGCTAAGAATGGTCGTCCTAAAATGACGGGAATTTGGTTTTGGTTATCACGAACTGGTTCAGTATCTAAGATGATGAAATCTACAGGAAAGATGAATTCACCAACTTTTATCAAAACATCTTCCACTATCCCACGTGGTCGCCTAACAGACCGATCTGCTAACTGGAGAACTATAGAAGTGGGTTTTATTTCTCCTAACCCTAACTGTAAGTAAACCGAGTAAGGAAGTAAGTTAACACTGGCACCTAGATCTAACAATGCTCGTTCGATCTCATGTTCCCCTATGGTGCATGGTAATGTAGGGCTTCCTGGGTCTTTATACTTAGTTGAAAGGGTTTGCTGGAGAATAGAGCTCACTTGTTGGGTCAAGAAGACTTTCTTATGCACATTCATCTTACGCTTCCTAGTACATAAGTCTTTAAGGAACTTAGCGTAAGCTGGGATTTGTTTAATAGCATCTAATAATGGAATGTTAATACTAACCTGTTTGAACATTTCCATTATCTCCTCAAACTGAGTTTTCTTCTTTAGTTCTACCAAACGCTGAGGATATGGGGCTCTAGGAACATACGACTCAAGCACAATGGGTGGGTCTTCAGACTCAGGAGCCTTCTCAGGCTCTTTACTAGGGACACTAGTTGGTAAGGTGGGTTGTTCAGAGTTTAGTTCACTATCTTCGGGAACTCCTACCTTATTGTCAATTACCCTACCACTTCTAAGGGTGGTTACTGCATTCGCCTGGTCTATCGACTGTTTACCTTTCGGGTTTGGCTCTGGTTGACTAGGAAACATACTCTGATCTCTTTGCCTAAGGGCTTCTACCTCGGCTTTTAGACCAGATATAGCCTGGGAGGTTTGTTGCATAAATTTAAGCATGGTCTCCTCTAAAGATCCCTTGAGGAGTATTTTGGGTATTAGGCTGACCCTGATTTTGAGCATAAGGATTCCTAGGAGCGTTAAACCCAGGAGGGTTCATGGAGCTACTAACCTGACCCTGATTTTGACCCTTGGACCAAGAAAAATTGGGGTGATTTCTCCAACCCGGATTGTAAGTGTTCGAATAAGGATCATATTTCTGACGGTAATCTTGCCTAGAGTTTAGATAAAGAGCATTAGCTTCCTCGTTTTCGTCATAAACAAAGAATAGGGTACACTTATTCCCTGTATGAGATGGGTCTCCACAGACGGAGCACGGATAAGAGATGGATTCATTTCCAACACTCATGACCTGAGTGGGATCCTCCATAACTGCTTCAGGCTGACCAAGCTCTAGGGATTCTATCCTTCTCGTCATGGCGGCGAGTTTAAGTTCGGACTCATCAACTCTATAGATGTCGCCTTTATTCGGAGTAGGATTTGCCCTAGTAGGAGGTCCTTTAGAAGTTTCCCATTGGTGGGATTTCTCAGCTAGATCTTCTAGAAACATCATGCAGTCATCGACGGATTTATAAGTAAATCCGCCACCACAGAATGACTCCACCATGGATGTAGTGGAATAGTCTAGTCCGTCATAGAGAAATTGGACTAGTCTGCTCTTTTCATAACCATGGTGTGGACACTGTAGTTCCAGTTCTTTAAATCTCTCAAGATATTTGTAGAGAGACTCTCCTTCTTGTTGCACAAAATTATTAAGACTTTGCCTTAAAGCGGTGGTTTTGTGCTTGGGAAAGAATTTCAAAAGGAATAAACTTGTTAATTCTTCCCATGTGGTAATGGAATGAGGTTGTAAGGCATACAACCAAGATTTTGCTTTCTCTCTCAAAGAGAAAGGGAACAACCTAAGCCTCACTATTTCATCAGACATATTGGGGAATCTTATATAGTCCCACAGATTTCTTCAAAATCCCTAACATGGTCGTAGGGATTCTCGTTCTCAACTCCACGAAAGAGTGGGAGCATTTTGGATAATGCTTGGCTTTAACTCGAAGTGAGCCGTGGAGTGGGGTAACTGTATGCATGATGGTTGACATGTTCTAGTAGGGTTCATGTAATCCCTGAGTGTCATAGGTGGATTTCCATCCCTGGCTTGGTTTAGATTTTCACCCATAGTGTCACTCAAAGAGAGATTGGCTAGAAGATTACTTAGATGAGTTTCTCTACTAATGAAACGACCTCTCTTATCACGATATCTATCGGGCATAAACTAGAGCCCAATGACCAAGGATATTCTCAACAAAATCGAGGAATCACTACGAAGACCCTAGAGAAAAGCAAACACAATCAGTCTGACTCCACCAAGCAACCTAAACAAAACATAGACAAAAGACAAGTTGGTCCGATTCACCCTAAAAATCTACACAGCTCCTACTTCGTTACAAAGCTTAAACTATAATTGTTATGAGGGTTACTCCGTCAAAGTAATACGGTCAAACAATTCTTGGTGACAGCCAACGATGAACGTTGTGATAGCCGTCCAACCTTGACCTTTTAAAGAATTGAGGGACACTTTCCTTTGAGGAATGCCCAAATAAAAATCAAGTGCCTGAATTGTTTCAAAGATCCCATGAGCTCGAAACCTTAGGGCTAATGTCTAAATTAGATTTTAGTTTTTTTAGGTGAGGTTTAGGATCGTGAATGTTGTTACCTATTTGGGCAAGAGAACGGTCATGAAATCCGTCTCCTATCTTTTAATTGGGTTATTGCCCTTACTAGAATGCTTATACTAAACAATTCGATCAAAGCAATTAGGCACACAAAACACACAATTACCCACTGACAGGGGCTTCGTGGGTGATTAGAGAAATTACCTCCCGTTCAAGACGGGCGATGACCCTTGCAGACGACCCGGGCCACTCTCCCGTGAGTGTTCGAACCCGAGGCTTCGTTTTGGTTTTCGGTTACAATTTATAAAGCTCTCCAATTTAGGGTCAAAACTTTAAAACCAAAATAAAACTAGAAAGTCTGAAAGTCTCTCTCTCACCAAAAATAAAAAATACTAAAAATAAAACTGTAAATTCTTCTTCTTGAGCTCCTCTCCTTGTTGCTCCTTTTCTTTTGCTCCTTAGTGTTCTACACACCAAAAATGGAAAAGCAAGTCAAAGTGTCCAAAAATAAAAACTTACCAAAAATAAAACTTTCCAAATATAGAAATAAGATAAGACAAATTCAAACTTAGTCCCCGGCAGCGGCACCAAAAACTTGATGGGCCTAGAAAGTTTCCTAAATAGGTCACCACCCGCAAGTATACGGGCGTCAAGTGATAGTTCCGGTAAGACCGGTTCGTTCCTCAGAGAATAAGTCAATTTGTTCTAAGACTTGGAAGTAAGACGGTTTTTGTTTTCTGAAAATTTGTTTTGGTGATAAAATAAAATATATAAAATATTAAAATGAATAAAAAGATGAACTCAAATGGGGGGAGAAGTCTAGGGGTTTCGGAATCTACCACATAAAATCATCTTTAGAACAAATAGTTAACTAGTCAATTCTCCCTTTTTTATAACTCGGAATTTCAGATAATGAACTATCTTAATTCCGGAAGATGTTTTCGTTTAAAACCAATAATCTATAACAATGTAATTGTTTATTTCGAAAAAACAAATCTCTAAACTATTGTTTATCAATCAATAAGCATATATCATCAAAGTATCTTATCTAAGCATGATATATCAAATTTAAAAGTATAAACAATGAAAAGAAAATCAATTCTACAAATTAAAACAATTTTAACTTTGAATCACAATCAAGAGAATTAACAAAATAAAAATATGTCTCTAAAGGCTCAAGTATGAGTTTCATCCTAAAACCCTAGATGGAGAGAGTTAGCTATTCATGATACGAGATTAACATAAATACGAAAAGTAAGAGAGAAAATGGAAGAACTAAACTTTTTCTCGCTGGAAATTGTTTCCTGTTGCAGCCAAACGCCCCCCTAAAGAAATCGATTTTCTCATCTTCTCGGAAACAATTTCTGTGTGGGAAAATTATTTTCCCACATATTTTCTCGTCTTCCCCGTTGTTTTCTCTTTCTAACTTTCTGTTTCTTTTTCTTTTAATCTCTTTATCTCGTACAACTAAGAACAAAAAAGTACAGAGAAGTAAAAAGAATGGAGAGTAACAAATATTTGAAATGTCTTTCCTCTTTCTCTCACTACAATCTCTCTTAATCTCTCTCTCTCTCACTAAAAGAGATACACAAGAAGACAATGGTAATGAAAATAATGAGGATAATCTCTCTGTTTTAGCCGTGAAGAATGAAAAACAAGATGTGATCATCTTTTTAAGCTCTGTTTTTGTTCTCCTGAACCCAAAATATGATGATGTAGTGCTTTCTCTCTCTCTCTGTAATTTCTTGTTTAGTTGAGCTCGAGAGGTTGACTCCCCCAAATAAGGACAGTTTACTCTGATAAGTTTGGGGATGTTTGATAAGACATGAAAATGTCTCATTTGAATCTCTTAACTCGGGTTAGTTAGTCCATTTCGGGCAGTTACTCTGATAAATTGTGCGTTTCTCCTGCCAGGTGTCTTTTACGGAGTTCAGTGTGAAAAATAGATAAAAACGGAAGAAAAACACGTCTAGGGGCATTTTGGTAATTTGGAGATTATTGTAGTCTAGTGATTAGGCCAATTTTGATGTTCGGATGAAAGTAGAGTCCAAGAAGAGTCCAACGGCGAAGACGGAAGTCAAATCGGAGTCCAGACGAGCAAACTAGAATGGGTCAAAGTTTCAGTCAAAATCAAGTCAACTTTGGAGATGTCAAAGACACGTGGCGAACAATCTGGCGGTGAGGGACAAATTCTCGGTACAATGGTGGGCAGTTAGGATATTTTCGGGAATCAGTCCAAGCGTTGATTCATTGCGTTGCGATGCAGTATACTCTGATGGTCCCGGAAAAACACAGTGATCCCTACGCGACACGCCTGAACAACTCTATCTGACGGTCCCGTTTGTGAGACGCATACTAATTCAGTGATCCATGTTACATCGAATCATTCTCCTTAACTGCCAACAACAAGTCCAATCTTCTCACACGGGTTGAACCCAAATTCTTGGGAGGTTACCTATTTCTACTCCATATATTACCTGCTTCATCTCTAAATCAGTGGTCAAAAGCTCAATTGAACAGGAATATTAGAGAGAGAGAGAGAGAGTTATCATTATCATCATCTTCATCTCCTTCTTCTTGTGTTCGTATTTTCGTTTTGTGAGAAAACTGATATTGAATAGTGAGATAGAGAGAGAGAGAGAGGGAGAGAGAGAGAGAGGGAGAGAGAGAGAGATTAAGAGAGTAAAACAGAGAGAGAATGAATGATTTGTAGAGTGAGAAAGAAAGAAATTAAAGAAACAGAGAGTATCATTTATTTTATCATCCTCTTTCTTCTTATTTTAATTTTGTTTCTTGTTAGTGAGAAGGACAAAAAGAGAATTTCCAGAAAGTAGAGAGAGCAAATCAGTTGGAGAAGATGAGAAAATCAGTGGGAAAATCATTTTCCAACAGAGAAATTGATTCCGGGAAGATGAGAAAATCGTGTTCCTTTAGGGTCTGTTTGGTTTGTCGATAAAATTATTTTCCCATCTGTTGGAAAATACTTCCCTAAGGCCCTGTTTGGTTGCAAATCATCAAGAAAGTTAATTCTCTTCCCACTTTACTCTCGTACTTTAAATTGTTTAAATATTTATCTCTCCCACCATGAGTAACTAAAATATCTTGCTAGGATTTGTGATGAAGTTTTGACATATAATTTTGATATCTTCTTTATGCTTTAATATCTTGATGTGGTTTAAATGTAGAAATATTGAATTCTTAGTTTCGATAGATGACGATTTCTTCATTGACTATGGTTTCGATTTGATACACTATACTTAGGTTTAGTTCTTTGATAGTGTATGCTTATAGATTGATAGTCAATAGTTGAAACTTTAATATATCAAGACTTTAGAATTTAGACATTAATTATTTTCGGCGTTAGTTAGACTATTTTCCGGGGATTGGTACATTCGGTTACCAAAACTCGAGTGATAAAAAGATATGCATGATTAGGTTTGCATGAGAATGTGTTAAAATGGATTCTAAAATCCTAGGCTCTCTTCCCATTTGACTTCTCCCCATTTGAGTTCACCTTTTTAATCGTTTTAATATTTTATTTATTTTATTTTAAAACCAAAACCAAAAACTGTACTAATTCTAAGTTTTAGAATAAGTTTAACTAGTCTCTGAGGAACGAACCGGTCTTACTGGAAATTACAACTTGACACCCGTGCACTTGCGGGTGTAGACCTATTTAGGAAACTTTCTAGGCCCATCAAAAAGATCAACTCAGAAAAAAGTTAAATAATCTCAAGAAAAGAAATAGTTCAGTTGCTAAATACCTGAGAGAATTGAAACAAATTTCAGACTCCTTAATGTCTGTAAATGACAGAGTCAGCGACTCGGAGCTTGTCAGGATGGCTCTAAAAGGCCTTGATTCAGATTATGATCAATTCACAGTAGCAATTAGAGCAAACAATGCACATTTAACGTTAGCCCAACTCAAGTCAAGATTAATCCAACATGAACAGTGGCTTCAGACAAAAGAATTGGATTCAGAGGCATATTATGTAAGAAGAACCAATCAAAAGCAATACCAAAGAGGTAATGGGAGACCACCATCCACATATTAAGGAATATGCCAATGAAGAATGCTATGTCACCACTAATCATATACAAGTAAAAGATACAACATGGCTAGCAGAGATTGGAGCTAGCAATCATATGACACACTGCAGAAAATTTGAAGAGTTCTCAGCCTTATAATGGGACAGAAGCAATGATGGTAGGCAGTGGAAACTTTCTACCTATTGCTAGTACAGGTAACTCCACCCTACTTACTTCTTCATATGCTTTTGATTTGAGAGAAGTCTTGTGTGTACCAAATTTAAAGAGAAATCTGTTGTCTATCTCCAAATTTACTAAGGATAACTTATGCTTAGTAGAGTTAATGCCTTGGGGTTACAGTATAAAGGATATTTGGTCAAAAAGGATCCTAGCAGAATGTCCAATGAGAAATAATCTTTACCCTATAGAGGTATAAAGTAAAGGGCCACAGTAGAATGTTATAACAACATATATAACTAAAGTAGCAACGAAGTATGATATTTGGCATGCTAGACTTGGGCATTCACACAGGGGAGTCATTAAACAACTCCATCATGAAAACAAAATCTTGTTATCCAATTTGATTATAAGTCATTTTGCAAGTCATGTGAATTTGGAAAAAGAAAATGCTTACCCTTTGAATCCTTCTCTACCACTACAAATACACCATTACATTTGATACATTGTGATGTTTGGGGACTAGCCCCTGTCACAACACCAAATGGAGCAAGATACTACATTCTTTTTTTGGATGATTTTAGCAAACACACATGGATTTATTCTATGAAAGTAAGATCAGATATTATCAAATGTTTCACCCATTTCATAGCTGTTGTTGAGAACCTCATCAAAGAAAAGTTTGTGTACTTCTAGTCAGATGGGGCACCAGAATTACAGAAAGGAGTTTTCAGAACCTTCCTAGATGCACATGGCATCATTTTCAGAAGTTCTTGCCCCTACACTCCTCAGCAAAATGGCAAGGCTGAGAGAAAGCACAAACATATCACTGAATTGGGTAACACTCTATCCTTTCACTGTTCCTTACCTAAAAACTTATGGTTTGATGCTTTTAGTACTGTTGTCTACATCATATCCCCACTGACAACAACAACACTTTAGGGCTTAACACCCTTTGAGATGTTATTCCATGTGCACCTGACTATACCAATCTTAGAATCGTTGAATGTGCATGTTATCCCCACTTGGGTGAACTTAGAAAGGATAAACTCAACCCAAAGAGTGTGCAATGTGTCTTCTTAGGTTATAGTCATGAGCATAAAGGATACAGATGCTATGATCCAGTAACAAGAAGGCTATATATTTCATGAGATGTTAGTTTTGATGAGGGCAACTTTCCCTATGCCAACATCACCAACAAACAGTCTAGGTGTGATCAGACTATGGAACCACCCATTTCATTACCTCTGCCACCCATTTCACCATCTATATCTACTAGTACTTATTTGGGTCCATCTAGTATTCCCACTAGCACACCAGCCAGTTCAGGGGCAGGGAGTTTGACTTCTCATGAGTTAGGGACATCTAGTTTTCATACTAGCCCACTAGCTACCTCACAAGTACCAGTGCTCTCTCAACAGACAAATCAAGTGGTTACTAGGGGCAGAAATGGTATTATCAAGACTAAACATCTTTCAGCTGACTTTGTGGCTCATTTTACTTCATCTCACACTTTAGATGTTGTCGATCTCTCTGTACTTCAACTTCTCACTGAACCGACATCTTATAAGAAGGCAACAAAGAGTGTTGAGTGGTGCAAAGCAATGGATGATGAATTTAAAGCACTTCAACAGAATGTGACTTGGGCACTAGTATTCACAGTAATATGAATGTGTTAGGATGCAAATGGGTCTACAAGTTAAAGCAAAAGAGTGATGGCTCTATAGAGAGATATAAGGCATGACTTGTTGCCAAAGGATTTCATCAAAAGGAAGGTATTGACTACCTAGAAACCTTTAGTCCAGTGGTTAAAGTGAATACCAGATTGGTTCTTACTATTACAATCACTAGATCATGGCATATCAAGCAACTGGATCTATCCAATGCATTCTTACATGGAACCTTAGATGAAGCAGCATATATGGTCAACCTCCTGGCTTTGTTCAACCAACTAAAGAAAATTATGTTTGCTATTTACATGAAGCACTTTATGGCCTTAAGCAAGCACCAAGGGCCTAGTTTCACAAATTTTCCACTTTTCTTCATGGTTATGGTTTAAGAAGAGCAAAATAGATCACTCCATGTTTGTCTATCATACTAAGTCAGATACAATGGTTCTCCTCTTATATGTGGATTGTTGTGCCCAATCGGGGTTAATGTGAACAATACGAGGAATCCAAGACAAGCAATAGGAATAGTAAAGAACAATCAAGAACAGAACACAGAGATTTACGTGGTTCGGTTGGTGGGACCTACTCCACGGCGACAACGGCGCGATGATTTCCACTATGATAAGCAAACAAGTTTACACAAGAGATTCGTGAGATTGTGCCTACTGATATCTCCTTAAGGTTTAGTTTATATAGCCACTAAACTCTAATCCCACCGACTCACTGACTCTCTCTTTACAACCGACATTGTACACGGATACGCTAATACTAATAATAAGAACGGTAAAGAAAACTGTAAATAAACTAAAACTGTATTAACTTCAATGGTTTTTCTCTTCAATATAAATCTCAAAATAGACTAGACCTCCTTTTATAGGATAATAGACTTTCCTAGATAGACTCAAACTAGGATTCCTAAATATTGAAGATACTTAAAACTTAGAAACTCCTAAATAATAAAAATACCAACATAAGGTAATTTCCTAATCCTAAACTAACTAGGATCACTAATGTAGCCGATTGGGTCGTGGATACGCGTGAACGTGGGCCCACGCGTTATGCGCCTGCATCAGCTCCCCGTTCTCCAGAAGGTTCGTTCCGAACCGTTTCGATGAAGAAAACAATTGGATGCACTCGCATACGATGAATTTCGTCATGGCGATCCGTAATTCCCACTTCGAACGAATTTTGCGAAGAATGTGAAGGATACCAAATTGCAAGAAATCACCAACATTATTCTCATATTGCAATGAGTCTAGCCAAACTAACATAAGTGAATAATCAACATTCATCTCGCCATCTTCGCACGATAGACTCAACCACTTGACAATCTTCAAGAACGTGTGAAGGAATTTGAGCAAGTGTGAAATCAGAACAATTGTAGCTAATCCCCAAAAATCGTCATCAAGAGATAAACGCAAATTGCAACATTCACTCAAACCGTTGCCGTTTCCCGGATATAGATGACTAGTCCTTTTTAATACTTGGCAATGATAGACCAAAGGACCAACAATAATCTGAATCCTATGATAGGAAGATTCGCTCCAAATCAATAATAGTGAATAACCATCCAATAAATTTCGACATCTCCCATCATCTTTTAAGTGGATGACGAAGATTTCAAATAATATCTTCTTCATTCTCGTAAAAACAATGAAGAATGTCATCTTCCAATGCAATATGTATTCGACCTTGTTTCTTTTAAGAACAACTTGAAATACCAAATCGAAGTTCCAACCATCATGAGAAGGAACGAACTGTAGATAATGAATAAAAACAAACAAATCACCTGGTTTCCAAATGAAGTTGCAAAAAAACCTATTTTCTTTGCCGAGTAAAGAATAATAAACTTGGTGCAGATCTGTTGAAGCTTTCGATCTCTTACTAAAAGCAATGACAACCATCACAAACTCAAGATGAGCATCAAGGTGACTAGGATCAATAAACTCAGCTGAAGCAGAATGTCTTATTTTCGCAAGATGGAATTGTAATCCCATTAAAAACTTACCCTCATCTAGGTTATAAGCATCAGGATCATAAAATCCTTCCACATCTACGCCAGATATTGAGCGCTTCCCTTTTAAAGCATATGTAATTCTTTCAGCTCCCTCATAGTTAAAGCTATTCATATAAAGATTCAGGAATTCCATGAGGATACGCTGAACTTCCATATCAACACCAGTTTGCGCATGACACCTAACAGTAGCAATGGCGTCCACTTCACTAATAAAGATGATTGTTGGAGCACTCTCTTTAACAAGGCGGAAAACATCACGAACCATCCTTGGCCCCTCACCCAAATACTTCTGAACAAATTCCGAACCAACCATCCTTATGAAGGCTGCAGTTGTATGATTTTCCAATGCTTTGGCAAGCATAGTTTTATAAGTGCCAGGAGGACCAAAAAGCACAACACCTCGAGGTGGGCCCATACCAATCTGTTTGTAGAAATCATCATAAATCAATGATAGCTCAACATCCCCTCAAATTTCTTGTTTTTGAATGTGGTAACCACCATTATCATTATGGGTAACTTCTGGCTTCTCTGACTGACCCAACAAAGAGATACTTGAATCAGCTTCAGGAGGCAAGCCATCAACAAGAGCATTCGAATCAGCTTCAGGGGGCTCTTTATTAATGGTGCTTAGATAGGAATTCGAACCAGTTGTAGATCCAACGATTCCATTGTTATGATCAACCATCTCCGTGAACTGTCCAATAACAAGAGGAACAGATTGGATTCTCTTAACTTCTTCCTGTGCTCGAATAAGTTCTCGTTTGAGATTCTTTTGTTCATCTTTAACGTGTTCTTCTTGAATATCGATGAATTCAAGTTGTCTTTCTAGGTTTAGTGGTTGCCGATTTGCTTTAGTGAACTTATAGTCAGAATTATCATATTCTTTCGATTGTCTAGTTGTCCTATCAGTAACAACTGTTGCACCCTTAACAGAAGTATAGTGACTCTTAAAAGTTTCTTGTAAAGTATAATAAGTAACACCAGAAGCCAAATCCCCTACAAAAATTCTGAAATCAGCACTGCTATCTTGACGTCTCTCTCCCGAACCAAAAGAAGCCCAATTCAGTTTAAAATTATGCTCAACATTAGGCATCAATGACCCATCATGAGACTGTAAAATCCTTTATGCTGCAACATGACTTACAAACTCAACAAAACCATAACAATCAGATTGACCCGTTTGTTTATTACGAATTACTTTCACATTAACAACCTCTCTAATATGAGCAAAATAATCATGAATATAACTCTCTTCCATCCAAGATTGCAGATTACCGATCCAAAGAGTTCGAATCTCATCGGCACTAGTTGGTTGAGAGGCTTGATATGAATGTTGTTGTTGAGTCATCATGTGAGGTTGAGCTTGTTGTGGTGGTTGTTTCTCTACCGGTGGTGGTGCATAAGAAGATGGAAGTGATGGTGAATACGAGGACGGTGAATATGGTGAATATGGTGGTGAGTACGGTGGTGGTGTATACAAGGACGGAGGTGGTGTATAAGAATACGGAGGTGGTGTATAAGAAGATGGAGGTGATGGTGAGTATGGTGGTGAGCACTATGGTGGTGTATATGAGGACGGAGGTGTTGTATAGGAATAATATGGATGTGAAGTTGTATAAGACAATGGTGGGGTTGGTGACGGTGATGATGAATACGGTGGTGAATGATTAGAGTATGGAGGTGGTGACGGTTGGTATTGACGAGGAGACGGTTGTGGAGGATTTTCTCGTACGATTTCTCCCGGATTCCAATGATAATTGTACGAGCTGTTATTCACATATAAACATGATGAACATGAGCATTGATTCGTTATCTCTTGATGAGTATAATCTGATTGAATATAATCATCTTGACGAATAGAACACGATTGATATGGATTTAACTGGTCTGGAAAAAAAATTCCAGAATCATTAGCCCAAAATTTTGGTGGCTCTGAATACCACATGATGTAGACGCAGCGGAATTAAAATAAGAACAAGAAAATAAACGAAGAACGGTAAAGAAAACTGTAAATAAACTAAAACTGTATTAACTTCAATGGTTTTTCTCTTCAATATAAATCTCAAAATAGACTAGACCTCCTTTTATAGGATAATAGACTTTCCTAGATAGACTCAAACTAGGATTCCTAAATAATAAAAATACCAACATAAGGTAATTTCCTAATCCTAAACTAACTAGGATCACTAATGTAGCCGATTGGGTCGTGGGTACGCGTGAACGTGGGCCCACGCGTTATGCGCCTGCATCACTCACTGACTCTCTCTTTACAACCGACATTGTACACGGATACGCTAATACTAATAATCGACATAAGCCTAGCTTCGCATTCCAGCTCTGTCTCGGAGTCCAGCTTTGCTTCAGAGCACTGCTTCACATACCAGCTCTATCTCAGTAATCAGCTCCGCTAATGGGTCCAAGCTTCGGTAGGTTGTATTGGGTTCGATACCTTTCCGGTGCCCGGATGTCTCTCCTTCCCTTGTTCCTCGCAACACTGTACTGAACCAGCTCTGGTTCAGCTTCCTCAGCTTACTCATCTACTTGAGGCCAAACCTCTTCCAGAGTGTCTATCTCAGACTCCACCTGCTCCCTATGATCTTCCTGCTCCACCTGTTTATCAACACCCTCCAGAGCATCTACAGAAGTTACTTTGTGAGTTACCATGGCTAACTCATCACAAGTAACATCTCTACTTATGAGAAACTTCTTCGATTTTCCATCCAGATTCCACAACCGATAACCCTTAACTCCAGGCTCATACCCAAGAAATATACATTTCTTAGCCCTCGGATCGAGTTTACCTTCCTTAACATGTGCATAAGCCGAACAACCAAAGATCCTCAAGTTCTCATACTTTGCAGGATAACCATACCACACCTCATTAGGAGTTCTACACTCAATAGATGTACAGGGTGAAATATTTACCAGATACGTTGTATTGTTCACTGCTTCATCCCAGAACACCTCCGGCTGCCCTGTATTCGAAAGCATATAACGAGCTCGTTCTAATAGAGTTATGTTCATACGTTCCGCCACCCCATTCTGCTGTGGGGTCTTTCTGACCGTATGGTGTCTCACTATCCCTTTGTCTACACAGAACCAATTAAACTGGTTTCCGCAAAATTTCATGCCATTGTCAGTCCTTAAGCGTTTAATCGATTTTCCAGTCTGCTTCTCGATCAAGGTCTTCCACTGCTTGAACTTGACGAATACCTCATCTCCTCGTTTTAGTATGTAGACCCATACTTTCCCGGAAAAATTATCTATCAAGGTTAACATGTATCTACCCCCACTATGTGAGCTGACCCAAGAGGGACCCCAAAGATCTGAATGGATGTAATCTTGAGTTCCTTTGGTATTATGAACTGTTGTACTGAACTTTACCCGACATTGCTTCCCGAAGACACAATGTTCACATATTTCTAGTTTTCCAACCTTCTGCCCACAGAGTAAACCCTGCTTGCTCAGTATAGCCATCCCCCTTTCACTCATATGCCCTAACTGCATATGCCATAGCTTGGTAGTCTCAACTTTCTTGTCTGATGATGACACCGCTACAGATCCGGTAACTGTGTTACCCTGTAGCACATATAGACCATTCTTTCTCAACCCCTTCATAACTGTAAGACTCCCCTTAGAAACCCGAAGAACACCACCTTCACCAACATATTTGCAACCATTATCATCCAGAGTTCCCAAAGATATTAGATTTCTCTTCAAATCTGGAGCATGTCTGATGTATGTTATAGTCCTCACAACACAATCGTGCATCTTGATCTGAACAGTACCAATTCCAACCACCTTACAAGGAGCGTCGTTTCCCATTAACACCTTACTGCCATTAGTGAATGTGTAAGTAGAAAACCATTTCTTATGAGAACATACATGGAATGTACAACCAGTATCCAAAATCCACCTATCTTCAGCGAAGCAGGCATTGATCGCCAGAACCATAACTTTATCACATTCTTCAATGATTGCCAAGACAATACCATCATCTTCTTCGATGACTGCTGCCTCTGCTGGCTTCTTCCTTATAAGTTCAGGATAATTCCTTTTGAAGTGTCCCTCTTTCTTACAATTAAAGCATCTGTACTTCTTAGGTTTCGATTTAGACCGTGAACGACCCTTCCCATCGACCACATGCTGCGACCTTCCCCTTACCACCAAACCATCACCTGAGCTGCTTTATTCCATTGACCTCCATCTCAACTCCTTCGAGTTCAATGCTGATTTAACATCCTCAAAGGTTGTAGTTGTTTTTCCAGACATAAAAGAACCAACAAAGCTTTCATATGATGGTGGCAGGGATGCAAGCAATAGTACTGCCTTATCTTCTTCTTCGAATTTGACATCTATATTTGCCAAATCTAAGAATACTCGGTTGAGTTCATCCATATGGTCTTTCAACGATTCCCCTTCTAACATCTGTAAACTAAATAATTTCTTCTTTAGATACAAACGATTAGTTAGAGATTTTGTCATATACCTTGTCTCCAACTTACTCCGTAGCCCATCGGCTGTAGTTTCCGTCGCTACTTCCCGCAAGACCTCATTGCTCAAACAGAGCAGAATCTGACCATGAGCTCTCTCCATGAGATCTTCCTTCTCTGCTTCTGAAAGTGATTCAGCTAGTGCAGCTTTCCCATTCAACGTCTTCAGCAGACCCTGTTGAACTAATACTGCTCACATCTTAATCTTCCAAAGATTAAAATCATTACTTCCATCGAACTTCTCTATCTCGTATTTCGCCATCACAGAAACCTCAAAACCTCAGCTCTGATACCAGTTTTTTGTGCCCAATCGGGGTTAATGTGAACAATACGAGTCCAAGACAAGCAATAGGAATAGTAAAGAACAATCAAGAACAGAAACACAGAGATTTACGTGGTTCGGTTGGTGAGACCTACTACACTGCGACAACGACGCGATGATGTCCACTATGATAAGCAAACAAGTTTACACAAGAGATCGTGAGATTGTGCCTACTGATATCTCCTTAGGGTTTAGTTTATATAGCCACTAAACCTTAATCCCACTGCCTAACCGACTCTCTCTTTACAACCGACATTGTACACGTATACGCTAATACTAATAACCGACATAAGCCTAGATTCGCATTCCAGCTCTGTCTCGGGGTCCAGCTTTGCCTCAGAGCACTGCTTCCCATACCAGCTGTGTCTCACTAATCAGCTCCGGTAATGGGTCCAAGCTTCGATTTGTTTTACCGGGTTCGATACCAATCCCTATTCGAGTCACTTCTAACATTGATGATATAATTCTCACTGGGAGTTCAATCCCTCAGCTGTCTCAGCTTATTACTGACTTAAACTCTACTATCAAGATGAAAGACTTAGGGTCCTTAGCTTATTTCTTGTGTATGGTAGTTACTATGGTTTGTCTCTTACCAGTCTATTGCTTGCATAGAATAAGTATACCTTACTGTTGCTTCGAAGAGCAAATTTGTTGGATTCCAAGCCTTCAAAGTTACCAGTGGATAGAGGGTCATTATTTTGGATGGTGTTGAGCTTTCCTCTCCCACAGACATAGAAGCTTGGTGGGAGCACTTTAATATCTTACTTTAACTCGACAAGACATCTCCTTTGCAGTAATTCATGCACAAACCATCAACAATACATATGGTTATTGTTAAGAAAATATTGAGATATCTGAAGGGTTCTATGGGCTGAGACTTTCGACTCTCTTCTGGTGATATTACTACACTTATAGCCTATTCAAATTCAGATTGGGCCGGCTGTCCAGACTCGAGGAAATCTACAGGGGGTTACTTTGTCTTCCTTGGTTCGAGTCTAATCTCATGGAGTCCAAAAAAGCAAGTGACAGAAGCAAAATCATCCACAGAGGCTGAACATAAAGCTCTATCTACAGTAGCTCCAGAGTTAGTAGGGCTTTCTTACCTCATAGATGAGCTTTGTTGTCCACTAGTTCGTCCTTTCCTTCTCTACTGTGATAATGTTAGTGCTAAGCATCTGGCTTCGAATCCAGTCTTTCATGCTCGAATTAAACACATCGAGGTGGACTTTCACTATGTTCGTGATTTGGTCTCTGATGGTGTAGTTGTTGTTCATCATATCCCTACAAAAGATCAAGAGACAGATATTTTCACTACAGGTTTATCTTTTGATCTCTTCTCTCACCTTCAAAGCAAACTGATGGTGTTTCTCCCATCTACAACCCCATCGGGATGTTAGAGGATACTCAGACGCGATCTAGGGTTTCAAGAGAAAGAGGCGTAATACAAAGGAGCTAGGGTTTAATCTCTTCTGAGAAGTCAAATACTGTCAAAAGGAAAAGTTAGCAAGGCCCATGTTGATATAAGCCCATCGGTGTCTATAAGCAGCCACCAGGAGTTTTTGAAAGAAGAAAA
The DNA here is from genome assembly GCA_002897215.1 of Eschscholzia californica subsp. californica. Taxonomy (NCBI): domain Eukaryota; kingdom Viridiplantae; phylum Streptophyta; class Magnoliopsida; order Ranunculales; family Papaveraceae; genus Eschscholzia; species Eschscholzia californica. The sequence continues at coordinate 891,821 of BEHA01004629.1, forward strand.
CAGAATTAGTTAGTTAAACTAACAAACTAATTTTGTTACATTTGTTTCTGTTTATCTCTTCTCATAATTATAATTAGTATAAATAATTGTATTAATAGTAAGAAGAGTAGATTGAATAAAATTTAAGTTTTTATTGAGGAAATCTTACAGTATTAATATAAGTTGAGATTCGTTTAGTACGAATTGGGATGTTTTAGTAAAAACATGTAATTTTTAAAGAAAAAGAGGTTTTGCCACTTCTCTTGTAACTTCATACTCCATCCGTGACCTATGATGAATATATAATCAGTTAAAGAAAAAGTAAATCGGTTGAGAAAGATGCAATATTCAAAGAATTACAACTTCAAACAAGCAGAGATAAATTACCAAGATTCACATACATCACTATAAGAAAACAAATAATGAACATGAAAAATATAAATATTCGTGTTTCCTCAAAGGGCGTTCCTTCATTTTTACTACCAATATGATGATCATTGTTTATGTTCAAAAAGAAAAAGGACTAAAATCCTTTTTTCTGAGAAGATTGGACTCTAATCCTTTTTTGGATTTTATTTTGGGCCTAAAACTCATGGTCCCTAACTCGTGACGGGTAGATCGAGCTTTAGGCGAGCCGGGTTTTGGATTACTCATCACAAAGTATTAAAATTTATATTAAAACTATTAAAACAAAAATTAAACTTGAAACCGTAATCGTAGACGGGCTTCACCTTCAACATAATCACAAATTTAAGTATTTGGTATAGGAAGAGCACTACCCAGTATAGACAGTACATTAACGAAGATTACTTTATATAGTTGTTATTTTTTTCCAAATTAGTTTAATGAGATCGTTATAAGGATTAATTAATAAATAACTCATACAAGGACTTGCATAAAAAGTTGCAAACATTTTATTCAGTCGTATAGTTTTGTCTCACATAAACAACTCAACCCTAATATCGATCACTACTATCAACATCACCATTAACATAATAAAAACTACAAAGTGCAAAAGTTTACTTTCACTATTGTCTTAGTTACAAGCTCTTGATGATGCCTCAGGATCTCTTAAGTGACGAACCACCATTAATGAAGAAGGACGACCTACATCAAGAATGGAGAGTCCTTCGACGTAAACGAAGTCATCGACTTAAACGAAGACATATATAATGAAAATAATGGGTCTCAGGTATTCATGGTTGAACAAACATTTTTAGGATTTTAGGTTGTTTTTTTGTTCCAACCCGTAAAGGATTTCCGATTGGGTAGAATGAAAAGGACAACAAATGTTGGCCAAAGTGGATGAAATTGGTTTATTATCTCAACCATTGGAAAAGTGATAGTTGTCAATGAAGTTGAAATCTTCAAATTACTGGTACTAGTGTTGAAATCGTTGAAATCTATAGAGTTTAATCTAGGAAATCAATCAAACTAACAAGAGCTATGAACTCTTCTATTGTTAATGGAGATGAGTGTTGTGTTAATCAATTAAGACTTAGGAATTCCCATCTTTATGATCGTGTACAGTTTTAGGGGAGGGTCAATTTTTTTATCCCAATAGATTTTGGCATATTTTGGAAGCAAATAAGATATATCGATTCCTATAGTAAAAGCACTGGTTTCCCTATCTAATGCACTGACTATACTAAGTAGTGTTCTTCCTATACCAAAGACCCATATTTTATTTGCAAAATCATCATCAGATTCTTTACATTAAACTAAAAGCTTCCTTGACATATAAATTCAGTACAAGGCCTGGAAAAAGAATAACAAAATTTAGGGTTTACAGGTATTGTAACTTCCATTGATGCCACAAACTAGTTTTTTAGGGGTAGCAGGTCTCATAACTACCACTGATGCCACACTAACCCTGGAATCATAAAACAAAAATAGAGAGATCGGAAAACCAAAACAACAAGGATCAATCACATAATTCATGCTTGATTTTAAATTTAAGAATGAGTCGATTTTATTGATCGGGTTGACAAAAAAGGAAGATTGAAGAATCAAAAGCTAGGGCTGAGAACATTTTGAAAGTTAAAGGTGGAAGAAGGTGAAAAAAAGGGTTGTTTCCTAAAAGGCCCCTAGTTTATGATGAGCTTCCCGCCTAGGCCTCTAGTTTATCGAAAATACCCCGATGATCTTCTTTTTGCCGTTTTTTTTCAGAAGGCCCTTAACTTCAGATATTCTATTCCAAAGTTACCCTTTGATGTTGTCAGAGCATGATTTTTTAGTCTGTCATCTCAAATATCTCTACATTATTTCCCAAAATTTAATATTAACTGTCCAGAGAGAAATAAGGAGATGAGTATTACTGCCTATTTCTGAGGTGCTGTTGCAATAAAAAGATCATCAGCTTTTTAATCTATGCTTTGCTTGATCTTAAACCACCATCAAACATGATATATATATATATATATATATATATATATATATATATATAAGTCCTACTTAATTTCTTCTGGGTAAGAGGTTAAAAATTGACGCTGGAGATAATGGTTCCAATAATAATGAATTATCAGTTGGAGCCGGTGGGTATTGGAGTTGAACTGTTCGGCCTGATTTTTGTCAATTATGGAGTTTCTCTGTGACGACACCGGTACTAGAGATGGTAGTTCTGATGCCTATGCCAATGAGAGTTTTTAGGATTGTTTACTCTTTAAATTGTTTCATTATTTAATTTCTTTAGATGATCGATGGGTTTGTAAGTTCTTGATGAATGAGAAAGTTATTTGAAATCTGATTAGATTATCTTAGTCTGAAGGGGGTTAATAAAATTCTACAGTTATTACTGTTATTATATATAGTATGGATTATATATGCTTTGCAATTATCCTTATAGGATATTTGTGTAACATGTATTCTCCCTTTTATCTATAAATCCAATCATACCCTATTCTTTGGGGTATCTTGAGTTGTAACCTTTACATGGTATCAAGACCAAATTCTTAAAGAATCTCTCTAGTTTTCTGTGCCTCTTCTCTCATGGCCGACTTTCCTTCCCACCCTTCTTCTCAAGCGATTGCTTCCTACCTTTCTCATTCAACCTCTTCTCTTTAAACTTTTCCTGCTCTATCTAACATTGCTAATTTGGTATCCATCAAACTTGATAATACTAATTATCTTATGTGCAAGAGTCAACTTCTCCCTATTCTTCACTCTCAAGATTTATAAAAGTTCGTTAATGGCTCTTACCCACCTCCCTCTGAGTTTTTACCTTCTTCTTCTTAGCTATCCTCTTCACCGTCACTCAATCCTGATTATGTTTACTGGTATCGCATTGACTATATGCTTCTCTCTTGGATTAATGTCACTCTCACTGAAACCAGTTCTGAGTCTTGTTCTCAGTTTAACGTCTTCTCGAGCAGTTTGGGAATTTCTTGACCAAAACTTTGCTTCCATCAACTCTGCAAGATTGATGAAGTTGAAGTTCCAACTTCAAACCTCCAAAAAGGATTCTCAATCGATTTCTAAATATCTTCTTCGTATTAAGAGTATCTCTGATTCTCTAGCTGTTATTGATTATCCCATTGGTGATAATGAGTTACTTCGTATTGTTCGTTCTGTATTAAGTTCTGAGTATGAAAACTTTGTGACCTCCATTACCATCTGATTCATACCTCCAAGCTATTCTGAGCTTCAATCTCTTCTACTTACTCAAGAATTTCATTTAGACCTTCTGCGAACCCAAACCATTCAACTTAGTGTTCTTTTCTCTCAATCTTGTCCTCACCCTCGTGCTCAACATTTCTCTTGGTCCTCCTCCTTCCCCTATCATTTGTCAATACGTGGCCAAGCTGGCCACTCTGCTTGACAGTGCCATAGTTTTCCCAATCCAAATGATTTTGCTCAATCCTTTGCTGCTATGGGTCTTGGCTCTGCTCCCTCTGATCCTAATAGGTATGTTGATTCTGGTGCTACAATGCACATTGCTTCTGATGTAGCTTCTTGTTTTTCTCATTCTGAGGCCTCCATTTCTGATCATGTTATGGTGGGTACAGGTTAAGTAACTCCAGTGACTGGTAATGGTGATTTTCTTCTTACTCCTTCTAATTTTCTAATTAAGAATGTCCTAATTGCTCCCTGTTTTAAGAAAAATTTGATCTCTATTTCTCATCTTCTTCGAGACTCTAATTGTCTTGTTGTTTTTCATCGTCATGGGTTCTTTGTTCAGGACATTCCAACAGGGAGGAAACTCCTCGTTGAAACGATTGATGAATGCCTATTCCGTCTATCGACTACCAGAACCCAAATTCAATCTCTCTCATCTGCTACTTCAGCTACATCTGACGTCTAGCATCGCCGTTTGGCTCATCCTAGCCTGCAAATTTTATATTCAGTAATTAAGAGCAATTGTTTAAAAGTTCAAAATTCTGTAATGACATTAAGTAAGTTTTAAGTGTATTTTGAGGAAGTATCATCGACTTTTTTTTCCTCTGTTCATCACTCTTCTTTTGCTCCTAATCAAATTATTCTGATTTATGGGGTGCATCCCCGGTGTCTTCTTCATCTGATCATCGTTACACCTTACTATTGATTGATGATTATACTCGTTTTACCTGGATTTATTTTCTTAAAACAAAATCAGATGTTAAAACCATTTTTCAGTACTTTAAAACCTTTATTGAAAAGCAATTTGGTTATCCACTTAAAATTCTTCAGATTGATGGTGGAGGCAAATATGTCAGTAATGAATTCTCTGACTTTCTTGCTGAAAATGGTATCCAACATCGCCGGTCTTGTCCCCACACTCCTCAACATAATGGAGCTGCGGAGGGTAAGATTAGGCATTTGGTGGAAACAACTGTTTGTCTTCTTCATCAAGCTTCGATTCCACATAAATTCTGGCCAGAAGCTTTTTAAGCTGCTATTTACACTATTAATCGATTAACCATTCCTATTCTCAATGGATTATCACCATTTGAGAAATTACTGAATCAGAAACCCAACTATGATACTTTTTAAATTTTTGGCTATCGTTGCTTTCCTCTTCTTACCCCTTATCGAACCACAAAACTTGATGTCAAAACCAAACCATGCATTTTCTTTGGCTACAGTCCAAATCACAAAGGCTATCGATGTCTTGATGAAACTTCTACGCGAATTTACATCTCTCGCCACGTTCTTTTTTATGAAGATCATTTTCCCTTTGCTCATAAATCTTCTTCACTTTCGAACCAACAAAACCCTAGATCTTGTTCTGTTTCTTTGCAATGGATGATACCTTCTAATTCTTTCCCTTCGCTATCTGACCGCCCACTTGCTTCTAAATCCCACGCGTTCTCCTAACGTGTACCCCGTCCAAGAGCCACCTATCCAATATCTCCAGCTGGTGATCTTTGTCCCTCTTCTAACCACCCACCTGACCCATCCATGCATCCTTTACATCTTTCCCACCTTGATCCTCTACGTGTTTCTTCACCTCTAGTAATAGATGATGTGGCGTGAAAATGCCACATTTAGGTCACTTAACTTTGATGAGTTAGTTCTTTTTGAGTATTATAAATAATATTTTATGTGTTTTTCATGTTAGGTACCTATTTTGGAGTTAAACATGTAAACTGGAATAAAGGGAACGAATTGTCACTATCATTTCATGTGCCGAAAACGAGAGAAAAAGACTTCAAGCAAATCAAATGACAAGTATAGTCAATGACGAGCCCGACGGTGAAAACGGTATTCAATTCGGAGTTCGGACGGGGAAGATATGAAAGAAAGAAGTCCGAGGGTATTCTAGTCCTTTGTGAGAATTTGAAGATGTAGAGACAAGGATGGAAGCACCCTCTTGGTTTCTAAATCAAAGCCCAAGAGTCCAAAGAAGAATGACAAGGAAGATTTTATAAGCACCCTCTCTTTATGGATCCAAGTCAACATAGTCTAAAGAAGTTGACTAAGTCAATGGACCCTAGGGTTTTAGTAGTGTATTCTACTATGGTGGCCAATACGCGGACAACCGTTTCTCCTATATGGACAACTATTTTATGTGGACAACCTAAAAAATTTTGATTTTTTAGATGGACATCAATTTCTAAGGGGACAAATCCCTATTATTTTCACTTAAGTCCCCTTAGAATCAGATTAATTATTGATGACCTCCCTCTCCATAAACCCTAGGTTTAGTTCAGACTTCTATTTCTTGTTCTTCATGGTCTTCTTCATCAACAAACTCACTAATTTCTAAAGAGAGAAAATCAGTGGTGGTAATGGCACCAAAGAAAGACAAGGGAGTTGCTGTAGTATCTTCTCAAAGACAAAGGTTAGAACCCTAAAACTCTAAACCCCCTTAAATTGCTAAACCTAGAATCAATATCTTCAAAACCCTTTTTTTTTTTGAAAGTAGATCTGCTCGTGTTTCGTATGAAATCAACGAAACACGAGCAGATGATCTGCTCGAAGCCCACGAACTACTACTGTTCGTGGGCTTCAACCTCCGAAACAGTAGCAGTGAAGTAGGACTTCACTGCTACTGTTTCGGAGGTTTCTCCCGAAACCAAAACAGTAGCAGTGACTGCTACTGTTTCGGAGGTTTCTCTCGAAACCAAAACAGTAGCAGTCACTGCTACTGGTTTCGGAGGTTTCTCCCGAAACCAAAACAGTAGCAGTGACTGCTATTGTTTCGGAGGTTTCTCCCGAAACCAAAACCAGTAGCAGTCACTGCTACTGATTTCGGGAGAAACTCCCCCCATCAGGTGGATTTTACAGATTTCGGAAGTTTCTTCCGAAATCTGTTGTAAATTTCGGGCGAAACTTCCGAAATCTGTTGGAAATTTCGGGAGATAACTCTTAACTTTGTAGATTTTTAGAGGGTAATTTTTCACTTCATGTTTACTTATTACCACTCAATTTTATTGTTTTTCACTAATTTTGACTCCATTTCAATGAATTAGAGGGTAGTTTTTAACTCCACTGAACTTAAAATTGCTTGTAATTTGATTTCATGTGAAGCGGGAAAAAACAAAAAAGGGATGATGTCCCAGTCGTATTAGAGCGAAAAAGAAGAGCAGAAATAAGGTCGAAGAGCAATGCCGACCAACCAACGAATCTTGCGACCAGAGAAAGTATCCCAAATCGGACTGAATCAATGTTAAATGAAGACATTGATCACGAACAAAACACGGAGTCTGGAGAAGGATATCCAATTGAGAGGTCGTTGCTGCACATGTATAAGTGGCATATAGCGAATCAGATTTGGGATGGATCAGTAAGTTGTTGAACTTCTCAATTTGGTTTTTTATTATTAAATTTTAATTGTTAACGAGTTAGCTAAAAACTTTTTTCGTATACTTGCAGATAACCGAGAGAGTATTAAAGGTCAAATCGCCAGTTAAATGGTTGAACAAGTGGGATTTGGGAGAGGAATGTAGGGACGTACAAAAAATGGTGAGTGCTTCAGGGTTCCTTCCTTTCATCGAAACTGTTCACCGTAAAGTTGATGAAGTCCTCATCTCTGCATTTGTTGAGAGATTTTACCCAGAGACGAATACTTTTCATCTCCCATTTGGAGAGATGATGGTTACTCTTGAAGATGTGAAACACATCACGGGTTTGCCTATTGAAGGACTAGCTGTAACTGGCACATCTAGTGGCAAGTTGAAGCTCGAAGGAGTTCTCAAGTTACTGAAAGACACACTCGGACTTGCCACAACACATGCAAAATCGGCATTATCTGGGGGAAAATTAAAATCAGTGAAACTAGAGTTTCTTCTTACGAAGTTTAGTGGGTCAAAAGACACTGATTCTAAACTGAAGAAAGAGCGATGTGCTCGGGCTTACCTACTGTACGTCATTGGGTGTTGCATGTGCCCTGATAAAAGCGGCAGTCGTATCAATGTACAGTACCTAGACTGCATGCGCGACATAAATAATGTTGGGAAGTATAGTTGGGGATCAGCTTGCTTAGCCTTTCTGTTGCACGAGTTGTCTCAAGCTACTAGAGAAACCTGCAAACAGATTTCAGGATGTCTCCCCATTCTCATGGTAAGTTAGTATATAATAAATTTGCTTATATTAATATGAAAGTTGGATCTGTAACACTTACCACTATACGTGCCTAGGTTTGGATATACGAGCATTTCCCTACCATTGGTAGACGGATACAGAAACCTAATTTTCGTGAAGGTACTCCTATAGCTGGAAAATGGGTGGCAGAGTTGTCGCGGTATAAGGATGTAAAACAAAGTCTTCGGAATCTGAGAGAATTCCTTGACGACACAAGGGTGACACAGGTAACTAAGATTTTCACTTACTTATGACCCATTTGTAACTTATTAAATATCATATAACAATCATTTTATAAATATTTGTAGGTCGTGTGGAACCCATATGCCACTTCACGTGATTATTATCCGATTGAGAGATTGGCATACTACACAGGTATGGTTATTTGCTTTGATATGGGTTCTATCTTATACCCACAACGTGCGTTGCGTCAACTAGACTATCGTCAGACTATACCGCCGCCACCTCACGTACACGATATAGTTCGGTCAACCTTTACTCCGCATCACTATATTGCTCATTATAGTCAGTCAGCTCTATGGGATTGGAATAATTCTGGATGTCACTCCTTGAGTACTGATCACCGTGTTCCCGCAAGTTTCCCTTACGAGAGTATTGAAGGTTATGATGAGTGGTTTGCACGCAATTCACATCCTGTTGTTTCAAATCCAAATCGAAGAACGACACGTGTATTTGTCGATCCTACGGTGGACCTAATGGACTACAAATCATTATATGAAAGAATGGTAAAATTTTGAATTTTACTATTATATATTTACTTACTTGCCTACTACGAATATTGACATGTTCTTTGTTTTATAGAAAGCACGAGTCAAAAAATTTGCTTCTACACTTAAAACCTGCGGCGGAGGTGATGACGCTCCTATCAATCCAACCATGAAGAAGAAGATGGTTCTGATGGCAGAGAAAATCGGAGAAGATGTGGAAGATGTGGAAGAGGAAGATGGATCCGTTGGTTCCGACTCTGAAGAAGATAGTGCAGAGGAAGATGAATCTGGTAATTCGGGTTCTGAGGAGGACGACGAAGAGTGATATGAATTTCATTTTTTCAAGTCACAATATTTACTTTCTGTTAGGATTATGTTACTTTACGGTGATAGTACATTGTTACCGAAAACCTTTATTTTGTGTGTGGTTTATGTTTATGACTTGACTTCCATTTAATTCAAACTTCTTATTCATCAACGTCCCTTCAATTACAATTGTTCATACCGTTATCATTTTCTCCAAAATAAGTTGTTCAAGTCCGATATAGAAGAAAAGTTGAAAACGTTGTAAATTCATACTATTATCATTTTTCCCACGGCAAATTGGCATGACAGAACATATCTTACGACGAAAGATCGGGCATAATCGGACAAGTTGCCAGATTTCGTCGCAACTTGGCTTCTATTATGCCATTTTTTCGCAGAAAATCTACGAAAAAATGGCATAACAGAAGCTAAGTTATGACGAAATCTGGTAACTTGCCCTGTTATGCCAGATTTTCGTAGTAACATAGGTTCTGTTATGCCATTTTTTCGTACAAAACCCACGAAATTATCGAGTTAAGTGTTTTATTTTATTTTTATGGAGTATTATATATCGAAAAAAATTAAAATAGGAACTATATTCACTTAAAATAATGACTCGTAAACATACCATTTTTTCTATAAAAAAAATACCTAAATAATATGGTGTACCAATAATATAATCATTGCAAGTTGTCCTCTCCGACTATGACGACGGCGTTGTCGACCTTCTCTTTTGACATCATATCTTTAAAACTTTGAAATTGACCTTCGAACTTCTTAAACCATAGATCAAAATATGAGCCTTGCACCTTCTCATAATAAGCTGCTTGTGGAACAGGAGGAAGCGGACTGTACGGACGGAGCTTGAGTAAAACGTAGTGGTTATAATTTACATGACACATTACCACTATATCATTACACATTTCGTCTGGAGGATTCATTACTGGTAAGAAAGTCAGACTCAATGTATGGGATAGCAGCACAACTGGAATTTTGAAAGCTTCCGCTATAACATGCCCCATTTCCGGCATGTACATCCAATTTGGCTCCTCCGCTCTTTTATCATAGCAGCCTATGGTCACTTTCAAATTACGCACCTCAACCTCAGACCACATATTCGAATAAAATTCTTCGTTATTTACAATGTGATCATACATTACTTTTCGAACTTCTCTTCCAACATTCTTTGACGAACCAAACACAAAGTATCCAACAACATGAAACCCACAGTGTCCATCGGAGGGAACGTTGTTGATGTCGATAACATATTTTTTCATTTTTTCAGGAATCCAATCCAAAAACTCAGAATTAGTCATTGGCAGATGTTCTTCTTTCTCGGTCGACCTTTTCCTAAATACAGGGAGTTTAGCTGCTTTCTGCTTGAACAAAGTTTCTATATTTTGTCAGTCCAACAACGCACAAAGTGTTTCTTATACGGTGTTAACCAAGTATTTCGACAATATGCTACCAACCCCCCTGAGACTTTACTCCACTTATTTGCAAACCTATCACATCTATCTGTAAATGTTTCCTCTGTATCCGACCATGTTATCATTTGCCATTCATCGAAAAATTCATCCACAATCTTATTAAGCTCATCTGTTTTATCATCAACATTTTTATCATCAGCATGTTTACCTTCACAAATAACCTTCTTTAACAATAAGGTTGCATGAGCTCGAACGTTCTTGTTTATATGCCATGAACATAAGATGTGATTAGCGTCCGGATACACAATTTCTATTGCACTCATCAAAGCTTGTTCTCTGTTAGTGACAATAACAGAAGGAAGATCATCCACTTTATACAACTGCCTCAGACAATCTAGAACCCATACGTAGTGTTCTGTAGTTTCCTTAGACATAAAAGCACATGCTATTGTGAACGATTTTCCTGTTGAAGTTGTGGAGACGGCCTGAAGTAGAGGGTGCTTATACCGATTTGTCTTGTACGTGCAGTCAAGGATCAATATCTGAGGAAAACATTGAGCAAGATCTATGCACTTTGGGTGTGCGAAAAAAAGATCTTTTACCTGATTAGAGTTCTCCTCACACCTATACTTCACGAGATAGTGGTACTCAGTTGATAACTTCATAAACTGTTGCAATGCTGATCGTCCTTCACTCTGATTTACTCTCAACTTTGCCCTCTCATTGTACAGAGTTATCATTGAAGCAAGACTTTCTGAGTTATTTTTTTTTAGAAGCAACAAAAGTTCTTTGGGTCGCACTCCACTTTCTGTCAATCTCCAAACAAGTTCCCATTCATCCTCCTTCAACCGAGAAACAAATGCATGACCTGTGAGATTTTGCGCCAACGCGTGGTTGTGACGGCCGTTTAATACTTCAACACTCCACTTTCCGTATTCCAAACATTTTACTCTGATAGAAAAAGGACAATCACACTTTGAAGAACTTGTGCGTCTTTTTTTGGCGGGGTCTGTGTTGGACTTGAAATTCTTC